>OY740806.1:25937760-26319640 GCA_963514005.1 Raja brachyura | reverse complement strand
TCTCTCCCCCCGCCTCTCTCCCCGCCTCTCCCCCCCGCCTCTCTCCCCCCGCCTCTCTCCCCCCCGCCTCTCTCCCCCCCCGCCTCTCTCCCCCCCGCCTCTCTCCCCCCGCCTCTCTCCCCCCCGCCTCTCTCCCCCCCGCCTCTCTCCCCCCCGCCTCTCTCCCCCCGCCTCTCTCCCCCCCCGCCTCTCTCCCCCCGCCTCTCTCCCCCCCGCCTCTCTCCCCCCCGCCTCTCTCCCCCCGCCTCTCTCCCCCCCCGCCTCTCTCCCCCCGCCTCTCTCCCCCCGCCTCTCTCCCCCCCGCCTCTCTCCCCCCCGCCTCTCTCCCCCCCGCCTCTCTCCCCCCGCCTCTCTCCCCCCCGCCTCTCTCCCCCCCGCCTCTCTCCCCCCCGCCTCTCTCCCCCCCGCCTCTCTCCCCCCCGCCTCTCTCCCCCCCGCCTCTCTCCCCCCCCGCCTCTCTCCCCCCCGCCTCTCTCCCCCCGCCTCTCTCCCCCCGCCTCTCTCCCCCCCGCCTCTCTCCCCCCCGCCTCTCTCCCCCCGCCTCTCTCCCCCCCGCCTCTCTCCCCCCCGCCTCTCTCCCCCCCGCCTCTCTCCCCCCCGCCTCTCTCCCCCCCCGCCTCTCTCCCCCCCGCCTCTCTCCCCCCGCTCTCTCCCCCCCCGCCTCTCTCCCCCCCGCCTCTCTCCCCCCCGCCTCTCTCCCCCCCGCCTCTCTCCCCCCCGCCTCTCTCCCCCCCGCCTCTCTCCCCCCCGCCTCTCTCCCCCCCCGCCTCTCTCCCCCCCGCCTCTCTCCCCCCCGCCTCTCTCCCCCCCGCCTCTCTCCCCCCGCCTCTCTCCCCCCCGCCTCTCTCCCCCCCGCCTCTCTCCCCCCCGCCTCTCTCCCCCCCGCCTCTCTCCCCCCCGCCTCTCTCCCCCCCCGCCTCTCTCCCCCCCGCCTCTCTCCCCCCGCCTCTCTCCCCCCGCCTCTCTCCCCCCCGCCTCTCTCCCCCCCGCCTCTCTCCCCCCCCGCCTCTCTCCCCCCGCCTCTCTCCCCCCCGCCTCTCTCCCCCCCCGCCTCTCTCCCCCCCGCCTCTCTCCCCCCCCGCCTCTCTCCCCCCCGCCTCTCTCCCCCCCGCCTCTCTCCCCCCCGCCTCTCTCCCCCCCGCCTCTCTCCCCCCCGCCTCTCTCCCCCCCGCCTCTCTCCCCCCCGCCTCTCTCCCCCCCGCCTCTCTCCCCCCCGCCTCTCTCCCCCCCGCCTCTCTCCCCCCCCGCCTCTCTCCCCCCCGCCTCTCTCCCCCCCGCCTCTCTCCCCCCCGCCTCTCTCCCCCCCGCCTCTCTCCCCCCGCCTCTCTCCCCCCCGCCTCTCTCCCCCCCCGCTCTCTCCCCCCCGCCTCTCTCCCCCCCGCCTCTCTCCCCCCGCCTCTCTCCCCCCCGCCTCTCTCCCCCCCCCGCCTCTCTCCCCCCCGCCTCTCTCCCCCCCGCCTCTCTCCCCCCCGCCTCTCTCCCCCCCGCCTCTCTCCCCCCCCGCCTCTCTCCCCCCCGCCTCTCTCCCCCCCCTCTCTCCCCCCGCCTCTCTCCCCCCCGCCTCTCTCCCCCCCGCCTCTCTCCCCCCCGCCTCTCTCCCCCCCGCCTCTCTCCCCGCCTCTCTCCCCCCGCCTCTCTCCCCCCCGCCTCTCTCCCCCCCGCCTCTCTCCCCCCCGCCTCTCTCCCCCCCGCCTCTCCCCCCCCCGCCTCTCTCCCCCCCGCCTCTCTCCCCCCCCGCCTCTCTCCCCCCCGCCTCTCTCCCCCCCGCCTCTCTCCCCCCCGCCTCTCTCCCCCCCCCGCCTCTCTCCCCCCCGCCTCTCTCCCCCCCCGCCTCTCTCCCCCCCGCCTCTCTCCCCCCCGCCTCTCTCCCCCCGCCTCTCTCCCCCCCGCCTCTCTCCCCCCCCGCCTCTCTCCCCCCCGCCTCTCTCCCCCCCGCCTCTCTCCCCCCCGCCTCTCTCCCCCCCGCCTCTCTCCCCCCCCGCCTCTCTCCCCCCCGCCTCTCTCCCCCCCGCCTCTCTCCCCCCGCCTCTCTCCCCCCCCGCCTCTCTCCCCCCCGCCTCTCTCCCCCCCGCCTCTCTCCCCCCCGCCTCTCTCCCCCCCGCCTCTCTCCCCCCCCGCCTCTCTCCCCCCCCGCCTCTCTCCCCCCAGCCTCTCTCCCCCCGCTCTCTCCCCCCCGCCTCTCTCCCCCCCGCCTCTCTCCCCCCCCGCCTCTCTCCCCCCCGCCTCTCCCCCCCGCCTCTCTCCCCCCGCCTCTCTCCCCCGCCCTCTCCCCCCCGCCTCTCTCCCCCCCGCCTCTCTCCCCCCCGCCTCTCTCCCCCCGCCTCTCTCCCCCCCGCCTCTCTCCCCCCCGCCTCTCTCCCCCCCGCCTCTCTCCCCCCCGCCTCTCTCCCCCCCCCGCCTCTCTCCCCCCCGCCTCTCCCCCCCCCCCGCCTCTCTCCCCCCCCCCCCGCCTCTCTCCCCCCCACCTCTCTCCCACCCCCACACCCAGTCTCCACACGATGACTGTGTTTGCAAAAAAACAATTCTTGGGACATTTTGCCTCATGCTGCCGAAAGTGTGTTTATGACTAAAAATAAGCTTTATTAATCACTGTGTTAATCTACCACCCAAGCGTAACCCAATTTAGATGACTAAGAATGACTATTTATATGGAGGCAAGTTGCTATTTATAATCGGGCACAGCGTGTCAGCAAATCATTCAAAAGCTGTTGAAAGTGTCGGTGCCTTTTTGCACAGAAGAAGCTGCTCAATGATAGAGATTCCTCCACAAACACGAACCCGACCCTCACCCCCACCCTCACCCCCCACCCTCACCCCCACCCTCACCCCCACCCTCACCCCCACCCTCACCCCCACCCTCACCCCCACCCTCACCCCCACCCTCACCCCCACCCTCACCTTCACCCTCACCCTCACCCTCACCCTCACCTCATGGGGGGGGGGAGATGGGAGTGTGGAGAGATGTCTGTATAAGGAGGGAGGGGAGAGTGGTGAGTGGACAGGGGGGATGTTTGGCGAGGGGCGTGTGTGATCATATGGCAGGCCCTGAACTGTGGGCGTTTGTAAGACCTGCTTCTGGACATTATCTCAATCGCGAGGTTCTTTAGTGGATTCCTGCAAAGTTTGGCAATAAGGTTCTTGCAAACTTTCACGATGGGGTTACCTTTGATTCTGGTCGTGTGCGTGAACGCTCGCTGTTGTGACTTGTGTAACTCCGCTTTGAGCAAAAACTAAAAAAGGATCCCGCCCTAAGCACGTCACCAATCCATGTTCTCCAGAGATGATGCCTGACTCACTGAGTTACTCCAGTACTTTGAGTCTATCTTCGGTATAAACCCAACATCTGCAGTTCCTTCCTACACATTGAGCAAAAGCTTGTTTGCTATGAACTGTTCACTTATTTATTCAAACAAGTGACTTCAATTTATGAAGCAGGTTTCCAGAACATCCAGAGGTGCTTTATGGGGACTACGGTAACATGCAGTAATGCAGGAAATGTTGGGTGAATGTTGTTGGTAGAGAGGCAAGTTGACCCATATAACCATATAACAATTACAGCACGGAAACAGGCCTTCTCGGCCCTTCCAGTCCGTGCCGACCATTTATTTTCCCCTAGTCCCATCTACCTGCACTCAGACCATACCCCTCCTTTCCCTTCCCGTCCATATACCTATCCACTTTACTTTTAAATGTTAAAATCGATCCTGCCTCCACCACTTCTGCTGGAAGATCATTCCACACAGCCACCACTCTCTGAGTAAAGAAGTTCCCCCTCATGTTACCTCTAAACTTCTGTCCCTTAATTCTCATGTCATGCCCTCTTGTTTGAAACCCGGGGACACTGGCAGCAATTCCCTGCTCTTCACATCTGCTGTGGATTTTGTATCCTCTTGAATGAGGAGTTGGGACCTGGAGTTAAAGGAGGCAGACAAACACAAAGTGCCAGGGGAAACTCAGTGGGTCAGCCAGCATCTGTCTCAAACTTGTATATGGGTTTATGTATGTGTATATACGCACAAACGCGTGTATGTATATATACACATGCACACACGCAAACAAACAGGTCTGAAGAAGGGTCTCGACCCGAAACGTCACCCATTCCTTCTCTCCAGAGATGCTGCCCGTCCCGCTGAGTTACTCCAGCAGTGTCTACATCACACACACACACACACACACAAACATATATCCACACGTATATGTACGCACAAGTACATATACATACATGCAGACACACAAATAATGCTGCTGTGTGTGTACATATGTTTGTATATATTGTACATATTGTGTATATATACATTCATATATATGTAAAATAATAATGTTATATGTGTATACGCGCACACACACACACACACACACACACACACACACACACACACACACACACACACACACACACACACACACACACAGTCGGAGTGATCGTTTCAGCAGCTCCATCTTTCCGATCGTGGCATGTGATGTTATCTGAGGCCCTTTGACAGGATCATTTTCTCATCATCGCCACCCACCGATTAGACTGTATAAATGTGAGGAGCAGTGAGCGATGCTGGATCAGTGGAGCGGTATTTGCACCGGGCATGGTTAGACTTGTTATAAATAAAGCATTCTTAAAAGCCAATACCAGCTCATGAGTGCAATCCAAAGTTAAGATCTCAACTTCAGCGAGACGAAGCGAATCTTGATTCTGAGAGAGTCTTGGTGTTATTTACCAAACATGGGCTCCAATGTAGAAACAAACATAAGAGACTGCAGATGCTGGAATCTTGAGCAAATAACACAGCGCTGGAGGAACTCCGTGGGTCAGGCAGCATCTGTGGAGGGACCAGACCGATCGAGTAAGGGGTTGGGGGAAGCTGGAAAAGAGAGGTGGGGACAGGGCACAGCCTGGCGAGTGATTGGTGGGTACCAGTCCGGGGGGGGGAGTGGGGGGGGGGGGTGGAAATGGGTGTAGGTGACAAATGCTAGAGGTGAAAAGGAGACAACGGTGGGGTCAGATAAGGAAAGAGAGGAGGAGTGAAATGAAAAGCCGGAGGGAGAGTTTGGGGGAAGGGGACAGGGAGGCGGGAAAGGAGGATAAAAGGGAATATGAGACTTGGGGATGGAAGATCAATGTATGGAGGAGATGAAATGTCTGTGCACTGGGATGAGGTTGGGGAAAAGGAGAGGGGCAAGGTGTTACTTGAAATGTTAATATCATTGGGTTGTAAGTTGCCCAAGCGGAATATGTGGTCCTGTTCCTCCATTTTGTGTGTGGTCCCATTCTGACAATGGAGGAGGCCCGGGACTGAAAGGTCAGCATGGGAACGGGAAGAGGAGTTAAAATGGTTAGCAACCGGGAGATCCTGCAGGCCTTGCCAGAACAAGTGCGTTCAGCAAAATGGTCACCGAGCCTACACTTGGTCTCGCTGATGAGAAATTGGCGAGGTCCAGATGTGGATTCTTGGTGGACCCGTGGTTAATGGTCCCAGACCAGGGGAAGGGGTCGCAGTTATTGCAGAACATTCTATGAACCACCGTACCATAACCTGCTTACAGAACAGAAATGTGTAGGCAGGAACTGTAGATGCTAGTTTACACTGAAGATAGACACAAAATGCTGGAGTAACTCAGCGGGTCAGGCAACATCTGTGGACCTGATTAAATTTTACATTATATGTCTCCATGTCACCTTCCCCTAGCTAACAATGACCTAATGAGTACAGCGTAGGTTCACGAGGTTAATTCCTGGGATGACGGGACTGTCATATGTTGATAGAGTGGAGAGGCTGGGCTTGTACACTCTGGAATTTAGAAGGATGAGAGGCAATCTTATTGAAGCATATAAGATTATTAAGAGTTTTGGACACGTCAGAGGCAGGAAACATGTTTCCGATGTTGGAGTCCAGAAACCGGGGCCACAGTTTAAGAATGAGGGGTAAGCCATTTAGAACAGAGATGAGGAAAAACTTTTTCACACAGAGGGTTGTGAATCTGTGGAATTCTCTGCCTCGGAAGGCAGTGGAGGCCAATTCCCTGGATACTTTCAAGAGAGAGCTACATAGGGCTCTTAAAGATAGCGGAGTCAGGGGATATGGGGAGAAGGCAGGAACGGGGTACTGATTGGGGATGATCAGCCATGATCATATTGAATGGCGGTGCTGGCTCGAAGGGCCAAATGGCCTACTCCTGCACCTATTGTCTGTTGATAGCTGTGGCAATCAAACTTACGGCCTCCACTTCTGTTTTTGCCAACAAGTGCAGGTAGACTAGATAGCAAGCTTTATTTATCTCAAACACTCGTATCAGATCATCCTTATTCTGGAGAAACTAACTGTCTCCACAACCTGGTTCAGCATTTTTTCCACAGGTGTAACCTCTCAAAGTGGCATTTGTAAATTGCAGATTGCTTAATTAAGTGAATTTGAATCAACGAGTGACTGATCCTGCCTCGTTTGGCCGTTCTCTGCAACAATGGAGCCACCTCACCAACACTGCACCCATTTTAATGCACATTATCTTAAAATACCTGACCTCGTTATAATGACTCTAATTTGCTTGCAATTGTGCACCAGCTGTATTCCAATCACGGCTTGTGTGAGACAATAGTTCTCATTAAGTGAAAGATGTGAAAATGTGTCAGGTTTCTCTCTGTGTGCGAGTTAATTTGAGCTTCGCACGGTGCCCGTTGAATTTAATTGGAGATGCGAGCACAGTCTGGAGCTGTTTGCGTCGACAGTTCAGGATCTTATTGAGACATGGCTGCAAACTGGCGTGTGTGTGTCGATTGGGACGCACTACCCGAGGACAGTAAGTGGGAAAGCAAGCGCCATTGGCAGCGTAACTCCTGTTAGAAAATGCGGAAGAATTGCTGCATTAGCCTCTCTTGCACAAGAAACCACCGCAGGGACGCGGAGACATCTGAGGCGGAGGGTGTCGAACAGACAGAGAGCAACAATGGCAGAGGTCAAACCATGCAGTCTTGGAAACATCTTCCCTGTACCCTTTTAAGCCTAATGACATCATTTCTATAGGATAGGTGTCCAGAACTACCCACTCTTGCAACTCTTGTAGTTGTAACAAGATGTCCAACTCCTGTACGCAATGTCCTGATGTATTGAAGGCAAGTGAGCCCAACATCACCTTCGATCTGTCTACCAGTATCCCAATTTTAGGGGATTATGCACCTTGTCTCCCTGTTTTACAGCGCTCTCCAGCTCCCGACCACTTACTGTGGTAAGTCCTGCCCTGGTTTTACTTTTCAAAATGTAGTACTCGTCCAAGTTAAACTCCATCTAACCTTTTGTGGCCCACATCCCAAATTCACCTTGTTCCTGTTGTGGTCATAGATAATCGTTTTCACTGTCCATTACACCACCAATTGTGGTGGAATCTGCAAACTTATTAACCATGTTGCCAACATCTCCATTCAAATCATTGGTGTAGATGACGGTGGCCTCTATAGCAGGAGCTGACTTTTAGCACAAGAATACTTCATACATGACAGATGCAGTCGAGGGTCTGAGCATCTGAATCGTAGAGAGTTACAGCACAGAAACAGAAGAAGTCGGACAGAATCTGAAGAAGTTGTTTCGACCCGAAACGTCCAGCATTGTGGTAGCTACATGGGAAGGAAACAAGTCAGAAGATAATCAGTCTGAAAAAGGGTCCCGACCTGAAACGTCACCTATCCATGCTCTCCAGCGATGCTGCCTGACCTGCTGAGTTATTCCCGAACTATCTTTTTTTACAAGATATCAACGGCATGTTCATGGACCCTCATTCACCCTCGCTGCTTTGGGGCAGCACGGTGGCGCAGCACTAAAGACCTGGGTTCGATCCTGACTACGGGTGCTGTCTGTATGGGGTTAGTGTATTTTCCCTAGGACCGTGTGGGTTTTCTCCTGGAGCTCAGGTTTCCTCCCACGCTCCAAAGATGTACAGGTTTGTAGGTTAATTGGCTTCGGTTAAAACATTGTAAATTGTCCCTTGTGTGTAGGATAGTGCTAGCGTGTGGGGATCGCTGGTCGGAGCGGGCCGAAGTGCCAGTTTGCACGCTGTATCTCGACAGTCTAAAGAAATTGTAAGTTCACGGACATTTGCCAGGAAGGGGACCCTGGTGTCACCAGCGAGCTGCCCGTGCTGAACCTTGTGTGAGCTGCGTTGGAGAAGGTACATGCCACTGTTTATTTGGACCCTGCATATTGAGAGGATCAATGGGTTCTGATTGAATGGATCACATAACGGTTCATAAACCCCCTGACTTATCATTCATTTTCAATCAAAACATGTTGTCTTTTGAAGTGCAGGACTCTGCCTAGAAATATATTTCACATGTTAATGATTCTTGGATCAGATAAAAGCTTCTGAATTTGATCTTAAATCTGCCAGGTCATTTTTTTTTTTCACAATGTCGTTTAAAAAAAAGAGTGTTGAAAATTGTGAAGCACCCTATCTTGTGATCGGTCGGCTATGATCCTGTCTGTCTTGGTGAGAGAGAGAGAGAGAGAGAGAGAGATAGGAGGAGGATGAGATTTCTGGTGTTAGTTCCCATTTTCCAAAAGGAAGATAGAAAACTCTCAACAAAACAGTAGCAAGTACGGAGTAAGTAGGCTGGTTACTGGCAATAACTCGGCGGCATGGGCAAGTTGGATTCAAAGGCCTGTTTCCATACTGTGTGACTGTAACTCTAATCGAAGATGGACACACAATGCTGGAGTAGCACAGTGGAACAGGCAGCATCTCTGGAAAGAAGGAATGGGTAATGTTTCGGATCGAGATCGTGGTCTCCATTTCCTTCTCTACGGAGATGCAGCCTGTTCCGCTGAGTTGCTCCAGCAATTTGTGCCTATCTTTGGTGTAAACCAGCATCTACCACTCCTTCCTACACATATAATTCTACTCACTCATGGTTTAATGATGAAATTGAACCATAGAATGGAAATGCATTTGATGCATCTCATTCTTGGCTGTGTTGGGATATTAACAACTTTCTGTTTCTCTCCCCCCAGGGACTGAACCCTGGCCGTTTTACTTCATCAATGGCTGCCTGAATTTCAACGTGGTGTTTGTGTTGGCACTCTGTGCCCTGCCCTTAACCACCCTCATGGAGTTCCTGCTGCAAAAATTCAACGGTAAGGACCTCAAAGCACAACGACCAGCAGTAAATTGGTATGTTGCCTTGTCTCTGAATTTGATTTGGATGGCACGGTGGCACGGTGGCGCAGCTGCCTTACCGCGCCAGAGACCTGGGTTTGATCCCATCTCTGGGTGCAGTCAGTATGGAGTTTGTACGTCCTCCCCGTGACCGCCAACATCTTCGATTTCCTCCCATTCTCCAAAGACGTACAGGTTTGTAAGTTAATTGGCTTGGTATAAATGTAAAATTGTCCCTAGTGTTAACGTGCGGGGATTGCTGGTCGGTGCGGACTCGGTGGGCCGATGGGCCTGTTTCCGTGCTGTGTCTCTGAGCTAAACTAAAAATACACAAACTAAGCAAAAATGAAACTGCAGGGGGAAAAAGAAACTGAAACCCCTGTCCTACGGTACGAGTTCATTCCAAGAGTTCTCCCGCGTTTGCCCTGATTCACTCGGAGATTTACGGTAATGGCCGCTCGTCGGTACTCGGGGCTCTCGTGGACATTTTTCATCATGTTGAAAAATCTTCACGAGTCTTCCTGTGCTTACCTGCCGTTATCGAGCCTTCCCGTGTACCTGCCGCTAGCGCTAAGAGACGTCCCCGAGCTCCGGCGTACTCGCTACGTTCATTCTCCGTGCTTACCACGAGTTTGATTTTTTTAAAACTCGGGAGAGCTCTTGGAATGAACTCGCACCGTGGGACAGGGCGATGAGGTGGAACTGCAGTGTAATGGTTCAATTGTAATCATATGTTGTCTTTCCGCTGGCTGGTTAGCGCACAACAAAAGCTTTCGACTGTACCCCAGTACACGTGACAAAAAACTCAACTATGCGTTTAATTGTCATATGTACCAAAATGGAGCAATGAAATTCGTACTTGCAGCAGCACAACAGGTCTGTAAACACAACACAATAAAGACAATAAACAATTAACACAATAAACAAACAAAAAATAAGAAGTTTAATAAATTAAAAAAAAACCAATAGTGCAAAAACAAAAAGCCCAAAGTCCCGAGTCCCGAGTGCAACCAAGGCAGTTCGTAGCCTACAAAATGCTGGAGTAACTCAGCGGGACAGGCAGCATCTCTGGAGGGAAGGAATGGGCAACGTTTCGAGTCGAGACCTTTCTTCAGACTCGACCCAAAACGCCACCCATTCCTTCTCTCCAGAGATGCTGCCTGTCCTGCTGAGTTACTCCAGCATTTTGTGTCTACCTTTGATTTAAACCAGCATCTGCAGTTCTTTCCTACACAGTTCGTAGTTTAGTTGGAATTCGGAGAGTTCAATAGCTGAAGTTTGGTGGGAACAAGCTGCTCCTGAACCTGGACGTTAGTTTTCATTACTCGTACCTTTTTCCCAGATGGAGAAGTGAAATGAGTGTGTGGCCAGGGTGGTGTGGGTCCTTGATGATGCTGGCTGCCTTTTTGAGGCAGCGACTCCTATAGATTACTTTGATGGTTGGAAGGTCAGTATTGGACTAGGCAGTGTTCACAACTTTTTATAACCTTCTTTGTTCCTGGCCTTTGGAGTTGCTGAGCCAGGCCGCAATGCAACCAGTCAATATGCAGTCTACCTGTTTACTTTATACAAGAGAGTAACCGTTTTCATTGAATCTGACAAAGTGGAGGTGTTGATGGGCTATCTTCATGATTGCATCGATGTGTTGGATCCAGGACAGATCTTCAGAGATACTCACACTCATGAACTTGAAGATTTTGTCTCTCTCCGCCACCAACCGATCGATGTAGACAAATTTGTGGACCCTCGGCCGTTCCCTTCCAAAGTCAACAATCAGTTCCTTAGTTTCTCAGTTAAATGATCAATCTCCCTCCTATATTATCCGTATTTCGTCCAACAACGGTGGTGTCATCGGCAAACTTGAAGATGGAGTTGGAACTGTGACTGGCTACGCAGTCGTTGGAGCAGGGGGCTGAGCACGCAGCCTTCGTTGCCCCTGTGCTGTTGGTTAACGAGGAGGAAGTGTTGCAGATTAGTACCGATGGTTTTCCGCTGGTAAGGAAGACATGGATCCAGATGTAGAGGGATGCGCAGAGACCCAGTTCCGTGAGCTTGGTAACCAGCTTTTTTTTTTAATCAAAAAATGTATTCAGTTATTTAAAAAAATAATATTTACACTACAATAAAACAAGCCAGACCCACCACCATAATACAATACAAACATAGATCCATAATAAACTACAATACAACTATGTTACAATCCTTATTGAGGATACATTCAACACCCTGCGGTGCCCAGCGGTCCCGGAACTCCCTCAGGGTGCCCGTGGACAGGGCGTATTCCCTTTCTAACCCCACCCGGGCACGGACATAACCCCAGAAAAGGGGCAGGCAGCCGGCTGGGGGAGAGCCCTCCACCGCCTGGTGCCTTGACTCGTGGATGGCCAGTTTGGCCAGGCCCAGGAGCAACCCAACCAGGACATCTTCAGCCCTGGTAACCAGCTTGGAGGTAATGATGGTGTTAAACGCTGAGCTGTGGTCTACAAACAGCAGCCTGACGCATGTGTTTTTATTATCCAAGTGACCCAGTGCAGGGAGGAGAGCCGGCAAGATCGCCTCCTCTGTTGACCTGTTGTGGCAGCAGGCAAATTGTAGCAGGTTCATGTTCTAGCTGAGGTAGCCGTCGATATGAGCCATAACCAACCTCTCAAAGCACGTCATCACCATGGACGTTGGTGGTGCTGTTCGGTCGCTATTGAGGCACGTCACCGTACTCTTTTTGGCAACGGTATTATTGGTGCCCTTTTACTGAGGTGTGAGGTTCCTACCTGCTTTAATGAGGTTGAAAATTCAAGATTCAAGAGAGTTTATTGTCATGTGTCCCAGATAGGACAATGACATTCTTGCTTTGCTTCAGCACAACAGAATATAGAAGGCATAAATAAATACAGATCAGATCAGTGTGTCCATATACTATTGAATATATATATATATATATATATATATATATATATATATATATATATATATATATATATATATATATATATATATATATACGCGCACACACACACACGCGTAAAGTTGCTGCCTTACAGCGCCAGAGACCCAGGTTCATTCCTGACCACGGGTGTTGTCTGTATGGAGTTTGTACGTTCTCCCAGTGACCGTGTGGGTTTTCTCCTGGTGCTCCGGTTTCCTCCCCGCTTCCAACAAATGTACAGGTTAATTGGCTTTGGTAATATTTTAAATTGTCCCTATTGTGTTGGATAGTGCTAGTGCATGGGATGATTGCTGGTTGAAACGGTCTCTGTGGCCCAAAGTGCCTGTTTTTGCAATGCATCTCCAAAGTCTAAACATCTAATGAAAGATCAAATCTTTTGTTGGACCAACCGGGAACATTTAGGATCTCTTCAGTCAAGTTGTATACTTCATTTTAACATTTTGTTTAATTATTACTAAACTCAATGAACGAAGTATAAAGGGCAATGCAGTGTAGACAGGAGGGCCTGACATGAGAAATGTGAAGAAACGAACCACCAGAGGGCACTCTTGGTTTATGTTCAACTTGTCTCAATGTTTCAATGGTACTTTGTTGTCATGTGTACGGTTCAGTGACAGTTCTATTATACGTTAGGCACAGTCATACTACGTACAAGAGTGTAAGGCAGTAGACCACACTTAGTCACCACATAATGGTCACCACATTTTTGGGCGTCATCTTTTATACTTCAAGTCAAAACATTTTTTTTAAAGTGTCAGAGTCTTAACTTGTCCATAAGGGCCCGTTGTCCTGGCAGCACTGGGTTGGAGTTGCAGGGATCGGTCTGGCCTGGCGATGTGTCAATGTCCGCCACCGCCGCTCCGTGCCGCTGCAAGCCGCGTCTGTTCCACGCGCTCACTCTCTTGGAGTACCGCCCGATCTAATGGAGCCCCAGCCTGCTGCAGGGCCTCCAGTGGCCCACTCCAGCCCCTCCTCCACACCGGCCCGTGAACGTGGTGTCCCCTCTCCTCCGGCCACCGCTCAGACTACGTGCCCCAGGGCGCCTCCCGCAGCCGACCCTGAGCTGCCTCCGAGGAACACGCGTACCACCAGTTACAGTAACTGCCTCCTCCCCGTTGGTATTAGACTATTGAACTGTCCTCTCATAAGCTGAGAGTTTAGTCCTGAACTCCATAACTATCTGATTGCGGCCCCTGAGCTTTTTTAAAAATCTACTCTTTCTCTCTGACGGGCACTATAACACTACATCTGCACTGTTATTTTCCTCGTTGCACTACCTGTGTTACTTGTGGCTTGATTGAACTTATGTACAGTATGAGTTGACTGGACAGCAAGCAAACAAACGTTTCACTGTATCCCATAACATGTGACAATATTAAACCGATACCAATATTTCTCTCATTTTCATGCTTTGGTTATTAGATTGGCATTGCGTGTCCTGCATGCTACATGGACATTACGGTGTGGGGAGTGTTACATGGACAGGACTGCATCAGGAGTGAAGACAGACAAAATACTGGAGTAACTGAACGAGACAGGCAGCATCTCTGGAGAGAAGGAATGTGTGACATTTCGGGTCGAGACCCTTCTTCAGTCACCCGTTCTTTCTCTCCACAGATGCCGCCTGTCCCGCTGAGTTACTCCAGCATTTTGTGTCTATCTTCAGTTTAAACCAGCACTTGCAGTTCCTTCCGACACATTTTGCCTGCACCAGGAGTGGTCAGGTGTCAACTTCACCAGTCAGAGAGGTGCTTGGATGGATTTGTTTACGCTCCTGTCTGTAACTCTGTAACTGTCCTGTGCGTATTTGCTCAGTGATGCTGCGTTTTATATTAGCGGTGAACCTCAAGATGAAAACAATACATCTGTTTACTTGAACGGGGCTGTAAGTCTAAACCTCCGACGAAGACCGTGTGCAGTTGGTGTTGTGCGGGCATGGAGAGCATTATTGTTTGCAGGTGGAACCTGTAACTGAAATGCTCATGGATTCCGAGTCGTACTCTGATTTTCAAAATAATAAATCGCCCGGGAACAGGATTCCTGGGTTTTCCCATCAGTTTCGGTGTTCACATGGTTGTTTGTAAGGGTGGATATAGAGTTGTGGACGAGGCAATGGGCCCTGGCCTCTTGGGGAATGGAGATTCAGTTTATGGACCAGTGTGCATATTTGCATCACTCTTTTACAGAGCCTTTCTCTTTTACAATTTGTGTCAAGCCACTGAGTTGTGCAGCGTGGAAACTGGCCAATCCTTGCAGCGAGCACTGTTCCAGTTGACCCCACCCACCGGCACTTGACCCACACCTTCAATGCTAGAAAGCTGTCAAACCGAGACAGGTTAACTTTTTATCCAGGTGGACACAAAATGCTGGCGAAACTCAATGGGTCAGGCGGCATCTCTGGAGAAGAAGAATAGGTGACGTGTTGGGTCGGAAGCCTTCTCCAATTCTTTGTCTAGTTTGGCTGCCTTTCCTGAAAAGGCGGATGACATTGGCATTTTCCAGTTATCTGGTCCCTCACTTGAGGTAATCTAAGGTTTTAAAATGTCAGTCTCTAGCCATCTCTACTCTTCCCTCCCATGGTAGCCCGAGGCAAATCTCATCTGTCTCTGGGGATTTCTCCACTTGAGTCTGTGCATACCTGTTCTTTACTGATGGAGAATGGAACTAAATTTCACTTTCCCCTTTGAGTTCAACAACTGCGACATCAATTTCCTTTTGTGAATGCAAATTTAGACCAGGGATATGGAGCGGAACGCCCGTGCCCAGATCTCTCCCGCGTCTCAGTGCACCCCGGTTATTCCAGCTCCCCTTCCTTGCTGAGTTTCACCAGCCTGATCGGGTTTCCTGCCTGAATGCTGCTGATTCTCGGAGCAGCCGGTTAGAGGCACTCGAGCGGCCCGACGCACAGCTGTTGGCTTTCCCTCAATTACAATTCTCAGGAGAAGTGCCCAATGCGAAATGAAAACTGCAAGCACTGAAACAAAGCTTGGAACTATACCATCAGTTGCATCCATTATTTTATATTTCTGTTTGTGTTCCTTGGTCAGCAAGTGTCCACTTGGACAAAGGAGTTCCCACTTGCCCAAGATTCCCCAAAGCGGAATTGCGATGCTTCGATTAGCAGCTGCCAGTGTACAAGTTCAGAGGCAGTGAGGGGTCGCACAATGTGGCTTCACCCAGTAAACCCAGTGCCCTCGCACACGCTCAGCAGATTGGACCCATCTGTTCCCAAGCAACTTCTCTATCAAGCAGGCCTGATCTGAGTAGGTTGGAGAGCTCTCCATGTCATTTAGCATGGTCCACAAGCGTCTGATCTGTGTAGGTTCAAGAACTCTCCATCAGTTAGTTTGGTCGACACAGATCTGATCTGCAGTTTTGAGAACCCTCCATTATTTAGTACTTCTTTGCCCTTCTGCTTTGAGTTAAAATGTATTTTATTTTACAGCATAGACTAAATGCTACACATTATGGTGACTTCAGTTTGAATTACTTTGTAATTAACCCATTTCTTTATTTTAATCCCTATAGTCAACCCTGGCTTGTGTAGCAGGAAGATCTACAACTCTTTGTTGTGTTTCATGGTTGCAGGATGCCCAAAGTGCTTTTATACACGCCAGTGTTGCTTTAGAAAGGTAGTTATCAATCAAGGGCACAAAGTTGGAGAGTAACACTGTGGTAGACACAAAAATGCTGGAGGAAGGAACTCGGCGGGTGCGGCAGCATCTACGGAGAGAAGGAATAGGCGATGTTTCGGGTTGAGACCCTTCTTCAAACTGATATCGGGGTTGGGTGGGAAAACGAAAGGAAGATGCGCAGACAGTAGGCTTGTGGGAGAGCTGGCAAGGGAAGGGGAAGGAGGGAGAAAGCAAGGACTGCCTGAAATTGTCCCTGTGGGTCAGGTAGCTTTTCTGGAGAGCGTGGAAAGGAAACGCCGCAGCGAGACTCCTGACGGGCACCCGAAAAAGGGACCACATCACACCAATCCTGGCCTCTCCCCACTGGCTCCCAGTGCGGTTCCAAATTAATTTCAAGATCCTCCTTTATGTCTACAAAGCCCTTAACGGGCTTGCCCCCCACCCACATCAAAAGTCTGCTTACCCACCACACCACCTCCAGGTCCCTCAGATCGGCCGACTTGGGGTTGCTGAACATCCTCGCGGTCTAGGCATAAGCTCAGGGGCGACTGACCGCGCCTTTGCGGTTGCAGCTCCTAGACTGTGGAACAGCATCCCTCTTCCCATCAGAACTGCCCTCTCCATCGACTCCTCTAAGTCGAGACTTAAAACTCATCTCTACTCCCAAGCCTTTCTTGATGTCCTCTGAGGGAGGGTTATATGTATGTATCTATGTATGTACTTAATCTGTGAACCAATGTTATATAACGTTAGTACCTCCACCAATTGTAAAGCACTTTGGCCAACGAGAGTTGTTTTTTAAATGTGCTTTAGAAATGAAAGTGACTTGATTTGACGACGTTTTGGGAATGTAGAATGGTTCATTATTAGTTGAGGGGAAGGTGACGACAATGAGGCTTACATTCAGTAAAAGATAATCAGGATGACAGTGAAACTACTCGGAGAACTAGGATGGGAGAGGGATGGGGAGATTTTTTGGGGTCTCAGACCCTTCTTCAGACTGAGAGTCAGTGTGTTCCTCTCCATCCTAGTTCTCTGACTGGTTTCCCTGTCCTCCTGATTATCTTTTACTGCTCGTAAGCCTCCTTTGTCACCTCCCCCTCAGCTAACAATGAACCATTCTGTATTTCCTTCTCATCGTCTGCTTCGACGTGTGTTTTCTCACCTTACCCATCCATATCTCTGTCTCCTTCTCCAATGACTCTCAGTCTGAAGAAGTACCTCGACCCGAAAAGTCACCCATTCCTCCTCTCCAGAGATGCTGCCTGCCTCGCTGAGTTGCTCCAGCTTTTTGAGTCTACCTTTGACTAGTTGAGGACGAAGGCCACCCTGTAAAGGAGCAGGTTCACGGCACCAGTTGTAAACGAGCAAGTCTACGCCTCAGCTGCTCTCAGTTAAACCTCTCCCTGACGTTCTTGCCATAACTCTTGCATTGACTCTCTTGCAGTGCACAACCTTGGCCGCCCGTACTGGCTGACCCTCTCGCCCATGTACATCTGGATCCTGATCTTCTTCACTCGGCCACACAAGGAAGAACGCTTCCTCTTCCCCATCTACCCGCTCATCTGCCTCTGTGGGGCGGTGGCTCTCTCTGCATTGCAGGTCAGTGGCTCGGTGTTTGGTCCGTCCCAGTTTGTTCTCCCCTTGCCTAGGCCTTGACATGACCATGGCAAAGGGGGATAAGGTGAATCTCTGAACCTTTGGGGGGGGGGGGAGATTGAATATGAACCCGGGTGGTAACATATTTTACACAGAGGGTGGTGGGTGTATGGAACGAGCTGGCCTTTTCTCGCCTCCTGTTCTCCCCCTCCACCCACATCTCCCCCACCTCTTCCTTTCCGTCTGAAGAAGGGTTCCAGCCCAAAACATCACCTATTTATTTTCTCCAGAGATGTTGCCTGACCCCCTGAGATACTCCAGCATTTTCTGTCTATTTCCGGAGGAGGCAGTCGTGGCAGATACTATTGTAATTTTTATAGAAGCATTTAGACAGGTGCATGGATTGGATAGGTCCATGCATTCTTGGGATAGCATAGAGTGATACGGGCCAACCATAGGCAGGTGGGACTTGTGTAGATGGGGCATGTTGGTCAGCATGGGCAAGTTGGGCCGAAGGGCCTGTTTCTAAGCTGTATGACTATCATTGGAAAGGAGAAGGTATCTGAGGAGGGGGAAAGTTACCCTCGGGGACCACGGAAGAAAGTGTGTGTGTGTGTGTGGAGCCAGGGAGATATCAGCAGAGTCTAAAGGTAGACTTCTCGTTAGTATTCATCAGGGTGAAGATGTGTAGGAGGGAGAGGTGAGGGACGGACACTGTCCGTGTCAGGAGGGAGGAAGTGTTGGCCATATCGGTACGCGTTCCCCTGAAGATTTGCCCATCCGAATGTATTGATTTATTACAAGCTGTCACCTGGACCGAGACACAGTGGAAAAACGTCTTTGTTCATGTGCTATCCAGGCAAATCATATTGTACTCGAGTACAATCCCCAGGGACCGGCAAGTTCTATTCCAGGATGCTACCAGAAGCCAGTGAAGAGAACAATGGGGCTCTATCGGGGATGTTGGCATCTTCGTTATCCAGGGGTGAGGTGCCTGAGACGAGGAGAGCTAATGTTGGCCCCCAGTCAAGAAAGGGGCAGTCGGGAAATTATTGGAAAAAGTTCCAACAGACAGGATTAATGTTTCGTTGGGAAGCAGAGACTAGGAGAAGTCAGAATGGCTTTGTGCACAGGAAATCTGGTCTCCCAAATCTGATCTTTTTGAGGAGGTAATTAAGAAAATTGGTATAGGGCAGCAGATGTAGTTTAGGTTAACAAGACTTTTGAGAAATATCTGCGAAGTGGGATAATCCAAAGCGTTAGTGCACAGGGGTTTCACGATGGTAAACTCTATGGAAAATTGGCTTGAGTATTGGCAGGAGGTAGTGGTGGCCATGTGTTTTACTGACTTGAGGTCTGTGTGCCGCATGGATTGGTGTCGGGACCATTGTGTGAATGACTTGCATGAGAATATTGGTGACCCCATAGATCCATGCAGCATGGAAACACGACCTTTAGCCCAACTAGCCCCCACCGACCAACATGTCCAATCTACACTAGTCCCGCCTGCCTGCGTTTGGCCCATATCTCTCCAACCCTGTCCCATCCACGTACCTGTCCATCAAGAGAGTGCTGCAGTCCAGTGCAGTCACTGCGAGAGCACTGCACTACATCGCAGGCTGTGGATGTGTGCTGCGCGCCACTGCAGTCACCAGGAGCGCTGCACTGTCTGAAGTGTGTCTTTGATTTTTTTAATTTTTAAAACATTTCAAAATGTACTTTATTTGAGAAATAAATATATACAATACTTAATACTTACAAAACTCCCTGCAACATTCCCAGAGGCTATACATGCCCAACAGTAAAAGGAACCTAGACTGTTGTCCACAGAGCCTTGGCGTTGGCTTCACCAAGCTTTGATACGTCCCTCAGCATGTACTCCTGCGGTCTGCGGCGGGCCAGTCGGCAACATTCCCCGTCCGACATCTCACTCTGATGGGAGGTCAACAAAGCTCGGGCAGACCAAAGAGCGTCTTTCACCAAATTAGGCAAAAATGCTGGAGAAACTCAGCGGGTGAGGCAGCCTCTATGGAGCGAAGGAGAGGGGGGGGGGGAGAAGAAAAGACGAGGTGGAGCAAGTGGGCTGAGGAAGAGCTGAGAAGGGAAGGAGAAAGGGACTACCTGAAATTAGGGAAGTCAATGTTCATACCGCTGGGGTGCAAACTGCCCAAACGAAATATGAGGTGCTGCTCCTCCAATTTATGGTGGTCCTCACTTTGGCCATGGAGGAGGCCCAGGTCAGAAAGGTCGGATTTGGAATGGGAGGGGGAGTTGAAGTGCTGAGCCACCGGGAGATCAGGTTGGTTATTGCGAACCGAGCGGAGGTGTTGGGCGAAGCGATCGCCAAGCCTACGCTTGGTCTCACCGATGTAGAGCAGCTGACATCGAGAGCAGCGGATGCAATAGATGAGGTTGGAGGAGGTGCAGGTGAACCTCTGCCGCACCTGGAAAGACTGCTTAGGTCCTTGAATGGAGTCAAGGGGGTGGTAAAGGTAAAGTGTAGCTTTCCTGCAGTTGCAAGGGAAAGTGCCCGGAGAGAGGGTGGTTCTGGTGATAAGGGGCGAATTGACCAGGGAGTTACGGAGGGAGAGGTCTCTGCGGAAAGCAGACAGGAGAGGAGATGGGAAGATGTGGCAAGTGGTGGGATCACGTTGGAGGTGGCGAAAATGTCGGAGGATTATTTGTTGTATGTGACGGCTGGTAGGGTGGAAGGTGAGGACAAGGGGGACTCTGCCTTTGTTACGAGTGGGGGGATGGGGAATGAGAGCAGAATCACGGGGTATAGAAGAGACCTTGGTGAGAGCCTCATCTATAGTCAAAGAGGAGATCCCATGTTCCCTAAAGAATTAGGACATCTCCGATGCCCTGGTGTGGAACACCTCATCCTGGGTGCAGATGCGGTGTAGAGGGAGGAATTGGGAGTTGGGGATGGAGTCCTTACAGGAAGCAGGGTGGGAAGAAGTGTAGTCCAGATAGCCATGGGAGTCAGTGGGTTTATAGTGGATGTGGGTCAGTAGTCTATCACTTGCGATGGAGATAGTGAGGTCAAGAAATTGTAGGGAAATGTCGGAAATAGTCCAGGTGTATTTGAGTGCCGGATGGAAGTTAGTGGTGCAATGGATAAAGTCAGTGAGTTGCATGTGGGTGCAGGAGGTAGCACCAATGCAGTCGTCGATGTAGCAGAGGTAGAGTTCGGGGATAGGGCCACGGTACGGCTCGAACAAGGATCGTTCAACGTACCCTACAAAGACGCAGGCATAGCTGGGGCCCATGCCCATGCCCATAGCTACGCCTTGCATTTGGAGGAAATGGGTGGAGTTAAACAAAAAGTTATTAAGGGTAAGGACCAGCTCCGCTAGGCAGATGAGAGTATCAGTAGACGGGGATTGGTTGGTTCTACGGTCGAGGATGAAATGGAGGGCTTTCAGACCCTCCTGGTGGGGGATGTAGAGTGACTGGACGTCCATGGTGAGGATGAGGGAATGGGGGCCTAGAAAACGGAAGTCCTGGAGTAGGCGAAGGGCGTGTGAGGTGTCTTGAACATAGGTAGGGAGGGATTTAACCGGGGGGATAGGATGAAGTCGAGGAAATAAGTTCGGTAGGACACGAACAGGCAGAAACAATGGGTCTGCCAGGACAGTCAGGTTTGTGGATTTTGGGGAAAAAGTAAAATCGGGCTGTGTGGGGCTGGGGAACGATGAGGTTGGAGGCTTGGGAAGGCAGGGAGCTGGAGATGATGAAGTCAGTGATGGTGCTGGAGATAGCGGCCTGGAGCTCGTCTGTGGAGTCATGGTCCAAGGATAAGTAGGAGGAGGAGTCTGAGAGTTGGTGCGTGGCCTCAGCCTTGTAGAGATCAGCGCGCAGACTACCACGGCACCTCCCTTGTCGGCAGGTTCCGTTTCACCGAGTTGATGACCTTCCAGCAGCACTCGGTCAGTCTCTGAACAGTCCGTAAATCACAGAGTCCTCTGTGTCAGAGCTGTTCAGAATAAATTGTGACCTTTGCAAACCTCTCCAGACTCCTTTGTGTGTGGCTGCAGATCTCTTTGCAAATCCACACTCTGTGAAGAGGCACACTACCATCTCCTCTCCATAGCAGCTGTCCCGAAGGCAGGGTGTGCTGGTAGTTAGGTTCCGATGGTGCAGGAAGGATCTGACTGGTAGGGCTCCCCTCACCGCCAGCCAAGCCAGGTCTTGGTGCTTGTTGGTGAGTTGTGGCGATGAGGCATCTGCTCCGGGAACAACGCCACAGGATCCGTGGAGTCATTTCCCTGCAGTGCCTCCACGACGTTCCGTGCTGACCACTGCCCGATGGACGTGGTCCAAGGTGTTTGTCCGGAAGAACCTTTCCATGGACGACAGATGGTGCGGCAATGTCCAGCTAACTGGCGCCTTGCGTGGCATCTGCGCCAGGCCCATCCTTCGCAACACCGGGGACAGGTAGAACATCAGCAGGTAGTGACACTTGATGCCCATGTGCCTTGGTTCTACGCTCCGCCTGATGCAGCCACACACAAAAGTGGCCATCATGGTGAGGGAGACGTTGGGCATGCTTTTACCCCCGTTGTCTGCTGACTTGTACATTGTGGCCCACATTCCAAAGACCTGCCGGTTTATAGGTTAATTGGTAAAAATCAGTCAAAATTATAAGTTGTCCCTAGTGTGTAGGAGAGTGCTAGTGCAAGGTTGATCGCTGGTCGGGCCGAAGGGCCTGTTTCTGCACTGTATCTCTAAACTAAACTAAAACTAATCAACATTATCACCAGTTTGTTCAGTAACTTCATAGTGACTAAAGAGCCTGTCCCACTTGCATGCGATTGCGTGCGTTTGGCACGACCAACCGGAAGCGGAGGTCACGCTGAGGTCGCACGTGATGTCATTTACGTCATGCTTACAAATCAGCTGGGCAGGAGGCGGGCCGACTGAATTTGGGCGACATGACGTGATGTCAACACCACGCGGGGCGGTGATGTCATCACGCAACGCCACACGCTAGGCGTACGCCGTTAAGATGCTGCGCACGACCGCAATGCGCCTGCGTGCGTACGCGGGCCGACAGGCCGTTGCCGCGCAAAGATTTCGGCCACTGCAAGAATTTCGGAGCCCTGCGCGATGTCGGGACCAGCCCCGCACAACTCCGCGCTTCTAAGTGAGACCGGGCCTTGTGCGGCCGTACGGTGCCCGTACGCCTCAAGTGACCACGAGGTCGCGTAATGTGCGAGCCAAGGTTGCGTACGTGGCGCAGGCCCTTAAGTTTAGTGCATGGAGGTCTGGACTATTGACCTGAAAGCATGGGTTCAATTCCCACCAAGGCAGGCAGGCAGGGAATGTAAACTAACTAACTAAATAAATAAATAAATAAATGGAGCTGCGGTGAAGCGTCAGTGAAAGTGAGTGACGGTGCCTGGATGATGCACGAAGCAACCGCTCCGCAGCAGCTACTGACGATAGTCACTGACCTTGTCAATGATGTGCACATTTTGTGAATTAAACGTTTGGGAACACGATAAGAGCTGACCACTTTAAAAAAAAAAACACATTTATTGGAAGGCTTTTGGGGGGGTGAAACGCTGCAAAGACGTTTAAAGCTGATTAACATTGCTGTAAGTGTGCAGCTGTCCACGTGGCTTACGTCGGGCTCTCCAAGGAGATGACCGCATGAAGGTCGCGCTGATAAATGATGCGGACGATTAATGTGTGATCTTCAAACAGCAGCAGTGCCAAATGCACCGATACATCACATGCACACAAATATGGCACTTTCACCAAAATCCTGAGGGAAGAGCAAAAAGAATTAATGACTGGAATAGATTTCCCCTGAAACGTACCTATGCTAACGTCTGCCGCGGCTACTGTGTGGAAAGCAAGCACTGCAGATGCTGATTTAGACTTTAGAGATACAGCATGGAAACAGGCCCTTCAGCCCACCAAGTCCGTGCCAACCTCATACACTGGCACTATCCTACACACATGAGGGGCAATTTACAATTTACAGAAACCAATCGACCTACAAACCTGTACGTCTTTGGAGTGTGGGAGGAAGCCGGAGCACCCGGGGAAAACCCCACTCAGTCACAGGGAGAACGTGCAGACTCCGCGCAGAGCACCGGTGGTCAGGATCGAACCTTGTGCTGTAAGGCAGCAACTCTACCACTGTGCCACCATCCTACCGTGGTTAATCGACAACAGGGCACAAAGTGCCGGAGTAACTCAGCAGGTCAGGCTGAACATGGAGAACATGGATAGGTGACGTTTCAGGTCGAGACCCTTCTTCAGGCTGATTGTAAGTGGGGGAGAAGAAAGCTGAAAGAGGGGAGCGGCAGGACGGAGCATGGCAGGTAATTGGTGGACACAGGCAAGGAGGTATTTTGATAGGCAGATGGTTGGAACAAAGTCCAGTGATAATGATAATTGCTCGTTTCTATGCTTCCCCTCAGTCTAGTTTCAGTAAAAGCACTGAATCAAGCACTTGAAACAACTACGTTTTATTTTAACAAAAGCGCATTACAGTTCAACTACTCTACCTATCCCACTGCGGGTTCGATCCTCGTATCTGCCTGTTCAAGCCTTCTAGGCCTCGCTCAGACAGAGACACTCCAGACGTTCACGCAGTCCCAAGCGCTCTCCCAGAAAATCGACGCTGGACCTTGTGGTAGCGGACATTTATATGTCCCGGGAACTCAAGGGGCCGAACTACAGGGGGTGGTCTCTTAATAATCCAATTACAGATATCGATTAACCCCATACATAACATACATTTCCCTAACCCAATGATACAGCAGCTCAATACATTGTATTCAAACCGGACTTCGTAAGGAAGCCAACTTAGAAACATTTACCCTGATTTGCAGAAAACCCAGACAAGGCTCAATACCTCACTCGGCAAAGTTGAACCCTGCAACATTATTTACAACGTGTATGTCTGGTTTGCAGCCATCCAATACATTCTATGCATTTTGCACCTAATTGACAAGTTTTGCAGTGTTCTTATTCTTTGCTTGCAAATTGTATCTCAGCTCTAGACACACTGACACCGCTCCGCAGCCTGTCCCAGCTCTGCAGAGAGCAATTCCAAATTGACCAAATCTCCCAGCAAATTTACCAAATCTCCCTAAAGCTTTTACCCCATTTTGAAGTCCTAGCCTCTCCAATTTAGCCAGGAATAACAATATCAGCAGAAGGTGTGTGACAGGTCTGAAGAAGTTATGGATTGTGAAACCTGAGGGTGGAAAGTAGCAGGCGGGGAGAAATAGGTGGGAGTCCACAGAGGGGGAAGAGTGAAGGAGCAGAAGACAATGGGCGGCTGGGCGTGGCGGAGGAGGGGGAGTGTGAACCTAGAGAAGGAAAGTGGTAATCCTGCAGTAGTTAGTGATGGAAATGTCTAGGAAAGCAAAATCCTAGCAGCAACGGTGTCCTCCAGTCTTCTATTAGGTTCGACATGGGGCTGGAGGGTGTGATCTTGATGGCCCAGGTCTGCACTTACTTTCTCTCCAGTGATGCTGCGTTACTCCAGCATTTTGTGTCTATCTTTGGTGTAAACCAGCATCTACAATTCCTTCCCACCCGCTGCATTTTCCCTACTTGCCCTGGACTGGAATTTCCTGCTGCTGTCTGAACTGTGGTGGACATTGAGATGTCTGCCTGCTCAGGAAGTGTTGACGGGGGTGGGTGGAGACTGCAGGTTTCTTTCGGCAGAATGTCCCCCATTCGGGCTGTTTCAACACAATGATGTTGCTGAGCATTGCTCTCCAGAAATTCAACAAACGCTGGCCAGAATGCCACACATACCTCCACTCATTTATCTCCTCCCGCCTAGATTACTGCAACTCCCTTTACACTGGCGTCAGCCAATCATCCAATACATAGAGGTGCCTACTAGAGGAGGGGCAGTGCTGGACCTCCTATTAGGAAATGAGACGGGACAGGTGGCGGAGGTATGTGTAGGGGAGCACTTCGGGTCCAGTGATCACAATACCATTAGTTTCAATATAATTATGGAGAAGGACAGAACTGGGCCTAGGGTTGAGATTTTTGATTGGAGAAAGGCTAACTTTAACGAGATGCGAGATGATTTAAAAGGAGTGAACTGGGACATTTTGTTTTATGGGAAAGATGTAGAGGAGAAATGGAGGACATTTAAAGGGGAAATTTTAAGAGTACAGAATCTTTATGTTCCTGTTCGGTTGAAAGGAACCAGTAAAAATTGGAAAGAGCCCTGGTTTTCAAGGGAAATTGGACATCTTGTTCGGAAAAAGAGGGAGATCTACAATAATTATAGGCAGCATGAAGTAAATGAGGTGCTTGAGGAGTATAAGGAATGTAAAAAGAATCTAAAGAAAGAAATTAGAAAAGCTAAAAGAAGATATGAGGTTGCTTTGGCAAGTAAGGTGAAAGTAAATCCAAAGGGTTTCTACAGCTATGTTAATAGCAAAAGGATAACAAGGGATAAAATTGGTCCATTGGAGAGACCGAGTGGACAGCTATCTGCAGAGCCAAAAGAGATGGGGGAGATATTGAACAATTTCTTTTCTTCGGTATTCACCAAGGAGAAGGATATTGAATTATGTGAGGTAAGGGAAACTAGTAGAGTAGCTATGGATACTATGAGTTTCAAAGTAAAAGAAGTACTGGCACTTTTGAAAAATATAAAAGTGGATAAGTCTCCAGGTCCTGACAGGATATTCCCTAGGACATTGAGGGAAGTTAGTGTAGAAATAGCCGGGGCTATGACAGAAATATTTCAAATGTCATTAGAAACTGGAATAGTCCCCGAGGATTGGCGTACTGCGCATGTTGGTCCATTGTTTAAAAAGGGTTCTAAAAGTAAACCTAGCAATTATAGACCGGTTAGTTTGACTTCAGTGGTGGGCAAATTAATGGAAAAGATACTTAGAGATAATATATATAAGTATCTGGATAAAGAGGGTCTAATTAGGAACAGTCAACATGGATTTATGCCTGGAAGGTCATGTTTGACTAATCTTCTTGAATTTTTTGAAGAGGTTACTAGGGAAATTGACGAGGGTAAAGCAGTGGATGTTGTCTATATGGACTTCAGTAAGGCCTTTGACAAGGTTCCTCATGGAAGGTTGGTTAAGAAGGTTCAACTGTTGGGTATAAATGCAGGAATAGCAAGATGGATTCAACAGTGGCTGAATGGGAGAAGCCAGAGGGTAATGGTGGATGGCTGTTTGTCGGGTTGGAGGCAGGTGACTAGTGGGGTGCCTCAGGGATCTGTGTTGGGTCCTTTGTTGTTTGTCATGTACATCAATGATCTGGATGAAGGGGTGGTAAATTGGATTAGTAAGTATGCAGATGATACCAAGATAGGGGGTGTTGTGGATAATGAAGAGGATTTCCAAAGTCTACAGAGTGATTTAGGCCAGTTGGAAAAATGGGCTGAAAGATGGCAGATGGAGTTTAATGCTGATAAATGTGAGGTGCTACACCTTGGCAGGACAAATCAAAATAGGACGTACATGGTAAACGGTAGGGAATTGAAGAATACAGTTGAACAGAGGGATCTGGGAATAACCGTGCATAGTTCCTTGAAGGTAGAATCTCATATAGATAGGGTGGTAAAGAAAGCTTTTGGTATGCTAGCCTTTATAAATCAGAGCATTGAGTATAGAAGCTGGGATGTAATGTTAAAATTGTACAAGGCGTTGGTGAGACCAAATCTGGAGTATGGTGTACAATTTTGGTCGCCCAATTATAGGAAGGATGTCAACAAAATAGAGAGGGTACAGAGGAGATTTACTAGAATGTTGCCTGGGTTTCAACAGCTAAGTTACAGATAGGTTGAATAAGTTAGGTCTTTATTCTCTGGAGCGCAGAAGGTTAAGGGGGGACTTGATAGAGGTCTTTAAAATGATGAGAGGGATAGACAGAGTTAATGTGGACAAGCTTTTCCCTTTGAGAATAGGGAAGATTCAAACAAGAGGACATGACTTTAGAATTAAGGGACAGAGGTTTAGGGGTAACATGAGGGGGAACTTCTTTACTCAGAGAGTGGTAGCGGTGTGGAATGAGCTTCCAGTGGAAGTGGTGGCGGCAGGTTCGTTGGTATCATTTAAAAATAAATTGGATAGGCATATGGATGAGAAGGGTATGGAGGGTTATGGTATGAGTGCAGGCAGGTGGGACTAAGGGAAAAAAGTTGTTCGGCACGGACTTGAAGGGCCGAGATGGCCTGTTTCTGTGCTGTAATTGTTATATGGTTATATCCCTGTCCCGCCTGCAACTGGTCCAAAACGCCGCAGCGAGACTCCTGACGGGCACCCGAAAAAGGGACCATATCACCCCGATCCTGGCCTCTCTCCTCCGGCTCCCTGTGCGGTTCCAAATCAATTTCAAGATCCTCCTCTTTGTCTACAAAACCCTCAATGGGCTTGCCCCCACCTACATTAAAAGTCTGCTTACCCACCACACCACCTCCAGGTCCCTCAGATCGGCCGACTTGGGGTTGCTGAACATCCCGCGGTCTTGGCATAAGCTCGGGGGCGACCACATCTTTGCGGCTGCAGCTCCTAAACTGTGGAACAGCGTCCCTCTTCCCATCAGAACTGCCCCCTCCATCGACTCCTTTAAGTCGAGACTAAAAACTACTCCCAAGCCTTTCTTGACGTCCTCTGAGCGAGGGCTATATGTATGTAGTGATGTTTGTATTTAATCTATGAACCACTGTTGTTTGTTATACTATTCCTATACCAATGTAAAGCACTTTGGCCGACGAGAGTTGTTTTTTAAATGTGCTATATAAATAAAAGTGACTTGACTTGTCCTGACATTGAAGACCAAAGCCCCCTGCAACATGCAAATGATGTTGGTTGAAACTATGTAAATTGGCAGGGTGGCATGGTGGTACAGCGCCAGAGATCCGGGTTGGATCCAGACTGCCGGTCCTGTCTCTACGGAGCTTGTACTTTCTCCCTGTGACCGGTGTGTGGGTTTTTCCACAGATGCTCCGGTTTCCTCCCACACACTAACGGATCACAGGTTTGTAGGTGAAATGGCTTTTGGTAAATTGCCCCTAGAGTGTAGGATGGTGCGAGTATGCGGGGATCGCTGGTCGTTGCGGTCTCGGTGGGACAAAGGGCCCGTTTCCACGCTCTATCTCAAAACGAAACTAAACAAAAAATATATATTGTTGCAAGTTGGTTCGCATATCATTCCAAAACTGGAACAAAAGAGATATAAACAGAGAGATATCTGCCGAGAGTTGATTGGCATTGCTCAGTAACCTTCCTTTATCTGTCAGACCCTACGCAAGCACCTCCCTCAGCTGAGATACTGAGCTAGAAAGGTCAGCCTGCAGAACTGGATTGTAGAATGCTGTTTAGCAAATGCCTCAGCTGCAGGGGACAGCATCTTTCCACTCTTGACGTTTCATGGTCAGCCTTCCGCACACGTGTTCATGACATTCTCCCTTTAACTCCGTCAACAGAGCTGCAAATGACGTAATGTGTTCTTGCCGACGTAGACTGTGGAACGGCAGATTAGTCAACTGGATCAGGATTGTGATATAGTCATTTGTTGTTTACTAGTGTGGAATACTTGGCAATTTTGTATTCTGATACAGGGTGTTTTTTCACAGTCTGATGTGTAAATATATTGTACACAACTGTATACATTTAATTTTGTGTAACAAAAAAGGCAAATAGAATGTGCATAAGGTGACACGGTATTGTGCAAGATTTAATCCTAACTGCGGGCGCTTGTTTGTACATTCTCCCCGTGACCTGCGTGGGTCTTCTCCATGATCTCCCATCCATCCCAAGACGTACAGGCCTGTCGGTTAATTAGCTTGGCATATTTGTAAATTGTTGCTAGTGTGTGTTAGGATAGCGTTATTATGTGCGGCGCGGACTGGGTGGCTCCAGGGCTTGTTTCCGCGCTGTGTTTCTAAACCTAAACTAATGCAAGGGGTCTCTACCCGAAACGTCACCTATTCCTTTTCTCCAGAGATGCTGAGTTGCTCCAGCTTTTTGTTAGCCGAAGAGCCTGTTTCCACGCTGTAACGCTAACTAATGGGGGTCGGACAATGGAGGACCTGGTGTGGGGAGACCATCGGGTGTGGGGGGGGGGGGGGGGATGGGGGTGTGGGAGGACAATGGAGGACCTGGAGGGGGGAGGGGAGAATGAAGGAGACGATGGTGCACTTTGTAACTTTGTCAGCGCCATATGTGACGACTATTTGCATATCTTATTCAAGCAAAGAATTTCACTGTGCCTTGTCACTGTGACAATAAAGTACTCCATTCCAGTCCAACAAAATTAAACTCTGCTCAGTCCTGTCATTCCTCGCTCAGTGTTCAGTCACACTAACCCTCATTCCGTGTATTTGTTCTGCCGCCTAGCTACGTGTTAGCGGGTCAATAGTCTCGGTTTTCTCTCCCCCATTTAATGGTGAGAAACTGTTAAATAGTCAGAAGGTCTCCTGGCACAGAAGCAGACCCTTCGGCCCTCTGTGTCCCTGCCAGCCACCAAGTCCTATCTACATTGATCACTCTCACCAGCATTTGGACTGTCCCTCCTCTGCTTTGGTGATTCCAGTTCTTGCCCTGGGGTTCCCTACATACTGTGTGAACACCGGTCTCCCCCAACACCTTCGCAGCCCCTCCTAACTGGAGATACCCATGGGAGAGAGAATTCTTTCTTGTATCCCTTCCAATCCTCACCTTAGACCAGTCACTGGTGTGAGAACCCCCAGCCCATGGAGAGGTTCTACTCCTGTTCATAAGTGATCCGAGCAGAATTAGCCCATTCGGCCCATCAAGTCTACTCCACCATTCAATTATGACTGACCTATCTTTCCCTCTAAACCTCAGTCTCCTGCCTTCTCCCCATAGCCCCTGACACCCGTACTAATCGGGATGGTGGGACTGTCATACAAGGAGAGAATGGAGCAGCTGGGCTTGTACACTCTGGAGTTTAGAAGGATGAGAGGGGATCTCATTGAAACATATAAGATTGTTAAGGGTTTGGAGACGCTAGAGGCAGGAAACATGTTCCCGATGTTGGGGGAGTCCAGAACCAGGGGCCACAGTTTAAGAATAAGGAGCAAGTCATTTAGAACGGAGACGAGGAAATACTTTTTCTCACAGAGAGTGATGAATCTGTGGAATTCTCTGCCTCCGAGGGCGGTGGGGGCAGGTTCTCCGGATGCTTTCAAGAGAGAGCTTGATAGGGCTCTTAAAAATAACGGAGTCAGAGGATATGGGGAGAAGGCAGGAACGGGGTACTGATTGGGGATGATCAGCCATGATCACATTGAATGGCGGTGCTGGCCCGAATGGCCGAATGGCCTACTCCTGCACCTATTGACAATTGTCTAATCAATAATCTATCTATCTCCACCTTAATGATATCTATTGACTTGTCCACCACAACCTTCTGGTGTCAACCAGCCTTATACTCTCCGGGTTACCATCACAAAGAGCCCTGTGCCTCCTAAACCTTGTGTACACCTGAACCTAAACCAAAAGTGGTTATTCTTTTGAGAAGAATAACTTCCATAACAAACTCTTTAAGAAGGAACTACAGATGCTGGAAAAATCGAAAGTAGACAAAAAATGCTGGAGAAACTCGGGGGGTGAGGCAGTATCTATGGAGAAAAGTAGTAGGTGACGTTTCGGGTCGAGACCCCTCTTCAGAAACTCAGCAGGTGAGGCAGCATCTATGGAGAAAAGTAGAGGTGACGTTTCGGGTCGAGACCCTTCTTCAGAAGAAGGGTCTCCATAGATGCTGCTTCATACGCTGAGTTTCTCCAGCATTTTTTGTCTACTTTCCATAACAAACTCGTAAACATTACCTTTCCTCTCAAAACTAACAAGCGTATTTGATGTATTCAAGAGGGAGTTAGATATAGCTCTAACAGCTAACGGAGTCAAGGGATATGGGGAGAAAGCAGGAACAGGGTACTGGTTTTGGATGATCAGCCGTGATCAGATTGAATGTTGGTGCAGGCTCAAAGGGCCGAATGGCCTACTCCTGCACCTATTTTCTATGTTTCTATTTTCGGTGCTTCACTCACGTTGCAGGTCAGGCGATGTGCATGTTGTACTGGTTGACACTATGACTGGTCTCATCAGTGAAGGTAGCCTCCCAGGAAGAGATGATCTCAATCAGAACACTTGTACCAGCATCAGTACTTGGTGACCCTCGGACTATCTTTGATCGGACTTTACTGGCTTTACCGTGCACTAAATGTGATGCCTTTATCATGTATCTATACATTATATAAAGCTCAATTGTTATCATGTATTGTCTTTCCACTGCCTGGATAGCATGCAACACTGGTCAGCTTTTTGCGGTACCTCGGCGCACGTAACAATAAACTAAACTGAACTGCACTGACAATTGTGTAAATAACAAGTTAAGGGCCTGTCCCACCAGCATGCAACTCTATGCGATGAACGCGATCAAACTAGAAGCGGGGGCCGCGCGGAGGTCGGGTGATCCCCTGTACAGGGCCGTTCCCACCAGCATGCGCCTGCATGCGGCAAGCGCAACCAAACCGGCAGTAGGGGCCGCGCGGAGGTCGGGTGAGTGGCGCAACGCGGCGCAAAGTGAGGCGAACTTGGAGCGAAGTCTAAGGTAAGTTCGCCAGGACAGAGAGGGGCACACAGAGAGGGGCACAGAGGCACACATACAGAGGGCCACGGAGCCACACACATAGAGGGTCACGGAGGCACCTACAGATAGGTTCACGGAGGCACGATGTCGGGGCGGTGTGTAATGCGTCGAGTCGACTGCGAGCCGACAAGCCGTTGCCGCGCGCCATTTTTGGACATAGTCAGTTTTTCGGAGCCCCGCTCGGTGTCGGGCGAACTCGGGACGAACTCTGCACAATTCCGCACGGCTCCGGCGATCGAAGTGGGACCGGCCCCGCGACGCCGGACGGCTCAAGCGACCACGTTAGGTCGCGCTAATCGCATAGAGTTGCATGCTGGTGGGACAGGCCCTTTATAGGTGAAAACAAGGTACTGCAAATGCTAGTTAATACACGAAAGTGCTGGAGTAACCCTGCAGGGTTCGCCAGCATCTCTGGAGAATGTGAGTAGGTGACTTCCCGGCTCATTAAAGGCTCAGAGGAAGCTCATCACTGACCTTCTAGTCAATGCTGTGAGATAACTAATATTTTTCTCTCTTTTTCCAGAAATCTTATCATTTCCTGTTCCAACGATACCGGCCGGACCACTACACTGTCTCCTCCAACTGGCTGGCTTTGGGCACAGTCACCCTGTTTGGATTCCTTTCCCTCTCTCGCTCAGTGGCTTTGTTCAGAGGTTAGTTAGTAGCTGGAAAATCTTCATTGTGGTGATCGCCTTTCAATGGTGTCATGATAAATCTTCAGTGGGTGCAATACTGGTAAATATTCCAGCTGACAAAATGTGTAGGAAGGAACTGCAGATGCTGGTTTAAACCAAAGTGCTGGAGTAACTCAGCCGCTCAGAGCTTCTCTGGAGAAAAAGAATGGGTGATGTTTTGGGTCGAGACCCTTCTTGAGATATTCCAGCAAGTCTCTGCACAAATAGTGGTTTGTATGGAGCAGAACAGACAGGTAGATAGATTGCTACAACTCTGAAGAAGGTCTTGGTTCTTCTTGGTTACTTGGTCCTCCAAAATATTCCAACTGGAATTTAAACTGGAGGTGGTGAAGGGAGGGGTTTAGCCAGAGAGGGTTATTGGGAAGAAAGTGCCCCTTTAAATTTAGTTGCATCTGGCTGGGCAATCGTGGCTTGGTGGAGATTATTCCATGCTTTAATAGTCAGAAGGCCTATTTCCTTCGCTCCATAGATGCTGCCGCACCCGCTGAGTTTCTCCAGCAATTTTGTCTACCTTCGATTCTCCAGCATCTGCAGTTGCTTCTTGAACCTTGCTACAACTCCTCCCACCCTGCCTCTTGCAAGGCCATTATCTCCCACTCTCAATTTCTCCATAAATACCGCAGCTGCTCCCAAGGTGACGCTCACCATTCTAGGACATCCGAGATGTCCGCCTTCTTCAGTAAACATGGTTCCCCCGTCCCTGCTGTTGTGGATGGATCCCTCACCCGTGTCTCTGCTCTCACTCCTCCTTATCCCATGCGGAACAATGATCGAGTTCTCCTGGGCCTCTCCAGCCTCCGCAACCAACACATGCTGTTCCATCATCTCCAACGTGGTCCCACCACCTGTCATATCTTCCCTTTCCACTTTCCGCAGAGACTGCTCCCTCTGCAACTCCCTCTGCAACTCACTCATCCCTACCCATCCAAACCACCCCTCCACAGGTACTTTCCCCTGCAACCACCAGAGATGTAACACACCTGTCTCTATACTTCCCCAGCCTCCGTCCATGGATCCCAGCGGCCCTTCCAGGTGAGACAACGGTTCGCGTGCACCTCCTCTAACCTCATCTACTACATCCGGTGTTCCCGATGAACACAGGGAGGTTATTACTTGAATAACCAGCCAACGGAATCCCACCTTGTTGTCTGTGGAATTCCCTGCCTCAGAGGGCGGTGGAGGCAGGTTCTCTGGATGCTTTCAAGAGAGAGCTAGATAGGGCTCTTAAAGATAGCAGAGTCAGGGGATATGGGGAGAAGGCAGGAACAGGGTACTGATTGGGGATGATCAGCCATGATCACATTGAATGGCGGTGCTGGCTCGAAGGGCCGAATGGCCTACTCCTGCACCTATTGTCTATTGTCTATTGCTGTTGAACCTACAGGTTACCATGCTCCACTCGACCTGTACCCAGAGTTCCACCGGATAGCGACTGACCCGACCATTCACACGGTACCCGAGGGTCGACCAATCAACGTTTGCGTTGGAAAGGAGTGGTATCGCTTCCCCAGTAGCTTCCTCCTCCCCGACAAGTAAGTCACTTCACTGCCTCTGCTCATTTACCCTACCGCCCGGCAATGATGCCTTATACTCGTGAAACATTGCTGATCAAGTGAGAAGCTCGTCTTATATCAACTATGTTGCCACAGCCTTTCATAGATTTCAAGGCGATACCTGTACTAAAACCAAGGGGATGCTGCAGAAGTTGTGCTTGAGAATGAAATTATAACAATTTGTGGCGCAACGTTACGGCCCTGTCCCACTTGAATGCGATTGCATGCATTTGGCGCGACCAAACGGAAGCGGAGTTTGCGCTAAATATGCGCTAAGTTCGCGCGTGACGTCATTTGCATCATGCTTACCAATCAGTTGGGCAGGAGGCAGGCCGACTGCATTTGGGCATCGCACGCCGTCGGGCGGTGACGTCATCACACAATGCCACGCCGGGCGGTGATGTCATCGAGCAACGCCATGCGCTAGGCGTATGCTGTCAAGACGCTGCATACGCCGTCAAGACGCTGCGTACGCCGTCAAGACGCTGCGTACGACCGCAATGCGCCTGCGTGCCGACAGGCCGTTGGTACGTGAAGATTTCAGCCACAGCCAGAATTTCGGAGCCCCGCGCGATGTCGGGACCAGCCCCGCACAACTCCGCACTAGTTTGCGAGCCAAGGTCGCGTAAGTGGGACAGGCCCTTTAGAGTTGCTGCCTTACAGCGCCAGAGACCCGGGTTCGATTCTGACTACCGTTTCTGTCTACAGAGTTTGTACATTTTCCCAGTGACTTTATTAAAATCTAAGGACTTTTTTAAAAGTTTGCTGGGTATATAGAACAAACTGCTGGAGGAGATAGTTTACCTCTGCAGAAACATTTAGACAGGACATTTGGACATGGTTAGAATAGATTTAGAGGGATACGAGCCAAACGCGGGCAGGTGGGACTGGTGTAGGTGGGGCATGTTGGTCGGTGTTTGCAGGTTGGGCCGATGGACCTGTTTCCACGATGTATGACTCAATGAACAATCCATTGTCAGTGGGTGCCGCTGAGTGACTGTGCAGTGTGAAGGTTACACATCTCTGGGTTACATCTGAGATGGGCTGGGCTGGGCGCCCTTCAACCAAGGACATCTTTTGCTTCACCAAGGACGTTGACATAAGGAATGCAAAACATTACAGAGAGAGGTATTATCAGTTGGAAGTGTGTGTACACAGTTTGATACATCGCACATAATCTGTTTTTAACAATCTGCCATGACATGCCTGAAGAATATTTAACATTTTCATTAGCATTTTATTTTTGTTAGTTGAAGGTCTAGCAATGCAGATCCAAGTTGGTGCAGATCACTTTATGAGTTAAGGGGAGAGCAAGTCCTCTGAAATCAGCTTCGAATAGACAAATAAAATCTGTTACAAATAAATACATTGTCGTAGATCTGGTGAGGGGCAGGAATCACAGTGGGGGGGCAGTGAGAAAGGGACCCCATAGTGGAGGCATGGTGGCGCAGCAGCACCAGAGACCCAGGTTCGATCCTGACTAAGGGTGCTGTCTGTACGGGGTTTGTACGTTTTCCCTATGACCGCATGAGTTTTCCCCGGGTGATCCGGTTTCCTCCCATCTCCAAAGAGAGGGTTTGTAGGTTAATTGGCTTCTGCAAATTGTAAATTGTCCCTAGTGTATAGGATAGTGTTAGTGTACAGCATGAACTTGGTGGGCCGAATAGCCTGTACCTCTCCCTAACGTCTCTCAGAACCTTTGTCGGAGAGAGGATGGGAACTTCTTTAAAGTAGGCACACCTTGAGAAGTTTGTGCGAGAAATAGTACTAAAGTGTGTACGGGCACTTGTACTGAAGTGTGTACAGGGACTTGTACTAAGGTGTGTACGGGGACTTGTACTAAAATGTGTGCAGGGGCTTGCTTTGGTTTGTGATTGCTGTCCTGTGTCAGAGAGCTGAGGTATAATTGTTGCGGACACCACTGCAGGTTGTGGGCTTGTCAGAAGCGTCACCTGTCCCACGAGGGGCACTGAGGCCTCTCCAGCTCTGGCGGGAGGAGATGCAACACTGCAGGTTGCTGAACAGCAGAAGAGTGATGGAATTCTGCCTGTCCCAGTCATTATTCTTCCAAACAGAATCACGGTGCACGTTTGCCCTAAGGCGTAATAATTCATACAGCTGGAACCTGCTCTGATATAAAAAAAGGAAAACTAAGGCTTGTAACAGTATCTGCTTCACCGCAGACTAAAGACCTATCTTTTTTTTCTTCCCAGTTGGCAGCTCCAGTTCATCGCTTCAGAGTTTCGAGGGCAGCTCCCCAAGCCCTTTGCCAAAGGACAGAAAGCAACGCAAACCTTGCCCACGGATATGAACGACCAAAACCGCGAGGAACCGTCACGATATGTAAGTGAGGGACTTGGTATTTGTGCAGGAAGGAACTGTCGATGCTGGTTTACACCGAAGATAGACACAAAATGTTGGAGCAACTCAGCGTGTCTGGCAGCATCTCTGGAGAAAAGGAATAGATTACGTTTACGGTCGAGACCCTTCTTTGGACTCAACCAGAAACATCACCTAATCTTTTTCTCCAGAGATGCTGCCTGACCCACTGAGCTGCTCCAGCATTTTGTATCTACTTGGTATTTGTTGTTCTACAAAGTAATGATTCAAGAAAATGGAGGATTAACAAAGTAGAACTGGAATAAAACTCTTTCTGTCAGATGTAGCTCTGATAAATAGTAGATCTCTCTTGAGCTATGAGCCAACATAGCAAAGAGTGCAGAGAAGATTGATTAGGATGTTGCCAGGGCTTGAGAGCCTGGAGTATGTGAAGGGGATACATTTGGACAGGCGCTTAGATAGGAAAGGTTTAGAGGGATATTGGCCAAACGCGGGCAAATGGGACACGTACATTTTGGTTGGCATGGACATATTGGGCCGAAGGGCCTGTTTCCGTGCAGTATGTCTCTAACTCTAAATTCACACAAAGAAAAAATGAAGATACAAACAATTTAACTTATTTAAAAGACATGTGGGTTGGGTTCTTGGCGAGGATGGGTTTGGAGCAGTGGCTCCCAATCTTATTAATCTGCGGCTGAAAATTGATCAAACATTTGGACTTGGGACCCATATTTTAAGATAGCATGATAATTCAATAATTCTCTCAAAGTGATTTGAGTTTTCAAAACATTTTTTATTTGGCTCTGTAGTTTACCAATCGTAAAGTTAAAGCATTAGCTAAAAATCAAATTAAGTCATTGAAATCAAAATTAAAGCATGAAATAAAATTCAGATTAAATTGCAGAACACAGAATGAAACATTAAGCCTATCGTTTGTTCCTGCCCGTCTGTCTGCCTGTCTGCATGCTGAAACTTGCACGGCAACTGCAAAGTTGTGCGTCAACCATTTCAACAACTTTTGCTGGAATTTTGCAGAATTTTTTAGAAAAGGTATTGGGTGCATTCACGGGCAAGATTCAATCCCATGCTACGCCCCAAAAGTTGAGAAACAGCAATTTGGGCCAAATACAGGCAAATGGGATGACTCAGGAAGGCACCTTGGTTAGTGATAGCGTCATTGAGTATGGAAATAGGCTGTTCAACCCAACATGTCCATGCCCACCCAGATGTGTGTGAATCATATTCATTGTGGGTGAATGTGTGTGAATCATACAGTTTTGCTAGCCTGCCATAGAGTCTTACAGCGTGGAACCAGGCCCTTCGGCCCAACTAGCCCACACCGGCTTACATGCCCCATCTACACTAGTCCCACCTGCCCGCATTTGGTCCATATACCTCTTAACCTTTCCTATCCATGTACCTGGCCTAGTGTCTTTTAAAAGTTGTTTTGTCTCTGCCTCAACTACCTCCTCTGGCGATTCCTTCCATACACCACCATCTGTGAGAAAAAGTTACTCCTCGTGTTCCTCTTAAATAGAATCACAGTCAAAGGGTCATACAGCATGGAAACAGGCTCTTCGCCCAACTTGCCCACGCCAACCAACAAGCCCCATCTACACTAGTCCCACCTGCCTGCGTTTTACCTATATCTTGCTAAACCTATCCTAACCATGTATCTGTCCAAATGTCCTTTACACCTTGTGATAGTACCTACTTCAACTATCTTCTCCAGCAGCTCATTCCATGTACCTACCACCCTTTATGTAATAAAAGTTGTTCCTTGGGTTCCTATTAAATCTTTCCCCTCTCACCTTGAACCTATGTCCTCTGGTTCTTGATTCCCCTACTCTGGATAAAGGACTATCTATTCCCCTTATGATCCTGTACACCTCTATAAGTTCAACCCTTAGCCTGCTATGATCCAGGAATAACGTCCTCGTCAACCAAACCTCTCTATAGCTCAGACACGTCCTGGCAACATCCTCGTAAATCTAATCTGCATCCTTTCCAGCTTAATGCCATCTTTCCGACATCTTGTACAACTGTAACACATTATCAAAACATCTGAACTCAAGACCCTGACTGATGAAAGCCAATGTACCATGTCTTTCTACCTGTGACGCCACTTTCAGGGAGTTATGTACCCCTTGCTCTACAACAGCCACCAGGGCCCTAACAACCATTGTGACAGTCTTGCTCTGCTTTGACTTCCCAAAATGCAACACTTCTTCAGACTGGTCAGGGATCAGGGAAACGAGAGATATAGACAGTGATGTGGAGAGATAACACCCTCCACTTGTCACACGCCACCGGCCAGAATATCCACCTTACATCTCAATCTTCTAAATCATAAGGTAGACAAAAATGCTGGAGAAACTCAGCGGGTCGGGCAGCATCTATGGAGAGAAGGAATAGGCGACGTTCGAGTTGAGACCCTTCCTCAGACTGAGATCATAAGATCTTTTTAAAAGTGGCCCTATGTCTCCCTGTACCTTTCCTGTCCATTTAGTGGAGAAATAGGGGAGAGCACCAGTAAATGGGGAAATTACTGGAGGGTAGCTCCATTCTGGGAAGGTGCACCTTAAATCCCCCCATCATCATTGTATAAACTCTGGGCCTCCTCTGCTCTAGGGAAAACAATCACAGCTGATCCAGTCTCTTCTTATAATTCAAAGGCTTGATGCCTGTGAATCTTTCCTGCAAACTTTCCAATTTAATGGCATCCCTCCTTTAGCCTGTCGACCTGAACTGTATGTAATATTTCATATGCGGTCTCATCAGCGTCCGATACAGCTGTATCGTGTGTCCTGACGTCCCAACTCTTGTACTCAGTGCCCCGTCCCACAAAGGCAAGCATGCTAGACGCATTCTTCACCACTGAAGTTTGATATCCCCGGTCACAGCCTGCAAGGCAACTTGAGACGTTTAGAAATCCCAACTCTCAGGTTAAATTACCTCCTCAGACTTGGTCGTAAATTGTGTGTACGTCCATGTGTGTGAGTGTGTTTGTGTGTGTGTGTTAATGTGCGGGCGTGTTCGTGTGTGTGTCTGCATGTGCGTTCGTGTGTGTGTTAATGTGCGGGCATGTTCGTGTGTGTGTCTGCATGTGCGTTCGTGTGTGTGTTAATGTGCGGGCATGTTCGTGTGTGTGTCTGCATGTGCGTTCGTGTGTGTGTGTGTGTTAATGTGCGGGCATGTCCGTGTGTGTGTTCATGTGATCTGTGTGGGATATTGTTCTTGAAACAAAACACAAATTTAAAAAAAGATCAGGGAGAGAAAAGAAGGCAGCGAGTGTGGTGCAGGGGAGAGCAGACCAACGTTAACATGCAGACGGAGTTCGACCCAAAACATCCTCCAGAGGTGCTGCCTGGCCCGCAATGTTGTTTAGGAAGGAACTACAGATGCTGGTTTATACCGAAGATATACACAAAATGCTGGAGTAACTCAGTGGGTCAGGCAACATCCAACATTACTGTTTGTCCGTTACCCGTTCCACATTCCCGTTGTTACCCATGCTGGAGAACATGGAAGGTGGGGTAACATCATCAATCATGCCCCCAGGGGCTGTGCCTGAACCGATTGCCGGCCACCTGGGGCTGGAAACATTGAGACTCGGCGTCATTCATTTATACATGTGAGTCTGAGGAAAACATATCTCAACGGGAGGGCTATCAGTAGTAAAATATGTGCATGCAGGTACACTAATGTATGCAGACAGTCAATGTCACCTGCATGTGTACACACAAGGATACGGCATAACATAGGCATACCAAACTCAATTGACGCCTTCGTGCAAACACAAGCTAACAATGAGCGGTTTCCTTTATCATTGTTACTTTTTTTTTGCATATCTTTCATTCATTCATCGTCAATATCTCCCGTTTCCCTTTCTTGTAACTTTCAGTCTGAAGAAGGGTCTCGATTCGAAACGTCACCTATTACTTCTCTCCAAATATGCTGCCTGTCCCGCTGAGTTACTCCAACATTTTGTGTCTATCTTTGGTTTAAACCAGCATCTGCAGTTTCTTCCTACACATAGGAGAGTGAATGGATACGTGCACAAACACACGCGCACACAAAACTTGGTGTTTGCATTGAACTTGTGCTGTTGTCTTGTGAGTGAGTTAATAATCCAGACTACTGTAATGTAGAATTTTATATTGAGGCTAACACCTCTTACTGAACCACTTTTGTAAGAATTTCACCCTGATATTGAATAACTTCCTCAACGGAACAAGCTTGGCACCTCTACGATCCAAATGGAAAATGCTCCATACCCCGCAGTTTCTCCCACAGAGTAGATTACCGGATTGGAAGTCATTTAATAGTTTTTTAATTGTATTAAATGATGTGGTTACAATCTATATTATGATTTTCTCAATATAAAACCACAGTGGCTGCAAGAACTATTGTATCTTGCCAAAATACCGCTACACTGTGAAACTTTGACAACACTACATTATTTTCTCCAAAATAATACTCAAGGGAAGAATGACAATACTCATTTTATTTGGTCGTTATTTGTAAATAATTGCAGGAATCTTGGATGAGGAATAGAATAAGATTTTATGGGAAATGTTCAGAGGTGCGAGAATGGACTGCGTGGGTGCTGGCTGCATGGGGGGTGACGGCATGAGTGACTGCCTGCATGGTGGCCTCGGCATCGGTGGTGGCTGCATGGGTGATGACTAACTGCATGGGTGGCCATACTGTCATTGGTCACAATGTCATAAACTCTGACAAATAAAAATAGATTGTAGTTATATAACTATAAAGCGTGCAAACAGGCCCTTCAGCCCATCTTGTCTTTGCTGACCAAGATGTCCATCCAAGCTCGTCCCCATTGTGGGGTTAACTATTCAAACTGCCATTTGCCATGTCATGTCTCCAACCATTCCTTTATTTATTTATTTTTTCTCCCCCCCCCCCCCCCACCCCCCTCTCCCGGGGAAGCATTTTTGTGGCCAGTTCACAGCCAGCGTGGCACAGTACCAACTGGACCCTTACTGTGCAAAATCCTGTGAGTTCCTGCCAACTTCAGCTAATTGTAGTGCTGGGGAAACAAAGGGCAGGCTGGCAGCGAGCAGGGCTGGCGCTGGCACAGGCGACGGGCTGCTTCAGCCGAGGAGACGGTCAGTCTGAGCTGTGGGTCTGACCACTCGCTCCCCCTTTGTGCTGGAGCCCGAGCCATTGTCAGCGGCCTGTCCCCCTCACTGCTTACACTGTTCATCACCGACTGCATGAGCAGCAATGAAAAGGAGAGATGTCAAAGAGATCACTGAGGCGTGATCAATGCAGTCACTGAAAGGGACACCAGGCAGACACCAGCAATATCCGGGACAGATCTGTTAATGCTGCAGCATTTGGGGAATCTTGCCAATGGAACGACAGCAGGCTTGGAAATAACGCAAATACATTATTTCCTTTGGGAATAGATCGGGTGAATGCACAGTCGTGAGAGCTGATCTTAAAGAGGTGCATGAGATCAAGAGGGGAATAGATAGAGTAAACGCACAGAGTCCTTTACCCATAAGGTGAGAGGGGGGATGTAATGGGTGTATGGAACAAGCTGCCAGAGGAGGCAGTCAGGCTGGGACTGTCATAAAATTTAAGAAACAATTGGACCGGTACATGGATAGGAAAGGTTTAGAGCGATATGCGGGCAGGTGGGACCAGTGTAGATGGGACACCTTGGTCGCCGTGGGCAAGTTGGTTGAAGGATCTGTTTCCATGCTGTATCACTCTGACGCTATGATGGGTTGCGTAAATAATTTCAGACATGGCTGGTGGGATACCTGCTTCTTATATTGTAATGCCTTCAGGTGAAGCAGCAGTGTTATTCTAAATCATCCAAACTAAATGAGAATTCTGCGATGATGTTTTCTACACACACAGACTTTTCAAGAGAATAGGTGGTGGGGGGCTTGGGGGCTGGAGGGAGACATGAGAGCCTGCAGATGCTGGAATTCTGAACAAAAATCAAAGTACTGGAGTAACTCAGCATTATGGTCTTGTTACCCAGTGTCATAGAAACATAGAAAATAGGTTGAGAAGGCCATTCGGCCCTTCGAACCAGCACCGCCATTCAATATGATCATGGCTGATCATCCAAAATCAGTACCCCGTTCCTGCTTTCTTCCCGTATCCCTTGTTTCCTTTAGCCTGAAGAGCTATATCTAACTCCTTCTTGAAAACATGCTGTGAATTGGCCTCCACTGCCTTCTGTGACAGAGAATTCCACAGATTCGCAACTCTCTGGGTGAAAATGTATTCCCTCATCTCAGTCCTAAATGGCATACCCCTTATTCTTAACAGTCAAGAATGTTTTATTGTCATATGTCCCAGATAGAACAATGAAATTTTTACTTGCTGCAGCACAACAGAATATTTAAACATAGTACACTGGAAACAATATAATAAACGAGAGAGGGAAAAAATAAGTTCAGTGTGTGCATACTGTATATATACACATATTCACAAATACACACATATATATATATATATATAAATCATATATATACAGTATATACACACTCGTGCATAGAATATAAGAACACGGAACAGTACGGCGGTGCAACAGGCCCTTTGGCCCACAATGTCGGTGCCGAAAGTGATGCTAAACTCATTTCATCTGCCTGTGTGTGAACCATATCCCTCCATTGCCTGCATATCTAAAAGGCTCCAAAACACCTCTCTCATATCTGCTTCCACCATGATCATTGGCAGCATGGTACAGTCAAAATTTGTCCCACACATCTCCTTCATATTTGTCTACTTCGCCTTATAGCTATGCCTAGTTTAGTTTAGTGTCGAGATACAGAGCGGAAACAGGCCCTTCCGCCCACCGAGTCCACACCGACCAGCGCTCCCCACATATTAACACTACCCTACACACACACACACACACACACACTAGGGACAATTTTACATTTATACCAAGCCAATTAACCTACAAACCTATACGTCTTTAGAGTGTGGGAGGAGACCGAAGATCTCGGAGAAAACCCAACGCAGGTCACGGGGAGAGCTTACAAACTTCATACAGACAACACCCGTAGTTAGGATCGATCCCGGGTCTCTGGCTCTGTAAGGCAGTAGCTCTACCGCTACGCCACCGGTTCCACCCTAGTGTTGGACATTTCTGCCCTGGGCAAAACGTTTCCAGATGAAATCAGTTCAAACTCAAGATAATAGATCGAGCAAAGAGGAAGATACCGAGTGCAGAATATAGTACATTGTAGTGCACCAGTTCCAAAAACAAAGTACAATGTCCGCACTGGGGTAGAGGTGAATAAAAATGGAATTCAGAAAACAGAAGGGAAGAATCTGTTCCTGTGTCTAGTGGTTCACACTTTTGTACCTTCTGCCGGATGGGAGAAGGGAACAGGAGGAATAATCAGATGGGACAAGTCATTTAGGAGACCAGCAATGACAAGGTCGACACAAGATGCTGGAGTAACTCAGCGGGTGAGGCAGCATCTACTCCAGCATTTTGTGTCTACCTTCGATTTACCAGCATCTGCAGTTCTTTCTTAAGCAATGACAAGGAGCAGGTTTAGCTATGCTAACACAGGAAGAGGTATTGGTATCGGAGTGAGATTTTTTACATCAATGTAAATAAATATATTGAAGCACTCCAAGGTGAAGTGGGAATGCATTTCCCAACTGGAAGATATGGCTGGGAATTGTTTGGATCAAACACACATTAATGTTGGTAATTGATAAGTGTCCGGCAGACTATCTTCCGGACTATTCCTGCTGTTGATCAGGTGCAGCGTGAAGTTTAGGGGAAGGTGGGGAAAGTCCTAGGTTCCTGGCGCTTTGATCAGTCATTACAAGCAGATCATTGAACATAGAAGAGTACAGCACAAGAACAGGCCCTTCGGCCCACAATATCTGTGCCGAACATGATGCCAAGATCAGCTCTTATCAACCTGCACATATGTACTGATTCAGGGATTAGTCTTGTGCCTGTGCCCAGTGCAGTGTACAACTCCGAGCCTGACAGGCGACTGCTGCTGTGCTGGATTCACTGTGCGTTCTTTGATTATAAGATCATAATTTCTTAAGTTTTAGGAGCAGAATAAGGCCATTCAGCCCATCAAGTCTACTCCGCCATTTAATCAGGGCTGATCTATCTTTCCCACAATCCCATTCCCCTGCCTTCACCCCATAACCCCTCACACCCTCACTAATTAAGAATCTGTCAATCCCGGCCTTAAAAATATCCATTGACTTGGGGTTCAAGAAGGAACTGCAGATGCTGGAAAATCGAAGGTGGACAAAAGTGCTGGAGAAACTCAGCGGGTGAGGCAGCATCTATGGAGCGAAGGAAGTAGGCAAGTTTTGGGCCAAAACCCTTCTTCAGAAGAACTGAAGAAGCGTCTGAAGAAGGGTTTCAGCCCGAACCGTTGCCTATTTCCTTTGCTCCATAGAAGCTGCCTCACCCGCTGAGTTTCTCCAGCACTTTTGTCTACCTTCCATTGACTTGGCTTCGACCACTGTCTGTGGCAATGAGTTCTACAGATTCACCACCCTCTGTCCTCCTCATCTCCTTTCTAAAGGTACGTCCTTTTATTAGGAGTCTATGGCCTCTAATTCTAGACTCTCTCACTGGTGGAAACATCCTCTCCACATCCACTCTATCCAGGCCTTGCACTATTCGGTAAGTTTCAATGCGGTCCCACCTCATTATTCTAAACTCTTATCCGACACTGATCTCCTCAGGTGGACATCAGGCAGTGCCATTACCTGGTCGACCTCGACACTGAATTGGAGACTCTGCGGGAGCCCAGGTACGCCGCAAATAAAGAGGATTGGATGGTCGTAGCCTACAAACCATTCCTAGATGCCACGAGGTGAGCCCACGTCCCGTGAAGTGACAAAAACCTTTGCTTCTTTTGTGCGGCTTCTTAAGCATCAGCATAAACTTTAATCCAAAGAATTTGTGATATTTTTCAATGCCCTGCAGCTCAACTCTTCATGGTAAGGTGATGTCTCGGGCAGTGGGGTTGGCTCAATGCATGTTGCCAGTGGGGTGCGGGGAGGGATGGTGGGTTATTTAATTGGGTTTGTCATGAGATCCAGAGCCTGGTGCTGTCTTGGGTCAGCGTGCATGTTTGGATCGTACTGGCTCGACATGCATCAGTTCTTCATCCAGGTCTGTGTGATTCTTTTGACGTACTGTTCTCTCTCTGACTGTGACTGTGTGAGTAATGGGTATATTTCTGTAAATCGTTTATGCCTGGTGCGGAAGAAAGGCAGGAATTCTTGGGATTTGAACTTGGACTGACTGCAGTCAGGTCAAGCATCAGCACAGCGTCCGAAAACCGGGTTCGATCCTGACTACGGGTGCTGTCTGTACGGAGTTTGTACGTTCTCCCTGTGACCACGTGGGTTTTCTCCGGGTGTTCGGTTTCCTCCCACACTTTAAAGAGGTTTATGTGTTAATTGGCTTCAGTAAGTTGTAAAATTGACCCTAATGTGTGTAGGTTAGTGTATGGGGTGATCGCTGATCGCTGCAGACTTGGTGGGCAAAAGGGCCTGTGTCCACACTACATCCCTAAAATCTAAAGTTTCCCAATCTCTGCTTCCCAAGAGAGGTAGTGACGTTGCTGTGGAGTCTCTGAGACTGCTGCTGTTGCATCTGCTGCCTGTCTTGCTGGAGCTCTATGTCTGATGGGCTGTTGTATGTGCCAACATCTCCTGGCATTGTTACCCGTTGTTATATTTATGTTTGCACTATCTGCTCCGGCAGCTGAGTCAGCATCCAGTAACAATGGGATCCTGCGCTCATCTCTGCCTCAGCTTCTCCACTGAAACTGTGAATCTGTGGAATTCTCTGCCACAGAAGGCAGTGGAGGCCAATTCGCTGGATGTTTTCAAGGGAGAGTTAGATATAGCTCATAGAGCTAACAGAATCAAGGGCGACGGGGAGGAAGCAGGAACGGGGTACTGTTTTTGGATGATCAGCCATCATCATATTGAATGGCGGTGCTGGCTCGAAGGGCCGAATGGCCTACTCCTGCTCCTATTGTCTACGTTTCAATGAAATTTTGCTCTGTGCTTTGGTTACTCTGCTTTTGACAAATTACCTCCCTGAGAAAGATCCATTTTCTAAACATATGGGAAACTTCATTGCATGTAAAACAAACCTTCTGCGTGTCCCGCCTGACCTAGTGCTTCTCTCCTGGTGCCTCAACAAGCCCCAGGGACATCCTCCCCCTGCCTGGCAGGTGTGAGAGCTGCTGGACAGCGGTAGAGAAATATTGCAGCAGTCCTTTAAAGGGATAAATAGCTGCAAAGGCAGGTATTCTCTGGGACCAGCTGTCTGCGATACCTCAGGTGGTTCATCCACTTGGTTGCAGGTGTAGAAGATGAGTGATCCTACATATCTGTCTCAAGCCGCGCCCTCTATTGCATCGGTTACTTTGTTCTCCACACATGTAATGCCCCCATTCTGACAAGATTACATGGTAACATGGAAAATAGGTGCAGGAGGGGGCCATTTGGCCCTTCGAGCCAGCACCGCCATTCATTGTGATCATGGCTGATCATCCACAATCAGTAATCCGTGCCTGCCTTCTCCCCATATCCCTTGATTCCGTTAGCCCCTTGAACTCTATCTAACTCTCTTTTAAATTCATCCAGTGAATTGGCCTCCACCTCCTTCTGTGGCAGTGAATTCCACAAATTCACAACTCTCTGGCTGAAAACGTTTTTTTCTCATCTCAGTTTTAAATGGCCTCCCCTTTATTCTTAGACGGTGGCCCCTGGTTCTGGATTGTATTGAAATAAAATTTACAAAACACAAATAAAATTGCCATCTCCGTACGACTGTGTCTGCCCTGGGAGGAATCAAGTAGCAGGGAGGCATCCGGTATTGATTTATTCTTGTCACGTGTTCCGACCAAGATGCAATGGAAAGCTTTTGTTTGCGTGCTATCCAGTCAAATCATACTATAGATAGACACAAAAAGCTGGAGTATCTCAGCGGGACAGGAAGCATCTCTGGAGAGAAGGAACGGGTAACGTTTCGGGTCAGGAACCTTCTTCAGACCCGAAATGTCACCCATTCCTTCTCTCCAGAAATGCTGCTTGTCCCGCTGAGTTACTCCAGCTTTTTGTGTCTATCTTCGGTTTGAGCCAGCATCTGCAGTTCCTTCCGACACACATCATACAATACTTAAGTACAAGCAGCCATGCACAAGTACAGCGCAAAGTGTAAAAGTACCAGGCTGCAGAATACAGTGTGACAACATGGTAGCGTTACAGTTACTGAGGGAAAAGTCCATGATGAAGTATTTTGAGGATCAGGACCAAAGTCCTACTGACGGGAGGACCATTTAGTAGCCTGATAACAATGGGGAAATGCCATAGATGGTAGAACTGCTGCCGCACAGCACCAGAGACCCTGATCTCAGGTACTATCTGTGTGGAGTTTGCATGTGCTCCCGGTGACCGCAAGGGTTTTCTCCGGATGCTCCAGTTTCCTCCCACGTCCCAAAGATGTGCAGGTTAATTGGCCCTCTCTAAATTCCCCCTGGTGTGCAGGAAGTGGATGAGAAAGTGGGATAACATAGAACGGGTTATCGGCCTGGACTCGGTGGGCCGAAGGGCCTGTTTCCATGTTGTATCTTTCAATCCATTAAACCAAAAAGCTGTTCCTGAATCTGGTGAGACATGCTTTCAAGCTTTTGTCTGTGAGTTACACACAAATCAGTCGTGGCAGAGGGAGTCTGTGACATGATTTTGCTGTGGGGTAGGCAAGTAACATTTATATCGGCATTCAGCTGGTTGGATTGGGTGGTAGACAGAGATTCAGGAGCAGCTTCCAAAAATACACTTGTTAAAAATGAAAATATTTGTTGAAATACAGCAACAGCAAGAGGAGGGGTTGATGGTTCTTGGATGGTCTGAATATTCTCATCGGAGCCTTCTTTGTGAAATCCCAGGAATTCACAGCCAAGGAATGAGGTTGTATTTAGATGTGTAAGCATGAATTTTCCAGCAACAATTGTTGTTCTTTGTAGATAGACACAAAAAGCTGGAGTAACTCAGCGGGACAGGCAGCAGCTCTGGAGAGAAGGGATGGGTGACGTTTCGGCTCGAGACCCTTCTTCAGACTTTTGGTCTGGCCCCGCTGAGTTACTCCAGCTTTTGGTGTCTATCTTAGGTTTAAACCAGCATCTGCAGTTCCTCCCTACACATTGTTCTTCCTTGTGTGCCTTCGACATCGAGTGGTGCTGGAGAATCTCTGTGAACTCAGAGCAATGTTTGTTTACTGGGTGAACGAACCCTGGGTCGACAGCAAGTCTCGTGGATCTTGGAGTGCAGATGCATAGTTCCTTGAAAGTGGGGTCACCAATAGATAAGGTGGTCAAAAATGTATTTTGTCACATCGGCCTTCATAGTCAGAGTAATGAGTATAGAAGTTAGGATTGTTAAAGAAGGTACTGCAGATGCTGGAGAATCGAGGGTACACAAAAGCTGGAGAAACTCAGCGGGTGCAGCAGCATCTAAAGAGCGAAGGAGATAGGCGACGTTTCAGGTCGAGTCCCTTCTTCAGCTAGGAGGTCATGTTACAGTTGTAAAAGACATTGGTGAGGCCACATTTGGAATATTCTGTATAGTTTTGGTCACTACGTTATAGGAAAGATGTTGTCAAGCTGGAAAGGGTGCAGAGAAAGTTTACAAGGGTTTTGCCCAGACTCGAGGGCCGGAGCTATAGGGAGAGTTTGAACAGTCTAGGACTCTTTGCATTGAAGCACAGCGCAGGAGGATGAGGGGTGGTGTTATAAAGGTGTATAAAATCATGAGAGGAATTGGGCAACACAGTGACACAGCTGGTAAAGTTGCTGCCTTACAGCGCCAGAGACCCGGGTTCAAATCTGACCTCGGGTGCTGTTGGTACAGTTTGTACATTCTCCCTGTAACCGCGTGGGTTTCCTCCGGGTGTTCCAATTTCCTCACACAATCCAAAGACACACAGGTTTGTAGGTTAATTGGCTTGTATAATTTGTCCCTCGTGTGTAGACTAGAATTAGTGTATGGAGTGATCGCTGATCGACGTGGACTCAGTGGACCCAAGGGCCTCTTTCCATGCTGCATCTCTAAACTAAACTAAATTGAACATGCAGCAGATTCGCTGGGCTTTCGTTGTAAATTGGCCATTGACAAACCAGATAGTTTCTGACGTATACAGTGGTGTCCCAACATGCTGGTACACGGGTCGTTCGCCTCGATTGAGTCAACAACGTGGAGAAGGATGTTACAATCGCACCCACGTTTCCCACGAGAATCACGAGTGGAGCAGAGCAGCTCTCCGTCTGCAGGTGAACGATGTTCCCCGCTCGAGTCTAGAGCGAATAATTGTCATAGGCGCCGGGAACGGACCAACAAAACCTTTGCACACTAACGCAGCGACATAACTAACGGCACACAATAATCAATACAACAATAAATGAACAGGCCATAATTGTCCAATTGTCCAGGGTTTAGCCAGGGGCTGATGTAAGGCTAAAGATCCCGTCTCAATCATAGTGTGTTGGTGCATTGTCTGTGTGGTGTTTGCACGTTCTCCCTGTGACCACGTGGTTTCCCCGGGAACTGTGTTTCTCCCCGTTCGTAAAGATGTCAATTGACAAATGTACATAATCCTTTACCGAAGGTAAGAATGTGTAGGGGAGGTGATGAGAATGTGTAGAGAATAAAATGTGGTGGGTGTGGGATTGTTGGTGTGGACTGTGTGACCGTGACGATCCTGAGATGTTTGGCAAGGTAAACACTGGGGATCAAAGATCCTATAGCGGAGTAAGATAGACCACTCCTTCTAAATGCAATGGGCTGACGTGTAGTACGCAACGGAACGTGGGCCTTTTTTTCATCCATTTCAGTAACCCGACCCGACCCGACTTGCAGTGTAATCAATGTTGCGGGGGAACAGTTTGTGTTAATAAATTATGATTCTGAAAATTAGGAAAAGATTTTTACCAAAGAACTTTTATTTTCACAAGGATGTTTCCGTAACTGGCTTCCTTCTCCGCACTAGTATCTTTGCTCCGCTACGGGATCTTTGGTGCGGAGACGGAAGCCGGTTACGGAAATGGGGCCGAAAATTACCCATGCAACTGCCCATGACCGTACTACGTCTTTTTCGTCGAGTGATCTATCTTGCTTGCAATAGGATCTTTGCTGGGGATGATTCCCCTCGTGGGAGAGAGCTGCGAGCTGGGATTGCCCATGTAGTAGAGGAGGGATTTCTTTGTGTTCTGAATCTTTGTAGTTCTAAAACCCAGAGAGCTGTGGGGTGGAGTCATTGAACGTATTGAAAGCCGAGACAGTTGTGTAGGAAGGAACTGGTTTAAACCAAAGATACACACAAAGGTCAGGCAGCATCTTTGGAGAGAAGGAATGGGTAATGTTTCGGGTTGAGACCCTCCTTCAGACGGAGATTCGGGGGAGAGGGAGACACAGACGGGAAATTAAATTTGAGGCCAAGATCTGAAAGCTGGAGTAACTCAGCGGGACAGGCAGCATCTCTGGAGAGATGGATTGGAATGGGTGAGGTTTCGCGTCGAGACCCTTCTTCAGACTCCTGGAGCTCATTTAAGCCTATGTGTTTGCCCTGGAAGATTAAATAGGCTTGTGGTGTTCCATCTGCAGCCTAACACGTTCTGTAATGGAAGGTTACATCACTAATCAATGGTACGCTCCCAAAGATGCCAACGGTAGATCATCAAGAATGTAAACATGAGACGGATGCGAGTCTGCTGACTGCAGGACATCCGGTGCGAGCCAGTTGCAAGTGACGTGATTCTGGGTCCCTGCTGCCTGAATCTTTATGAAACGCTCTGCCGACTGTGACTGGCTTTCTCTGGGATTTATTTGGTACATCCGACAGCTGATTAAATGTGTGTGTTTTGCTCTGCGGAGAGAGGATACAGGAATCTGCTCGCCATTCCCTGTGGCTCTGTGCAAATGCTCCCCCAGCATCGGAGGATGCTGTCGAGGAACAGTGGAGAAGGCGTGGGCCAGAACTCTGTCACGGGTTCAGTGCTTCCACAGTACTTTAATGTCACGTCTACCTACGTACAGTGAATATTATTTTTTTTTTTTTGCCTCCTGTTCAGTGACAATCCCTCTCTACATTAGGGCACAATCATACTAAGTACTAGACTGTGGCACAGTGCAGTCCAGACACAAAAGTCACCACATTTCAGGCATCTTGTGCCTTTCATCCAAAGTTTTTAAAATGCCAGAGTTTTCTCTTGCCTGGGGCAAGATCCTGCTGGCAATGGCAGTCCGCCAGGATTGAGGACTTTGGGTGAATTAGCACACAGTTTAATGGACTGATGAACTCCTTGCTGGACACGTCCTTGCACAGCAAAACCTCCAGAGTGAGCACATCTGCGTAACAAACCGTTCTCCCCCAGTTTCCCCCTGTTAAACCTATGGCGGAATGGACCCCAGTCTGTGTAGGACTGGGAGCACCTACTGTTAGTCCACCAGCATGCCCTGTACCTGCGGGTCTGCGACCAACCTCTGCCGTTTAATTTGTTCCTGATTTCAAAATTAAGCACTGCGCAATGTAATTCATGCAAACACAGAAACGTGATCTTGTGGAAGGATGTGATTTGGCCCACTGTGTCTGTGCCAGCCAATAGTTACACACTCTAAGCCTCCTCCCAGCATTGGAACAGGCACTGAAAACCCACCATCCTCCAGCTTTCATTTCCTTCCTTCTCTCCTTATCTGACACCATTTTGTCCAGCAGTCCATTAAACCATGAGCTAATGCACCAAAGGTCCTCATTTCACCTCCAGCCTGTGTCACTATCTCCACTCACCTGCCAATTTACCCCCCCCCCCCCCCTCCAATTGATATCCACTTATCACTAGCCAGGCTTTGCTCCACCCCCACCTCCATTGTTCATTTTTCTCCCCCCCCCCCCCCCCCCCCCACCCCCCCGAACTCCATCAGTCTGAAGAAGGGTCCAAACCCGAAATGTCATCTGTCCATCCCATCCGCAGATGCTGCCTGACCCACGGAGTTCCCCCAGCACTTTGTGTTTTGCTCACGATTCCAGCATCTGCAGAAACAAAGGCGTAGATTTAAAGTCACTACACTGGCAGAAGGATTAGAATGATGATTGGGATTTTTTTTTCACTTATTAGAAAGGGGGTGGAGCTGGAACGTAGTGTGAACAGAATAGTGGAAGCAAAGTGCATTTCCAGAGCACACTAGTGCAGTCGACTCACTAATGGAGCCAATTTCCACACAGCATGCTCCTGTGTGACGATAGTCAGATCATCTCAACCAGTGATGCAGAGAGAGGCACAGATTGGGCAGACCGAACCTTTTTCCCAGGATTGAAAAATCAAATATTTGACGGCGTAGCTTGAAGTTGAGAGGGGCAAAATCTATATGTGATATGCAGGACAAATGTTGTTTTAACACAGAGGGTGGTGGTGGCCAGGAAGGTGCTGCCACGGGTGGTAGTGGAGGAGGATACAATTGTGGCATTTAGAGGCTTTTAGATAGGCACATGAATATGGAGGGAAAAGGATCAGGTGCAGGCAGATAGGAGTTGCTCTTGGCATCGTGTTCAGCACAGGTGGTGTGGGCTGAGGGGCCTGTTCTGTTTTCCATGCTGTACTGTTCTATGCTTTACGATGCTGGTGAAATGATACATGGGGGACAACTCCATGTTGGGTCTGGCAGTGATCATAACAATTCCCTGGGCAGCAACCTGACCCTTCAAACCAAAGGAATGCTACCCAGCAACAGGGGCACCTGAAACAGACCGTGCATTCTGCACAAACTGGGTTGCAATATTGGTTACACAGCGGGAATGCAATTTGAGCAGATGAATTATGTTAAAACCTCAACCTATTAAAATTAATTAGCTTGAGGTTGAAGTCTCACATTAGCTCCATTGGGGACATGTCCAACATCAGCAAGCAAAACAGCAAGTGAAAGAATGAGGATCTTTGTGCAATGGTGGCATTGCCTAACGCTGCACCAGTTTAAGTATCCTGCAGAATTCAGCTTGCATCATAGAAAGAATTTATTGACTTTGAAGGCTAGGAAATACCGATAATACTGTTGGAACCAAATTAGTCAAAGCAACTTCCAGCTTTAAGTGCATTTCATGCCTAATTATGCATAAATACTGAATCCCCTTGGGATTTAGAAATGACGTGTGCAGTCCCGTCCAGTGGGGTGGATGTTAAATTACTGACGCAGGCAGTGTAGAAATAAAGCAGGTAGTCATATCAGCAGCTAAACAAAGCATATCTCTGTTCACTCTGCTTCTCCCAGAGTGAGATTTTAACCCTTCAAGTGCGAGTCATGGGATTTGTTACACCAGCAGGCTCCTGTCTGCAGTGGGACAGGCTGCTGCCTCGTGGGCCCACATACTCCCCCAATTGTCCCGTCTGACTCGCACCACTCCTGTAGAAAAGAATGCAACCAAACCGTTCTGAAGAAGGGTTCCGCCCCTAGACGACCCCTATTCTCCGGAGGTGCTGCCTGACCCTTCCAGTTACTCCAGCATTTTATGTCTATCTTCGCGTCAAACGCACAAAATTTGTTTTCCCCCCCCCCCCCCAAAAAAAAATTCCTCTCACATCCACAGAATGGCCCAAAGCAATTTGAAGCCAATGTGCTCCATTTGAAGTATAACTACTGTCATTTTCAGAAAAACGGCTGCTAATCCCGAGTACAGGCATCCCCAGAAACTGCAGTGAGTTAATGACCAAAACAATTTGTTTTGCATTGTTGATGGGGAGATAAACAATTTCTGGGTCCCACCAATAACTTCCCCGCTTTTATTCAGAATGATGTCTTGTGAATCCCACCAGGTAGGGGATTCCTGTAGAAGGTTCTTTTGAGATCTAGGTGGCATCGCAGAAGATGTGATGTGTTAGGCGATGGTGGCCAGGTGCCGACTGGTGTTGCGTGCTTTCTCACGTGATGCTCTGGGGTTTTAGTGACACGAGGAACTGCAGGTGCCTGTTTACGAAAAAAAAAGACACAAAGTGTTGGAGTAACTCGGCGGGACAAGGTGGAGGGGAGTGGGAAAGAAAGCTGGAAGAGAGGAGCAAGTGTGATGGATACAGGTGAGGGGGGGGGGGGAAGACAGAAGGCGTGAGACAAAAGGGCAGGCGTTATCTCATTTTAAGGCTTCAAAAGATGGTGTCACGGAAAGTGCAAGCACCCTATCCATGTTCTCCAGAGATGCTGCCTGACCCACTGAGTTACTCCAGCACTTTGCTCCCTAGATGTTGTGTTAGTTATCTAGCAGACTTATCTCAGTCTCACAGCTGCAGGTTTCTGATTAAATTATTGACAGCGAGACAGGCATTTGGAGCCAAACCTCATGGAACATACAAACTGGGAAGAAGAAATGGTCCTTGGAGATGTTGGCTTTTTGCTTGCATCCATTCACCATGGGCTCAATGGCCTCACGTGGCCGTCTTCCACGCATTCTTTGCAACACTTTGACAAACGTTCAAAGCTTTGCCGCTTGACTTTTCTCCTCTCAATCAGTCTGCAAAAGGATTCCGACCCAAATCTTCGCCTATACAGGTCACCCAGAGGTGCAGCCTGACTTGCTGAGTTACTCCAGCAGTTTATTTTGGGTTTTTTTGGAAACCAGCATCTGCAATTTGTATCTACACATAAATAAATAACCTGGTCCTAAATGTAGATGTGTTTCAAGATGAGTGGTGGCGTTGCAGGGGCCACAGACTGTGACAAAGGTTGTGAAAGTATTCAGCTGGATATAGATCAGCTGCAGAAATGGGCGGAGAAATGGCAGATGGAGTTTAAGTGTGAGGTGTCACACTGTCAAAAGGTTCAGTGGAAGGGGGAAGTATACAGTTAATGGCAAGACCCTTAGCATTAATGTCCAGAAGGTTCTCGAGGGCCAAGTCCATAGCTCCCTTAGAACGGCAACACAAGTAGATAGAGTGATAAAGAAGGATTATGGTCATCTTGGCTTCATCAGTTGGGGCAAAGCGTATATGAGTCTGGTCGTCATGTTGCAGCTTTATGGGACTTTGGCTACGCTGTGTGTGGAGTATTGTGTGCACTTCTGGTCTACATTTCCATTACAGGAAAGATGTGGGGGCTGTTGAGTGGGCATAGAGGGGGTTTACCAGAATGCTGCCTGGATTAGAGGGGATTAGCTGTAATGAGAGGCCGGATTGTTTTCTCTGGAGCATCGAATCTGAGGGGAGAACTTATATAAGTATATAAAGTTATCAGAGGGGTAGATAGTCGGAACCTTTTTTCAAAGGTGGATATTCAAAAGTTAACGGCGTAGTAAGGTGAGAGGGGCAAAATTTAAAGGAGCTGCAGGGCAAGTTTTTTTACAGCGTATTGGGTGCCTGGAACATGTTGCCAGGGGTGGAGATTGAGACAGACACAATAGTGTTATTTGAGATTTTAAGTTAGGCACATGGGGGTGCGGGGAATGGAGGGTTATGGTTCACATACAGGCAGAGGAGATTAGTTTAACCTGTCATTGTGTTTAGCATGGACATTCTGGGCCAAAGGGCCTGTACCTGTGCTGCACCGATCTATGTTCAATGGGCAGAATCCAGTATCTCAAAGACACAGAAGAAGATATTTAATTTGTGAATGACCTAGATTCACAGTTAGTCACATGGCTTTGGTTCGGAATTCGTTTTAAAAGTCCCTTTAACATAACACGCTCCTGTTATTTTTCCTTCATTCTGGATGAGTTTTGATGCCGAGATATTTGGCACCCAAAGGGTTACTTGTCGCACTGGGCCATGACAACCATTTTATCTGTTTTTCCCCAGATACCAGGAGAACATTAAACACTAAATTGAACTGCCCAAATTATGTTTGATTGGCAGTTTGGAGTCATCTCGGTCTGCAGAAAGCATTAACCTTTTGACAGTGATTCAGTGTTGCTGCATGCACTGAACCAACTGCAGTTAATTAGAAAGATACACAGGAGGCGGATAGAGGAGTGTGCTTGTGTGTATCCCTGTTACAAAGTGAGCAGGTACAGCAGCATACTCTGGGACAGTTGCGTGCGGTTACCCGAGGGCATATTGATCTTGAGGCTCCCAGTCTGCTTCTGGCTGCGTTCAGTTCAGTGGCGATGTTATGTAATTTCCCCCTCAGTGTCCAGCGGACTGTCGAGTTGTGTGTGGAAGTTAGGCCGAAGATTAGGGTTGCCAACTTTCTCCCTCCCAAACAAGGGACAAGAGGTCAAATTAGGGGACAAATTCCTGATGGCAATTTGTTGACCGACTCGGCCGTGGCTGGGTGAATGATGAGTTAGCCCGGGTGCTGGACTGCACACAAAGCCCAGCCGGCGGGCCAGCTGAGGAGTTTTGGCCCGGGCGTCCGGGCCACGCGACATCGCGGGCAAAGTCCGGCGCCCCATCCAACTCATTAACCGATGGTCGGCCATGAGAAGGAGGGATGGTGGTGTCGGCGATAATCGAAGGTCCGAAGGTCGGACTGCCGACTGACGGGGCCACGGGCGAGGCGCTGCTGCTGCTGCACTCCATGGGCTGCACTACGTCGGGACGGGTGAGGCGGGCCGGATGCGGCACTCCAACCAGACAGTCCCCTTCAACCCTAGTAGTAGGACAACCAATTTAGCCCAATATATACGGGATGTCCCGGCTAATACGGGACAGTTGGCAACCCTACCAAAGATAGACACAAAATGATGGAGTAACTCTGAGCGGGTCTGGAGAGAAGGAATGGGTGACGTTTCGAGTCGAGACTCTTGGGTCAGAAGTAGAGTCTCCACCTGAAATATCACCGACTCCTTTTGCTCCAGAGATGCTACCTGCTCCCGCTGAGTTACCAGCCGTTTACGTCTATCTTCGGTGTAAACCAGCATCTGCAATTCCTTCCTACACAGAAATTAGGCCGTTTAGTTCAGAGATATAGCAGGGAAACAGGCCCTTTGGCCCACCGAGTCCGCGCCAACCAGCGATCCCCACATATTAACATGTTCCTTCACACACAAGGGACAATTCACATTGGGAAGCGGAAAGAGGAGGATAAAAAGGAGATGGGTTCTTGGGGATGGGAGATGAGTGTGTGGAAGAGGGGAAAGGAGCATGGTGACTGGGACAGGTGGGATATGGTGGGAGAAATGGGAACACACCAGGTTGAGTGAGGGCAGAGGAAAGGAACAAAGGGGTAGGGGGATGGGGGTTATTAAAGTTGGAAAATTCAATATTCATGCCACTGAGTTGTAAGTTACCCAAGTAAGATATGTGGTGCTGTTCCTCCATCTTGCCTGTGGCTTCACTCTGGCAATAGAGGATGGACAGGACAGAAAGGTCAGTGTGGGAATAGGAAGGGGAATTAAAATGCTTAGCAACCGGGAGATCCAGCAGGCCCTGGTGGACCGAGTGCAAGTGTGGAGTGAAATGGTCGCCAAGTCTACGCTTGGTTTCGCCGATGTAGAGGAGTTTTGGTCACCCTGGTGAAGGCAGTGTGGAACACTACCCCTGGTGGACAGTCTACAGTGTAGGAAGGAACTGCAATGCTAGTTTGTACTGAAGATAGACACAAAGTGCTGGAGTGACTCAGCGGGTCAGACAGCATCTCTGGAGAGTCTGTAGTCAGAGGTTTAATACTCCACCACCGAATAACCAGCGCGCTCGAGGTGTGACCAACGTAACGTGGTGAAGTGTGCAGAAAAGAACTGCAGATGGTGGTTTATACTGAAGATAGACACAAAGTGCTGGAGTAACTCAGTGGGTCAGGCAGCATTTCTGTAGAAAAAGGATGGGAGACGATTCAGGTCAGGACCCTCCAGATTGGTGGTGAAGGACTGGATATGGATGTCATTCAAGAAACTGCGCTTGAACTGCTGTGAGCACGGCCGGCCCTAGGCTGTTTGGACCGATTTTTCCAAATTGGGCCCCGCGTTAATTTTCCGTATTTCATATGGAAATACAAATTTGCTTTGTTAAATAAAGATTTAAAAAAAAACATTTTACAAAACATACATGGTTTTGTACATGGAATACAAGCGCTGTACGGTCATCAGACATAAACGATGTGTTAACCACTGTAGTGTTAACAGCCAGTAGTTAACAAGTAGTTATCCAATACGTTAATAATGCATCGATCCACATTCCTCAGTAAATGTGTAATTGTGTTACGAAGTATTAATGACGCTGCGTTCCTTTGAATACAATTCCCGCGGCGTCATTAACACTTCTTCAGAACATAATTACATTTTACTGAGGAATGTAGATTGATGCATTGATGACACATTGAGAATTTCTTAAAACTCACCATCACGAGTGAGAACTTCTTCTTGGTGACATTCTTGGTCTGCAGGTTAGTCATTCAATTTACCTACCGACCCACGTTGTGTCTCTCCGTCTTTCGCTCTCTCCCTCCCTCTCTCTCTCTCGCGTGCTCTCTCTCTCCCGTGCGCCCTCTCTCTCTCCCGTTCCCCACCTCTCTCTCTCTCCCCCATTCCCCACCTCTCTCTCTAGCTCTCTCGCCATTCCCGGAATCATTGACGTTTTGCGGTATACAAAAATGCTGGAGAAACTTTGTGGGTGAGGCAGCATCTATGGAGCGAAGGAAATGTGCAACGTTTAGAGTCGAAACCCTTCTTCAGATCCGGCTATTTCCTTCGCTCCATAGATGCTGCCTCAAGCCCTGTCCCACTGTGCGAGTTCACCCAAGAGCTTAAAATCTCTGTGTAGCATCTCTGTCCCTATCTTCAAATTCCCACTTTGAAATAAAATACAGTTTTCGACAAAAGCATTTTGCAGCAGGATCGCGATTAGTCGATTCCCATGCATTTTCAATCGTTCGATTTGGTGTAATTTTCACACCTGGTTGATGTAGTTTTTTTTAAGATACAATACATTACAATAAATACTTTCAAGCATACCCGGTACTAAACACACGAACATTAAGGTGGTTACTGATGTTACAAACTGTTATAATAGAATATAATTTCAAAATTAAATAGGAGATTTCCCTGGAAAGAATATTTTACCAGAATATAAGGTGAGGTCGCTGCATAATGCTCATTTAAAACAATGCGCCGTCAACTCAGGATTGTTTCTTAGCCCTCTGACAGATGTTTCAATCTAACCTTGTAGCTCGCTGTTAATCGATTCATAGCTATTAATTTTCATTCCTGGTCCGTATCGAACATCTCCAAATGCAAACGCTCCAAGTTACGCTTCTTGTCTGGTGGTAAGGGGGGGGGGGGGGAGATGCTAGGATAAAATATACCATATATTTGCATTTATATAGCGATCCTGCTGCGAAACTTTTGTCGAAAGTTGTATTTTATTTCAAAGTGGGAATTGGAAGATAGGGACAGAGAGAGATGCTACACAGAGATTTTGATAGGAAGGAGCTGAGTAAAAGATCGGTCAAATGGTAGGTTCAATGAAGATTGGGGGTGGGGGAAATGTATCTATAGCTTGGGACTTGCCTAAATGAGTACTGTGATGGATTATCATTCCACACCAAATTTCTTAGACAATAATACGGCTGTAAAGTGGGAAGCAGCTGAAAAAGGACAGCGTTGCTGGGGGGGGTGGTGGGGGGGGGGGGGAAAAGAGTTCCTTTCACAGCGTGTGGGTAGTCTGTCAATGGGTATGGTTGCTGGGAGGGCAGGAGGGTTGAGAAAGAGGGGGTCGGCCGGGGATCATCCAGCTCAAGAGCGGGTCAGCGGGCGATGGATAACAGGACAGCGGGCGATGGAGCTTACTCCATATGTCAGTGCGAGTAGCTCAATTGGTCCCTTGTTTGCGCTGCCACAGGAGTAAGCTCCACCACCTGCTGTGATGTTATCCATCACCCGCTGACCCGCTCCGCTCTATGATCTTTGCTCTTGAGCTGGTCCCCTCACTGTTCGGACGGAGAGCACCTCCAGCGGTGAGCAGGCCGGCAGAAGGCGCTGCAAAAGCAGTCGGTTCCGCTGTCCGGTGATGGAGGGTGCTCGTGGTGGAGGCCCTCCCCGCCCGGAGCGCCGTGGCAGGGGTGAGTGAGTGTTACTGGCATGAACCCGACCCCCTCCTTCTCAACGCTCCTGCCCTCCCCGCAACTTTCCCCACACGCTGTGAAAGGGACTCTTCCCCCGAATTGTCATGTTACTCACGACACGTGACTCATTTATAATTATTTCTTTATATTTCTACGAACAAATTTCCCAATTGGGCCCCGCACCTCCTAAGGCTGGCCCTGGCTGTGAACTATCTTTCCGACGCTGCACAGCTGGACGTATTCCTCCTCCTCCTCCTCCTCCTCTCTGCTTGGAGTTCGCTCCTCTCTGTTAGTTGCGTGCCAACCAGCCTTGGGCTTCAGCATTTCTTGTAAAGTTGTTAAGCAAGACTTCAAATGAAGGAACACATCAGCTGACGACTAGTGGGCTTTTGTTCTCTGCATTAAATGTGCTGGGAGAAGCTAATCCTGAACCTGATTTGCAGCTCACCAGGCTACGGAATTCCACATTTACTTCACGTGAGACAGGAGGAATTCCTACCTAAAAAGCAAAAAATATAGTTGAGGAAATCTGCAACAAACACAGAGAAAACTCCACAGATGAGGCAGTAACTGCAGAGAGAAGCACACAGGTCATATATCAGTCAAAGATTATTATCAGAGGGAGGAAGAACTGGAAGTCCACAATGTGGAGAAAGGAACTATAGATGCTGGTTTATACTGAAGATAGGCATAACCTACTGTAGGGTCAGGCAGCATCTCTGGAGAAACCTCTTCCAACCCTTGTATGATCCAATTCTGCCCTCTTGTCTCAGTTTTCACTGCTTTAGTAGAGAGCATGCTGACCAGTTGCATCATGGCTTGGTTCGGTAACTTGAGTGCCCTAGAGAGGAAAAGACTACAAAAAGTAGTAAGCACTGCCCAGTCCATCATCGGCTCTGACCTTCCTTCCATCGAGGGGATCTATCGCAGTCGCTGCCTCAAAAAGGCTGGCAGTATCATCAAACACCCACTCCATCCTGGCCACACACTCATCTCCCCGCTACCTTCAGGTAGAAGGTACAGGAGCCTGAAGACTGCAACGTCCAGGTTCAGGAATAGCTACTTCCCCACAGCCATCAGGCTATTAAACCTGGCTCGGACAAAACTCTGATCATTAATAACCCATTATCTGTTATTTGCACTTTATCAGTTTATTTATTCATGTGTGCATATATTTATATATGGTATATGGACACACTGATCTGTTTTGTAGAAAATGCCTTCTATGTTCTGTTGTGCTGAAGCAAAGCAAGAATTTCATTGTCCTATCGGGGACACATGACAATAAACTCACTTGAACTTGAACTTTAGTTAACTGTAACTATCAAAGGATCTAGGCTTCAGAATTCCACTCCTGGACATTGAAACCACGTTCACCATCTTTACATCACTCAAACCTCATTAACAAAAGCTTTGCATCTCTGTGGCAATCATCCATGTTTTTAATCTGTCATTGCTGGCAATGTCGTTGTCCGCTCCGCATCCCCTGAAGTGTCTCATCAGCGGAGTTCAGCAATCCTGTATTGTGGGAACTACTGCCACATCAAGAAGCAGTGTACAGATGCACATCGTATCGGAAAAGTCAGCACACAGTTAAAACTAAACCTGGTCAATTTTCTCTCCACTTCAAATATTCCACTAAAGTGCCAGAACTAGTTCTCTGTTCCAGCAATCACTGCCGCTAAATGCTGAAATGAATAAACGTACAATTTTAAGGATTAGCTCCTTTGTAATTAGCATTGAGAGTCCAGACTGCTTGTTGGTAGTTGGATATAAATACCGACTGCTAGATCTTTGAGAATGCACGCATGCCGACATCACTTGTTACTGTTTGACTGCGTCAAGGAAGGAAACAATGTCCTTTGGTTTGCAGGGGAAGGGTGTATAGTTTGGTTGATGGTCTGGTGATGGCCCAGCTTTGTTTTGGCCTTTTATTCCCACCAGTTCCATCCAAGATACTTTCAGTCTAAAGAAGGGTCCTGACCCAAAATGTCACCCATCCGTTTTTCACCAGAGATGTTGCCTGACCCGCTGAGTTCCTGCAGAACTTTGCGTCTTATCTTTGGAAATCATTTCTTTATATTTCGGCGTTTGGCGTTGGAGTAAGGGGAGGGGTGGAGAGAACAAAGAATGTCTTTGGTAGAGTGGAAACCGTGAGTGAGTGAGTGAGTGAATGACGCTGTGGGTGGTGTTTCTAGCGGCCTGAGGGCGGGGCAGACATTCCCTCAACTGGAATGATTGGGGGATGTGTAAAAAAAGGGACAAGAAGGAGGAGAGGAAATTGAGTTCAGAAATTGTGAAATATTAGAATAATATGCTATAAACAGCCAAAAATCTGTAGCCTCCCTTTGAACTGGTATTTTGTTGGTTCACATGCTTGATCAATGGTGTTTTATCATTAATATTTTATTATTATTAATGTTTAGTGTTTTCTGAGTCATTCGTAACTGTCACTGTATGTCATGTTGTTACTTGTGGGCGGAGCACCAAGGCAAATTGCTTGTATGTGAATACTTGGCTAATAAACCTACTTACTTACTTAAAGGAAAAGAGGGGTCTGCTGCCCTGCATCTCTTGCTTAGACCAGGACCACATTAGCCTTCTGCTAAAGGTCACCACCTAATCTGGTTCTTGCTGAACAGATGTTGCCTGACCAGTTAAAGGTCTCCAGGGCGGGGGCAGTTTAGACAGCTAGGCAGTCGGTCACACAGTCAGCTCCCAACATTTCAGGAGCAGTTAGACAGGTGTATGGATATGACAGGTTTGGAGGGATATGGGCCAAACCCGGACAGGTGGGACTAGTGTAGCGGAGACATGTTGGGCGGTGTGGGCCTCTCTCCACGCTGTGTGACTCTGTGAATGGAGGTTAGTGTTGTGTAGTGTTGAAGAGGCTGATGGTTGCTGGGAACAAGGAGCTGTTCTTGAACCTGGAGGTCATGGCTTTCAGGCTTCCCGATGGTGTCACTCTGTGACTCCATGACTCTCACACTGCAAGCTGCCACCTCTGAGCAGGAGACAGGGAAGAAAGCTCTGAGCTCGAACGAAAAGCTGTGCAGTGGGAGTGCGCTGTGTTACCATGGTGACAGGCCTCATCTGCACGCCGCACTTGTACCGTGGCAACCTCAGTGTTGATGCCTGATCACGGCGAGATCTCCCCCGGTCAATTTACTCGCTTCGGCAGAGTGTGGAGATCACCCCTCCACCTTGAGGTGCACCTTCCGCTCACAAGAGTTTCCCACTGTGGCTGGAGATTGGGCCATGGTGGAACAGTGGTTCTGTGGCCGGGCAGGTTGGTGGAGCAAGGACAGAGGTATCAACAGCTTACAGCTCACTCTCAGACACCGCGAGAAGGAACTAGTCGTCACTCTCCGTCCCTGTTGGAATGTGGCAGTAAAGTTGCAAACAGCAAATGGCCACCGTCTGGCAGTTTGAGAATCCCCACACCACCTCGAAACAAGGAATCACACATGCCGGTTTACAAAAAAGACACATATCTGAGAAAGTCTGAAGAAGGGTTTCGGCCCGAAACGTCGCCTATCTCCTTCGCTCCTTAGATGCTGCTGCACCCGCTGAGTTTCTCCAGCCTTTTGTGTACCCTCGATTCTCCAGCATCTGCAATTCCTTCTTTAACACACATATGTGATTCTGGAGTGGGTGAGGTGGGGAGCGGCAGGTATATCTCCACTTTTTTCTTTTTTTCTTTTTCCTTTTAAAAAAAAAAATTATTTTCTTTACTTCTCTCTTATATCTTTCTTCACTCTTTAGCCACACTACTTTGGTAGTCTAGGGGTCTTATCTTTCCACTTTTCACTTTTTCCCTCTCTTGTTCTTTTTCTCTTCTTTTCTCTCACTTTCAGGTTAAAAGGTGAACATTGAAGCTGTACAATAATGGTATAATGTTACATGCCGAAAGTTTTATTCTTGTACAATTGCTTCTAAAACGGACACCAAGTGCTGTATGTCCCTTCCACCTTTGGGTGAGATGCTTCGGAGTACAGAAAATAAGGGGCGTGAGTTTAAATAGGAGTAAGATCAGTCTGAAGAAGGGTCTCGATCCAAAAGGTTGCCCATTCCGTCTCTCCAGAGATGCTGCCTCACCCACTGAGTTACTCCAGCATTTGGTGTCCACCTTCGAGTTTAAATAGGAAATGGGGAAAGAGTAAAACGGAAAGGGTCTTTAGAAAGGTCTCAGTGAAGGTGAGGAGGGAGCATGTTCTTGCCGTGGAGCCTCAGATTGTAGCCGAGTCTTCAGAACCTGGATGAGAAACCCAAACCCCGAGACCTGTGGACGTTAGTGGTTTGTGAAAAGGATCGGTCAACTGTGGCAGATTTGGGTTATCAGGATGATCATCTGAGATGGATGAGGGGAGAGAGAGAGAGAGGGGAACAGCTATTGGCTTCTTTAGTATATCTGCGTCATATGAATCATTAGATTATCATTAAATCGTTTAAACACTGAGGAGATACAGTGCTGACAAATGTGTTTCTGTTTTGTTACCTTTCCTCATGTAGATTGTACTCCTGTCACTGGCCCTGACCAGAACTGTGCCTCTCATGGTCACTGCAATCGCTGGAGAATTGAGTCATCTGTGACTTAGTTGTTTCTCTGCAGCCCACTGAAGATTTTTTAAATCATCACCAGTTGATGATTTAAGCTGTAATTCTATTTTTAAATCCCTGTACGAAGACTCATCAGCTTGTTTAAATAATGAACCAGCAGTGGGGAAATATACTCCAGGAATATATTTCCTTGCTGGTGCCCGCACCAATGCTTGGCATGAGACAAGAGAGGAGATGTGATTGCCTCGATACTCCGCCTTGGTTGTGGAGCTGGGCGCACAGCTGCTACAAAGGAGGAGCCAGCGTGGGGGGGGTGGGGGGTGGGCACCGTGGGGGGGGGGGGGGCACCGTGAGGGAAGGGGGGGAGAACAAAAGAGGATCTGGTGTTGGATACTTTGTAATTTCGTTGGCACCCTTTAGGTGGTGCCTCTTTGCATACCCAAGGTATGCAAAACAAAGAGTATCATTGTGACTTGACACGTGATAATAAAGTATTAATTCCATAATTTTCTACTACAATTTCCAGGCAATCCTCATCGTTTATTAGACTCCTGATGCCGTCCGTGTACATTTGACAATTAATTGCGTATGAAGTGCTGTGCAATTTTTAAAGATCAATGTATTTGTGCTGGGTTGGATCAAATTTTTCAAATAATAGCTTGGGTTTAGTTTAGAGATGCAGCGCAGAAACAGGCCCTTCAGCCCATCGAGTCCACACTGACCCTCATACACTAGCATTATCCGACAGACTAGGGACAATTTTTGCAAAGCCAAATTAACCGTTCCCCTGGCATTGTAAGGCAGCAACTCTATCGCTGAGTCACCGTGCCGCCCCTAACGTGAGCTTTAGGTGAGGGGGCAAAAGTTTAAAGGAGATGTGCAGAGCAAGACAAAGTACTGGAGACTCGTGGCAGTTTTTTACACAGGGAGTGTTTAGTCCTGGAAAGTGCAGCCGAGTGTGAAGGTTGAAGCAGATACGTTAGTGGTATTTAAAAGACTTTGGGATAGGCTAATGGATATGCAGAGGGATGTGCAGGTAGATAAATGATGGTCTTGGCATCGTGCTTGGCACAGACATTGTGGGCTGAAGGGCCTGTTCCTGTGGTGCACTGCCCTATGTTCTCAGGTGAACCCGAGTGAATGCGAATGTAGAAGGTCTTTACCCTGTGAATGGTGGAACACTTTACCTGAACATGAGTTAACAATCATGAGGTTAACTCTGATAAAGGAGACAGACACATAAAGCTGGAGTAACTCAGCGGGACAGGCAGCATCACTGGAGAGAAGGAGTGGGTGACGTTTCGGGTCGAGACCCTTCTTCAGACTGGAAAAGGATAAAGGACTAGATAAAGGAACTGTTGATTCTTGTCTGTTTGAGCTGGAAGGTTATGCGTTAATGTCCCATTCCACAGTTAAACAGACTGTTGAGGTGAGCATTTAAGAAGGAAATTGAAGGTGTGTTGCCAGTCAAGACACTTCCAGTGACTAAGGGTGCTGTCTGTACGGAGTTTGTACGGTCTCCCCGTGACGGCGTGGGTTTCCCCCGGGTGCTCCGGTTTCCTCCCACACTCCAATGAAGTACAGGTTGGTAGGTTAATTGGTTTCAGTTAAAAATTGTAAATTGTCACTCATGTGTGGTGCATTCTAGTGTAACGGGTATCGCTGGTCGGCGCAGACTCGATGGGCAGAAGGGCCTGTTTCCGCGCTGGGTCTCTAAAGTAAAGTAAGGAATGTGCAGTGAACTGTGGTGAGATCATACAATCCCTCCCTCTTGTCTTGTTGTGTAAAGCCTGCGGGTTGGGTCTAGAGGGAACCTCAGTAGATACGCAGCGGTTTGGAATTTCACAAGATGGTGAAACCAAATTTTTCTCTCTCTCCTTCAGCTGCACGTTCAGTTTGCTTTTATCTCGGATTTCCATGAACCGTGATCTATTTTATCATTTTAACGGAAATAACCTTAATAAAAATAAACCTAATGGTCAGGCACCATTTTAAGCTGGAGCCAAAAGTCAAAAGTCAAACAAACTTTATTGTCATTTAGAAATACATTGATATATGCAGTTTCAAACGAAATTCCGTTGACTCAGTGCACCAGGCAGCATCTCTGGAGAGAAGGAATGGGTGATGTTTCGAGTCGAGACACTTCAGACTGGTGAAGAAGGGTCTCGACACGAAACATCACTCATTCCTTTGCTGCCTGTCCCACTAAGTTACTCCAGCTTTTTTGTGTCTGTCATCAGTTTAAACCAGCATCTGCAGTTTGTTCCTTGGCACCATTTTAAATTTTCATTTCATTTTTCTGGCACTTTGGAAGAAGGTGCAAGACGGTAACAATTTGCACATTCGGTGACGGCAGAAATGATTGTCTTCGCATCCGCTTGGATGGTTTTTCTCATTTAACACTGGGATTGGTTACGCATTATTGGATTGGCTGCGATCTGCCTTTGCACAATCTCCCTCGAGTGCCACAGAAGGGCAGCATTCCTTGAGAACGAGGCTTCGCAAACCTCCAGAGACACTGAGCCTCAACGCTTACAATGAAGGACTCTCGCTGTTGCTGAGATTGAGATTTCCGGCGACATAATTACACAGTCCAGGAGAATGTGACAAGGTGACTTTGTACCAGACATTTTCAATTGCATTCCAGTGTCAACTTTGTTGTAATGAAGAGGCAATTTACACTGTCTTGCAGACAAAAACCGTCACTCCACACTTACAACAAACACACAGGCCAAATTCCAGCTGAATCTATTCCTGAAGAAGGGCCTGGACCCGAAATGTCACCTATTCTTTTTCCCTGCTGAGCTACTCCAGCTTTTTGTCTCTGTCTTCAGTGTAAACCAGCATCTGCTTATTCGTCCTTCTTAAATGTCTAAAGGGTCTGGTGTGTGTTCCACAGCAAATTTACTTGTGGGTTTCAGAGGAAGTATTCAATTCCACCTCAGCACCCACAAAACCGCGTAGAATCTGAAGCAGGGTCACGACCCAAAATATCGCCGCCTGACCTGCTGAATTACTCCAGCGCTTTGGGTTTTTTTCTGTAACCATTGTGGCACTGACTCATCTTCAATGCAGAGGATTGCCTCTGATGAGAGCAAGACAAAGTACTGGAGACTCTCGGCAGGTTGGCTAGCATCCGTGGAAAGAGAAACAAGCCTAACATTTAGAAATACAACGCAGAAACAGGCCCATCGGCTCACTGGGTCCGCGCCGGCCAGCGATCATCCCTTACACTGGCACTATCCGACACACTACCCACAATTTACAGAAGCCAATTAACCTACAAACGTGTTTAAGAAGGATCTGCAGATGCTGGAAAATCGAAGGTAGACAAAAATGCTGGAGAAACTCAGCGGGTGCAGCAGCATCTATGGAGCGAAGGAAATAGGCAACGTTTCGGGCCGAAATCCTTCTTCAGACTATATCCAGAGTCTAAGGAAGGGTTTCGGCCTGAAACGTTGCCTATTTCCTTCGCTTCAAAGATGCTGCTGCACCCGCTTGGCTAATCTACAAACCTGACCGTTTTTGGAGTGTGGGAAGAAACCGGTGCACCCGGAAAAAACCATGCAGTCACAGGGAGAACGTACAAACTCCATACAGACAGCACCTGCAGTCAAGATCGAACCCGGGTCTCTGACCCTGTAAGACAGCAACTCTTCTGCTGGGCTACTCTGCTGCCCTTTCAGGTGAGAAATCCTTCCATGTGATGTGACTCTGACATTTACACCATAGGAGGCCATTCAGCCCACCATGCCCCTGTGGGCTCTTTGAGACGCGTTCAGTTTTGGCCCATGCCCCTGATCTCCTTGCAGCGGTGGTGGCGGCAGGGAAGGATATGGAGGGATACAGATGGTGGAGATGAGGGTAACAGCGTGATGTCTAGAGCGGACATTATGGGACAGAGGAGCTGTTCCGTGTAAGTCAGTGGAGTTCTGTGGTGGATTGAAGACCTCCCTTAAGAAGCCGTCTGCACCTCGGGGAGAAAGGAAGTAAGTTGGTAACATGAGGTTTTGTACTTCACTTACGATGTCTGGCGCTAAACAATAGACAAGGTCTTATGATGTCACTGGTTAAACAATGAGTTAGACAAAATCTGTCTAAGCCATTCAGAGCAGATCGACTGTGAAATGTGTTGGCAGGGATTTCTCGATTGTAATCCCGATGTTTTGTGAGCTGCAACCTCCATCTGCAGCTCTGGTTACAATGCAGTGTAATGTGCACGGACACCGTGTTTGTGCTGAGATTAAAATTACAGTCTCCCCGTCTCCAGTCGAACGACCTGTGTGCACTGTGACAGGACATGCCACCCCATGGCAGTGTGATCACCAACAGGACACTTATAGAGGCACAGCGGTCGATTTGCTGACACAGCGCCAGAGACCCGGGTTCGATCCTGACTACAGGTGCTGTCTGTACGGAGTTTGCACGTTCTCCCCATGACCGCATGGGTTTTCCCCGGGAGCTCCTGTTTCCTCCCACACTCCAAAGATGTACAGGTTTTTTAGGTTAATTCGACTGAGGTAAAAATTGTAAAATGTCCCTAGTGCGTTGGATAGTGCGTTGGATAGTGTACGGGGATCGCTGGGCGGTGTGAACTCGGTGGGCCTGATTCTGAGCTGTATAAAATAAAATAAACTAAAAAAGTTCACCAGGAGTAATAAGGGGTCTTATAATTGTAAATGTGGTAACTTCCTGAAACTCCGACCAACACAGACATTCAGGAACAAATACCATGAGAGAGCGTTCAAAATTCCAGGTGTCAATTTATAAGACCTACATACTTGTACGTCTTTGGGGTGTGGGAGGAAACCGAAGATCTCGGAGAAAACTCACGCGGTCACGAGAAGTACGTACATACTCCACACAGACAGCACCCGCAGTCGGGATCGAACCCAGGTCTCCAGCGCCATAAGAGTTGCAAGGCAGCGACTCTACTGCTGCACCTCCGTGCCCCTCCTGGTGTAGTCCTTGAGGACTACATCTGCAGGAGGTGCACCCAGGCGCAGGTCTCGACCCAGAGCGTCACCCAGTCCTTCTCTCCAGAAATGCTGCCTGTCTTGCTGAGTTACTCCAGCACTTTGTGTCTATCTTCCTTAAAAAGCACGTTAGGGAACTGGAGCTGCAACTAAACGACCTCAGACTCATCCGCGACGGAGGGTGTCATAGGTAGGAGTTATGGGGAGGTAACTGAGGTCAGAGGTCACATCTAAGATGCAGGTAGAGAACAGAGTGGTGACCACCAGGTAAGGGAGTAGGCAGAGAGTTCAGGAATCCCCTGAGGCCATTCTACTGCAAAACAGGTCTGAAGAAGGGTCTCGACCCGAAATGTCACCCATTCCTTCTCTCCAGAGATGCTGCCTGTCCCGCTGAGTTACTCCAGCATTTTGTGTCTAGCTTCAATAGTTAGGGGGGACAGATAGGAGATGCCGTGGCAACAAACGAGGCACCAGGATGGTCTGCGTAAGAAGGAATTGCAGATGCTGGTTTAAACTGAAGATCGACACAAAAAGCTGGAGTAATTCAGCGGGACAGGCTGCATCTCTGGAGAGAAGGAACGGGTGACGTTTCGGGTCGAGACTCTTCTTGTTGCCTCTCTGGTGTAAGGGTCTATGATATCTTGGAGCGACTACAGAACATTCTCAAGGTGGAGGGTGAGCAGGCAGAAGTTATGTTAAAATTGTACAAGGCATTGGTGAGGCCAATTCTGGAGTATGGTGTACAATTTTGGTCGCCAAATTATAGGAAAGATGTCAACAAAATAGATCGTACAGAGGAGATTTACGAGAATGTTGCCTGGGTTTCAGCACCTACGTTACAGGGAAAGGTTGAACAAGATAGGTCTTTATTCTCTGGAGTGCAGAAGGTTAAGGGGGGACTTGATAGAGATCTTTAAAATTATGAGAGGCATAGACAGAGTTGACATGGATAAGCTTTTTACATTCGAAGATTCAAACAAGAGGACATGATTTGAGGATTAAGGCATAACTTTAGGGGTAACATGAGGGGGAACCTCTTTACTCAGAGAGTGGTGGCTGTGTGGAATGAGCTTCCAGTGGAAGTGGTGGAGGCAGGATCGATTTTATCATTTAAAAATAAATTGGATAGCTATATGGATGGGAAAGGAATGGAGGGTTATGGTCTGAGTGCAGGTAGATGGGACTAGGTGAGAGTAAGTGTTCGGCACGGACTAGAAGGACCGAGATGGCTTGTTTCCGTGCTGTAATTGTTATATGGTTATATATTATCCACATTGGCACAAATGACATAGGTATGAAAAAGGATGAGGTCCTACGGAGTGATTATAAGCAGTTAGGAAAAAGATTACAATGGAACAACTCATGGGTGGTATTCACTGGATTACTAGCAGTGCCATGTGCTACTGAAGCATGAAATAGGAGTTGAGTTTGTGTTCAGTTTATTTGAATTTGAGTTTAGTTTATTTGAATTTGAGTTTAGTTTATTGTCACATGTACCGAGGTGAAATGGTTTTGTTGTGTACCAACCAGTCAGTGGAAAGACAATACATGATTACATTCGAGCCATCCACAGTGTACAAATACACGATAAAGGGAATAATGTGAATAACATTTAGTGCAAGATAAAGTCCAGTATACTCCACTCAAAGATAGTCCAATGGTCTCCAATGTGGTATATAGTAGCTCAGGACTGCTCTGTAGTTGTTGGTAAGATAACTCAATTGCCTGATAACAATTGCTGTAAATAGACACAGCGGGACAGGCGGCATCTCTGGAGGGAAGGAATGGGTGACGTTTCGGGTTGAGACCTTGCTTCTGAGTACCTCCAGCTTTTTGTGTCTACCTTCGGTTTAAACCAGCATCTGCAGTTCTTTCTTACACAACAAGTGCTGTAAAACCAATAGCAAGGGACGGGTGAGGGGTTGGTGCGGGGGACAAGGCTGAATGCCCCCTCCTTTGCCCATCCTCTGTCAGGTTATTCTTTGCCATTTGAGGCTGCGATAGATGGAGGAAGCCAGGCACACCCGGAACTGTTCCAACATTAAAGGGAATCTGGGACTTTTTTTGTTCAAGAAATCTACCGTGGAAGTTGAACTTTTCAACCCTTTCTGAGTAACTTTATTATTCCATCCTGCCAGTGGGTAATGTTCATCAGATTAATTCGGAAATGTAAGCTGACTTGAGTGAACATTTACAAGAGTTATTTTACGTCCCTTGGCAGTCCCTTTATTACGAGGAACATCATTTTTGTTAAATATATGCTGAGGTCCTGGACGTTCCTTTTAACAATCAGGCTGGTGGCATTACAAACTCTAATTAACCCACATTCAGTTTGTTTTTTGTGAGAAGCATTTGTTGCACAGTTGCACTGCCACTGCACAACTGGCCCATGATAACATTAGATATCTAGGAATAAACATAGAAACATAAAATATAGGTGCAGGAGTAGGCTATTCAGCCCTTTGAGCCAGCACCGCCATTCAATATGATCATGGCTGTTTCTCCGTCATCCCCTCCCCCTTCCCAGTTCTCCTACTGTCTCTGCCTACTTCCTTTTCCCCACCCCACATCAGTCTGAAGAGGGGTCTCGACCCGAAACGTTGCCAATTCCATCTCTCCGTAGATGCTGCCTCACCCGCTGAATTCCTCCAGCAATTTTTTGTCTACCTTAGATTTTTCCAGCATCTGCAGTTCTTTCTTAAACATCCAGAATCAGTATCCCATTCCTGCTTTGTCCCCATATCCCTTGATTCCGTTAGCCTTCAGAGCTAAATCTAACTCTCTCTTGATCATCTGCTCATATTATTGGTTGAGGGTCAGTGGAAAATACTCATGTCAGAGGTTATGGGAGAAGGAAGGAGAATGAGGTTCGGAGGGAGAGATAGACAATAGACAATAGGTGCAGGAGTAGGCCATTCGGCCCTTCGAGCCAGCACCGCCATTCAATGTGACCATGGCTGATCATCCCCAATCAGTACCCCGATCCTGCCTTCTCCCCATATCCCCTGACTCCGCTATCTTTAAGAGCCCTATCTCGCTCTCTCTTGGAAGTATCCAGCGAACCGGCCTCCACCGCCCACTGAGGCAGAGAATTCCACAGACTCACAACTCACTGTGTGAAAAAGTTCCTCGTCTCCGATCTAAATGGCTTACCCCTTATTCTTAAATAAGAGGTAAGCCATGATTGAATGGGGGAGTAGTGCTGATGGGTCAAATGGCCTAATTCTACTCCTATTCCTCATGACCTTATGTTATGATATATTAAGATGTAACATTGAAGTCAAATAAATTCTGAATTAAGAAAGTTCAAAGGTCTCCAATGAGGTAGATGGGAGGTCAGGACTGAACTCTAGTTGGTGAGAGGACCGTTCAGTTGCCTGTTAACAACTGGGAACAAACTGCTTTCCCCTCTAGAGGGAAACCAATTCCCTTTTCTCCCCTCTCCCATCGGATATATGATTCAAAAAGTTAAAAACACTTACCACCAGATTCAGGATCAGTTCTGTCCCCTCTGTCGTCAGACAACCGAATATTCTTCTCAGAAGCTACGGTGTACTCCTGAGTTTAGTTTAGAGATACAGCGCGGAAACAGGCCTTTTGGCCCATCGCGTCCCCGCCGACCAGCGATCCCCGCGCATGAACACTATCCTATACCCACAAGGGATAATTTTTCCATTAACCAAGCCAATTTACCTACAAACATGTACATCTTTGGAATGTGGGAGGAAACCAAAGATCTCGGAGAAAACCCACGCAGGTCACGGGGAGAACGTACAAACTCCATGCAGACAGCATCCGTTATCGGGATGGAACCCGGGTCTCTGGCGCTGCATTCGCTGTAAGGCTGCGACTCTACCGCTGTGCCGCCATAACCATCTGTATCAGTACACGTGACAATAATAAATAAACACCGACACACACTGCTGTTTTTATGTGACAGCCTACTGGGACCTCGAGAGTTAAATGTCACTATTTTGATTTCTGGCCATGCAACACGTATGTTTATGTTTTGTGTCAACCGCCACCTTTTGTGTACAAAGAAAGGGCACTGCCAATACCTCAGTCTGAAGATAGGTCCCGATCTGAAACGTCATCTGTCCATTCCCTCCACAGATGCTGCCTGACCCGCTGAGTTTCTCCAGCACATTAAGCATTCTGCCCAATACAGGTGGAGTTTAGTATATTGTTACTTGCACCGAGGTACAGTGAAAAGCTTTTGTTGCCTGCTAACCAGTCAGCGGCAAGATAATACATGTTTACAATCCAGCCATCGTATATTGTATAAATGCATGTCTTCCCTGTAGCGGGACCTTGAATGGGTTTGTGCAGTTTTGATCATGATGGCTGATATCCCGAGCTGTTGCCACGGACGGTTGCTAGGCAGCAGTGGAGCTTGAAAGTAAAAGGGTTAATTGAGTGGATATAAAGCACATCACAGCCACTGTGTGAGGTTATGCTAAGATGGCAAACCAAACAAACCTTGGCTTTGTCAATGTGTCGTGTGTGTCGGTGTGTGTGTTTTTTTTTTTTCAAACTTCAGTTCGTATCTCATCCCCGCAGCTGATTGCACTGCTACTGAAGCGGTGGCTACAGGGAACGGATAGAAACTCTCGCATTGACGTCAGCAAGTGCAAGTGAATTCTCGCATGTGGAACAATCATTGCGCTGATAAATGAGCCCGATAATTGAATTAGAAAACAGACGGAGCCCGGTACTAATTACGCCATGCAGACGGCAGTGGTGTCACTGCCATTTCATCACATCTCTGCAAAATGCAAAGTTGTGGCACCATTAAGAAGTTTGCATGGAGTCATACAGCACAGAAACAGACCCTTCGGCCCAACCTGCCCATGCTGACCAAGCTGCTCTGTCTATGCTTGTCCCACTTGCCTAAATTTGGCCCATATCCTTCTAAAACCTTTCCTATCCATATACTTTAAAATGTCGTGATAGTACCTGCCTCAACTACCTGCTCTGGCAGCTCGTTCCTTCCACCACCCTCTGTTTGAAAAAAATGCTTTGCAGGTTGATATTAAATCCTTTATTTATTTCCCCTCTCACCTTAAACCTACGTCCTGTAACTGTGATTAATTGAATAAAATCTCTTTGCTAAGAAAAAGAACACGACGTGCTGGAGTAGACTCAAAGTGCTGGAGTAACTCAGCGGGTCAGGCAGCATCTCTGGCCCGAAACGTCACCCATTCATTTTTTCTCCGGAGATGCTGCCTCATGGCAAAAGGATTTGATTTGAGTACAAGAGCAGGGAGGTTCTACTGCAGTTGTACAGGGTCTTGGTGAGGCCACACCTGGAGTATTGCGTACAGTTTTGGTCTCCTAATCTGAGGAAAGACATTCTTGCCATAGAGGAGTACAGAGAAGGTTCACCAGACCAATTCCTGGGATGGCAGGACTTCCATATGAAGAAAGACTGGATAGACTCATAGAAACATAGAAACATAGAAATTAGGTGCAGGAGTAGGCCATTCGGCCCTTCGAGCCTGCACCGCCATTCAATATGATGGCTGATCATCCAACTCAGTATCCCGTACCTGCCTTCTCTCCATACCCTCTGATCCCCTTAGCCACAAGGGCCACATCTAACTCCCTCTTAAATATAGCCAATGAACTGGCCTCAACTACCCTCTGTGGCAGAGAGTTCCAGAGACCCACCACTCTCTGTGTGAAAAAATTCCTTCTCATCTCGGTCCTAAAGGATTTCCCCCTTATCCTTAAGCTGTGACCCCTTGTCCTGGACCTCCCCAACATCGGGAACAATCTTCCTGCATCTAGCCTGTCCAACCCCTTAAGAATTTTGTAAGTTTCTATAAAATCCCCTCTCAATCTCCTAAATTCTAGAGAGTATAAACCGAGTCTATGCAGTCTTTGTTCATAAGACAGTCCTGACATCCCAGGACTCGGCTTGTACTCGCTGAAATTTAGGAGATTGAGGGGGGATGTTATAGAGTCTTACAAAATTCTTAAGGGGTTGGACAGGCTAGATGCAGGAAGATTGTTCCCGATGTTGGGGAACTCTAGAACAAGGGGTCACAGTGTAAGGATAAGGGGGAAGTCTTTTAGGACCGAGATGAGAACATCATTTTTCACACAGTGGTGAATCTGTGGAAATCTGCCACAGAAGGTAGTTGAGGCCAGTTCGTTGGCAATATTTAAGAGGGAGTTAGATGTGGCCCTTGTGGCTAAAGGGGTCAGGGGGTATGGAGAGAAGGCAGGTACAGGATACTGAGTTGGATGATCAGTCATGATCATATTGAATGGCGGTGCAGGCTCGAAGGGCCGAATGGCCTACTCCTGTACCTATTTTCTATGTGTCTATGATTCTATGACCCGCTACAGCACTCCAGCACTTTGTGTCTATCTTCGATATACACTAGAATCTGCAGTTCCTTTCTACGCAAACTGCTGGAGTAACTCAGCGGGACAGGCAGCATCTCTGGAGAACACGGATAAGTGACGCTTCTGGTCAGGGCCCTTCTTCAGACTGAAAAACCATCACCTGAAACTTGCCTGAAGAAGGGTCCCGACCCAAAACGCCACTTATCCGTGTTCTCCAGAGGTGCTGCCTGACCTGCTGAGTTACTCCAGCACTTTGTGTCTTTCCTTGGCAAACCAGTATCTGCCGTTTGTTGTTTGTAGCACTGTGTGAGTAATTGCTGGGGATGATTGGTACCGATTGGTGGATGATCAGCCATGATCACATTGAATGACAGTGCTGGCTCGAAGGGCCGAATGGCCTACTCCTGCACCTATTGTGTATTGTCTATTGATTAGCAGATCCAGGCTGACATACAGGAACGCACAGCCCAGCAATCTGGTGCTTGACGCCAGGTGAGCACATCTTGGGACATGTGCCAGTGGGAGTTGTCTGGTGTCATGGAGTGACAAGAGTGATGCCGTGTGGAAACAGGCCCTTCGGCCCAACTTGCCCTCACCAGCCAACATGTCCCAGCTACACTAGTCCCACCTGCCTGCCTTTGGCCCATATCCCTCCAAACTTATCCTATCCATGTACCCGTCCAAATTTCTCCTAAACATTGCCATAGTAACTACCTCAACTACCTCCTCTGGCAGCTCAGGCCATACACCCATCACCTTTTGTGTGAAAAAGTTACCCCTCAGATTCCCATTAAATCGTTTCCCCTTCACCTTAAACCAATGTCCTCCGGTACTTGATTCCCCTACTCTGGGCAAGAGACTCTGTGCATCTACCCGATCTATCCCTCATGAGGGAGTCCCTTATGAGGGAGGGACATGAGTGTCGAGGGAGTTTAATGCAGCATCTCTCCTAGACGGCTACACTCTAGAGGGGACCTTGTTTGCACTTCTGCGCCTGAAGTTAGAGGTCGAGATGAAAGGAATCAGCAAGAGATGACACGTCAATCTCAAGGTTATAAAGAGGAGACACATGAACTGCATTTGCTGTAATAACTCATCGGGTCAGACAGCATCACTGGAGGACAAGGATATGCTCCAATATAAAGCACTAGTGAGGGCTTCAATCGCAAATAACTGTGTAGGAATGCTGTGTAGGAAGGCACTGCAGAAGCAGGTTTAAACCGATGACAGAAACGAAATGCTGGAGTAGCTCAGCGAGACAGACAGCATCTCTGGAGAGCAGGAATGGATGACGTTCAGAAGTGCCTCAACCAGTAACGTCACCCATTCCTTCCCTCCAGAGATGCTGCCTGTCTCACTGAGTTACTCCCGCAGATCATGTCCAACTGAGGGATACTGACGGTAGGGTGTGTGGGACAAAATTATAGGAAAAGAAAATGAATATATTTTGCTCCAAAATTCAGATATTACAGCATTCCCTGCCTATCTAAAACCCTCAATACCACTTTCGTATCCGACTCCATCACTAGCCCTGGCAGCACGTCCCAGGCACCCACCCACCCTCTATGTAATATACTTTTCCCCCCACATCTTCTTCTATTGGGAATAGCACTGTATCCTGCATTCTGTTTCCCGTCAACCAGCCTAATGAAGGGTCCCTCCTCAACCTCCCACACTGCAGCACCAGTTTGTGAGCACAAAATGACTTTCCCACTATCGTCCTGGCAAAGAGTTTTGGACTATCAGCACTCTGTATATTTCTCACCTCCATTAAACACCATGATTTTTGTCCTTCAAGGGTACTGGCCTGAGATAAGATCTCCTGAGTTATCTTTCGCCCAATCCCTTGAAGAAGCTTTTATTGATGTAAGATTGTGGTTATTTACTCCGAGCTGCTGCATCAAGGTGGAAGTGCTGACGCAGGTGCTCCCTGCCTTGTAGAAGAAGAGGCTTCATCATCCGCTCCACACAGTTGCTATAATTCCTCGCTCTACGTCAATTATCCAAGTCCCTAAAAGACATTAATCACCCGAGGCTGATGTCACCGCTCGCACTGACTCCCTTGCAGTCAGCAGACGTCATGCCTGCCTCTCTCAATATGTAAATGCCACGCTGCTTATCTGCAGAAGTCGATTTCTTCCTGTTCCAAACTGAGAGTGTTAATCTTTTACCCACCGTGTTCAACATGCGTCTGCCTCTCCACCGATCCCAGCCACGCCGAGTGCTGTGAAATCGCCCCCCGTAGCACGCCAAAGGCAATTACGTGAACAAGTAAAATTGTAACTTGAAAGGATGGGAAAGGATTAAAACTCTGCCTTTCAAGTGCAATTATTGAACTAGCCTCAATTACCCCCTCATTCTATGAACGCACCATTATTATTTATTATTAAACATTAGCGACGCAGTCTGAAGAAGGGTTTCGGCCCGAAACGTCGCCTATCTCCTTCGCCCCATAGATGCTGCTGCACCCGCTGAGTTTCTCCAGCATTTTGTGTACACAGCGATGCAGTGGTGCTGGTTTCCGACGGGCACGATGACGGACGCACTGCACATCTCTGTCCTCCATGCAGCTAGCGACCCATCCAACCCACCATGCTCTGTTTGAAAAAGTTGCCCCTCAGATCCTTGATTGATCTTTTCCTCTCACCTTTAACCTACTCTCTCTCGTTCTACATTCCCCAACCCTAGGACAAAGAGTGTGCATTCACCCTATCTTATCCCCTCATCATCATATACACCTGTAAAAGATCACCCCTCAGCCTCCTGTGCTTCAAGGAATAAAGTCATAGCCTACCCAACTTCTCAGGCCCTCAAGCCCTGGCAATATCCTCATAAATCTTCTCTATATCTGATTCCAGTCTCAGGAATCAGGTAGCCACCCAAGGAAATCAAAAGGGAATAATAAATGAGTTAAAATATCAAAGCAATATGGGTGAATCATATTAAGTAAGGAAGTAAGTTTATTGGCCAAGTATTCACATACAAGGAATTTGCCTTGGTGCTACGCCCACAAGTAACAACATGACATACAGTGACAGTTACGAATGACTCAGAAAACACTAAACATTAATAATAATAAAACATGAATGATAAAGCACCATTGATCAACCATGTGAACCAACAAAATACCAGATCAAAGGGAGGCTACAGATTTTTGGCTGTTGAGTAGAGCAACTACTCGTGGATAAAAACTGTTTTTATGTCTGGCTGTGGCAGCTCTGACAGTCCGGAGTCGCCTTCCAGAGGGAAGTGATTCAAAGAGTTTGTGGCCAGGGTGAGAGGGGTCAGAGATGATCTTGCCCACTCGCTTCCTGGCCCTTGCAGTGTACAGTTCATCAATGGAGGGAAGGTTGCAGCCAATAACCTTCTCTGCTGATCGGACGATTCGCTGCAGCCTCCAGGTGTCGTGCTTGGTGGCTGAGCCAAACCAGACCATGATGGAGAAGGTGAGGACAGACTCTACGATGGCCATGTAGAATTGGACCATCATTACCTGTGGCAGATTGTGCTTCCTCAGCTGCCGTAGGAAGTACATCCTCTGTTGTGCCCTTTTGATAGTGGAGTCGATGGTAGCCCCCCCACTTAAGGTCCTTGGAGATGATGGTTCCCAGGAACTTTAAAGACTCCACAGATGTGACTGTGGTGTTGTTGATGGTGAGTGGGGCGAGGGGAGGGGGAGCTACCCTATAGTCTACAATCAATTCCAACTGTCTTAAGAGCATTGAGCTCTAGGTTGTTGCTACGGCACCAGGATGCCAGGTGTGACACTTCCTGTCTGTAGGCAGATTCCTCCCCATCCTGGATCAGTCCAATCTGGGTTGTGTCGTCCGCACACTTGAGAAGCTTGACAGAGTCTGTGGAGGTGCAGTCGTTGGTGTAGAGGAGAGAGTAGAGGAGAGAGTACGCAGCCTCATTCCTTACAGTCCATTAAAGTTTATTCATACAGTACATTACTATTCATTGTAGTTTTGCTAGCCTGTCATAGAGTCTTACAGCGTGGAAACAGCCTTCGACCCAACTTGCCCACACCAGCTAACACAGGGCTGCCAACTCTCATGCTTTCAGCGTGAGACTCACTCCTTGGAGCTATTTCTCACGCTATTTCTCACGCCCTCACGTACATGACCGAGTTCTCACGCTGAGTTCAGTCCCTGCGCCAGTTTGACCCTTTGCGCCGGCTGCCAGCGCTCTGTGCGGTCTGGGGAAGCGCGTCCGTTGACGGCTGTGAGTAAAGTTGTGTCTCTTCTCTTTGGTCGAATGTGCAGCTGCCAACAACAACAACCAGGTGAAGCAGTTGTCAAGCATGGGGGGGGGGGGGGGTTAGTGGGGGGAGCAACGACCACAATGAGGCCAAGCATCTAGGGCAGGGTTCGGACTACGGACACACGGCCCGTAACCCGAAAAACCGTGTTTTATTTTTCAATTCGTTTTCGCGGGGTCCGGACCTGGAACAGATGCCACGACCACCCCCTCCCCTCAACACTAGCAGGCAGCAGCAACAGCAACGCTCTCACTGCAAGTTGCTTCAATTAAACCTCGCTCTCTTCCTCTCTCCCCCCCCCCCCCCCCCTTCTCCCTCTCAATACCTTCCCCGCCCACCGCTCATTCTGCTGCAGGCGAACCGTGCTGGGAACTGCGGCCAGTCCCTGGGACGCGAGCTGACCGGGGAACGGCAGCCAGTCCCTGGGCACGCAGAATGCCAACTTGATCAGTATGGACAAATTGGGCCAGCCATGTACATGTTGTATAACTGACTATGCAGATCTGAATGGGTTTAGAATTACCATTTAAGCAAAATTGCCCTCACTTTCCCCATTTTGATTCTTGAGATTAATATCCCTTTGCTCTGTTAACAGCGTTAAAGTACTTATGAGGTAGAGTCAGGAAAGGGAACGTTATTTTTTTTAGTTTGCTTTAATTTGTTAGTTTATTTTTTGTTGAATGCCATAATTTCTGAAAAGTCACTTAACTGTAATAAAGCAGTAATAAGTGATTTTTTGTTCAATTAGAACTTGCATAAAATATTTGAATTATTAGTAAGGCTGCCAACTCGCACGCATTGAGCGTGAGACCCGCGCATTTCACACAATTCTCATGCTCTCACGCTGATCACAAAATTATATAATGAGAATAGGACCTGTTTTGCTTAGCAAATAGTGTAGGAAGGAATTGCAGATGCTGGTTTAAACTGAAGATAGACACTAAAAACTAGAAAAACTCAGCAGGACAGGCAGCATTTCTGGAGAGAAAGAATGGGTGATGTTTCGAGTCGAGACCTTCAGCCTGAAGAGGTTGAAAACCAACCATGAAACACAATGACTAGACGTGCATTATCCAACTAAGGGCAGAAATCAGAATCATGTGTTCATCTTTATTCACGTGACATCATAATAAATATATTACAGAAAATATAATGTAATGGGGTGGCACGGTGGTGCAGCGGTAGAGTTGCTGCCTCACTACCACATGGGTTTTCTCTGGATATTCCGGTTTCTCCCACATCCGGAAGAAGTGCAGGTTTGTAGGTTGATTGGCTTCTGTAAATTGTCCCTGGCGTGATGGATGGAATTGGTGGATGATAGATTGCTGGTCGGTGTGGACCTGATGGGCGGAAAGGTCTGTTTCCATATATATTTTTACATATATATCTTAAATTTCATTGAATCATATACGGTTGAATATGTGGCATTATTTTCGTCTTGTTTCTATATTCAAAGGGTAAGGTTGAAACCGTCTGAAGAAGAGTTTCGGCCCAAAACGTTGCCTATTTCCTTCGCTCCATAGATGCTGCCGCACCCGCTGAGTTTCTCCAGCAATTTTGTCTACCTTCGATTCTCCAACATCTGCAGTTCGTTCTTGAACAAGGTTGATTGATTTATTTGTGCAGAACAGTGATGGAAGTCTGACTTTTGCTTTGTTTCTCTGAGTTTTTCTCTATATATATGCATAACAGCGTGAATATAATCTGATTTCCATACATGAATATAGTCATTCATGTGCTGCACCTGTTGAGCAGAGCTTGGCTCTATTGTGGAATGTAATTAGGAATGTAATTTAGCCTAACCTTATTCATACCTAATCCAATTTAAAGCGTAAATTTTGCATCCAAGTATAAGTTAAAAGACTCGCTACAGTATGCACCAGATTGCACAATTTCAAGCTGAAAAATATAAAACCTCCTTACCGCGGGAGGGGAAACACCCCCCTCCCACACCCCCTTTCCCCCCCCCCCCCCCCCCCCCCCCGGCAGCCCTGGCTAACATGTCCCATCTACACTAGTGCTATCTGCCTGCATTTGGCCCATATCCCTCTAAACCTGTCCTATCCATGTACCTGTCTAAATGTTTCTTAAATATTGTAATAGTCCCTGCCTCAACGACCTGCTCTGGCAGCTCATCCCACACACCTACCACCCTTTGTGTGAAAAAGCTACCCCTCGGATTCCTATTAAATCTTTCTCCCCTCGCCCTAAACCAATTAACTCTGCAAATTGCAAGCAATTGCACTTTGCTACATCCTAATGGAGCCATGAAGCTATGCAGATGGGCAAGGCAGTTTAAGAAGAATTCTTTCAACTGCCATTGAAGAACCCCGTTTAGAAATATTCTTGAAGCAGCAGGTGTCTGGAATTTAAGATTAATGAAAAAAAAGTGCATGGTTAAACTCGAGCCCTTCAGCTGCCAGTGACTGCAGGCAGGTCATCTGAAGTTGAAGACATTTCTCGCTAAAGCAAACAACAGATGGTGAGAGGCACCAACGGCAACATCATCTCCCACGATGTGTTCATCACTGACTAACCTTTCCAGCTCAGCTGTGCGCTCCTTCAAGCTTGGGAACTAGTTTCACTTGAGCATCATTGAAGATTCATGAGGTGTTGAATAATTTTCCACTCCAGTGCAGCAGACTCTTGAATCAATCTGCCGTCCTGATTTGATTAGTCAGCCCTGCGTGGCCTGTGGGACCCGCTGACAATCCCCGCACTTGGCTCTGCCGCTGATTATGTAGGAACGAACTGCCGATGCTGGTTTACAACGTAGGCGCAAAGTGCTGGAGTAACTCAGCGGGTCAGGCAGCATCTCTGGAGAAACGGAATAGGTGACGTTTTCGGTCGGAACCCTTCTTCAGACTCAACCCAGATTTTCTATCTGATGCTAATTTTTCAGTTAGCTCTCACAGTCCATGGTCTGATATTTACAATGTTTGACAGGAATTTGGACAGGTGCATGGATAGGAAAGCTTTAGGGGAATATGGGCCAAATGGGATTAGATCAGATGGGCATCTTGGTCAACATGGACCAGTAGGGCCGAAGGGCCTGTTTCCATGCTATGTTACCCTGTGGCTCAATAGGAAGAAAGTGATGCTGATGGCAAGATATTGCAAAGCCTGAACTTTGTTGCAAAGACAGTGGGAGCTGGGCATAACACCCATGCCAACTGTAACCATTCTTGTTTCTTGCTTATTCTTGAGTGAGTTTTACTGTAGGAGATTGATTTTTATCTTCAAATGTTGAGGAGAGAGTTGGTAAGCAGTCGTTTTGAGAGGCGAGAAAGGATTTTTTCAAACATCGTGGGAGATTGAGAGAGAGAAACAGAGAGAGACGGTTTTTGATTGCAAAGGTTTTTACAAGAGAAGGCAGGACATTTAAAAAGCAGGCGTTTGATTGGCATTTGGGTGGTGAATCTGTGGAATTCTTTGCCGCAGAAGGCCGTGGAGGCCAAGTCAATGGTGATAGACATATTCTTGATTAGTACTGATGTCAGGGGTTATTGGGAGGCAGGAGAATGGGGTTAGGAGGGAGAGATAGATCAGCCATGTATGAATGGCGGAATAGACTTGATGGGCTGAGTGGCCTAATTCTGCTGCTATCACTTGCGATTGGCTGAGGAAGAGACACAGGAGCCAGTAAAAGGAATGGGACGTTTATCAGAGCAATCCAGTTTGTTGTTTAGGCATTATGCTGCAACTTTAACCAATACTAGTTAGGCCGCCTTTGAGTATTGTGTGCGGTTTTGGGCACTGCACTATAACAAGGATTGGATTAGGCTGGGGAGCACAGAAGAGATTGACCAGGATGTTGCCCGCATAGGAGGACTGTGGTTATGGGGATAGGTTGGACTTACTTTCCTTGCAGCAAAGGAGGCTGAAGGATGACCTGTAGAGATTCAGACAATTATGAGAAGCATAAATAGGACAGTTAGTCATAATCTTCTTCCAATGTTAAAGGCATGAAAAATTAGAGGACATAGGTTTAGGTGGAGATGAGAGAGTTTTAAAGGAGATTTAAAGATTTTTTTTTTGCACAGCAGTTGATATCTGGTTCTCAATGCCGGAGGAGGTGGTGAAATCGGATGGTCGCCACTTCCAAAGAACATTTAGACAGTTACTTCAGTAGGCAAGGCATAGGAGGGTATAGACTATAGGTGGGTAGATGGGCTGAAGGGTCTGTTTCTGTGTTGCATGTGTCCATGACTGAGAAAAGAGTCTGGTGTGGACCTATCCAGTAACAACTGCTCCCAATTTATTCTCCTTAGCCCCGGCCTAATAATACTGTGATCTGCCTTACTCCAATGTCATTCCTTCTGCCTAGGTCCAGAATTATCCTTATTCATAACTATCTCGAAACTTGAGGAGTTGTGGTCATTGCTCCCAGAAATGCTCTCGCACTGAAACACCAGTCTCTTGGCCAGGCTCGTTTCCCAACACAAGGTCCGGTGTGGTCACTCCTCAAGTGGGATCACCAACTTTAGGAAACCCACTTGGATACCCCTAACAAATTCTGCCTTATCTAAGCCTTGCACACTGGGGATGTCCCAGCCAATACTGGTGATGTTAAAGTCACCCACTACAATAATCTTGTTGCTTTTACATCTTTCTGTAATCAGTCTACATATCTATCTGTTCCTATCGCATGCTGGCTATTGGGAAGCTTGCAGTACAATCCTATCAGTTCAAAAATAGAACATAGAACACAGGAACAGGGTATAACCCCTGGTGTTTGACATTTCCACCCTGGGGGGAAAAAGGTTCTGTGTCTGCCCTATCTACGCCTCTCATAATTGTATATGTTTCCATCAATTTTCTCCTCAACCTCCGACGTTCCAGAGAAAACAGTCCAATCTGTCCAACATCACCCTGTGGCTGATCCCCTCTAACCCAGGCAGCTTTCTGATAATTCTCCTCTGTATTCTCTCCAAAGCCTTCGTATCCTTCCTGTGATGGGGTACCCAGAACTGCAGGCAATACTCCAAATATGGCCTAATCAGAGGCCTATAGAGGTGTATTGTGAAAATAGGCGCACCATTGTGATTGGATGAATGGTTTACATTGCAGCTGCTTTAGCTCCTGTGGTTCGGTTGATAATATTCTTCATCTGCGAGTCAGGTGAATGTGGGTTTAAACTCAGAGACATGACTGCACACGTCTGGCCCTGTATTCTGGACCTGGTGTTGATTCCAGACACACAGGTCCAGGCAAGAGAGGGAGTTATTCCCAGGATTCCTGCCCAGTGTTTCATCCTTCAGAAATTATTACGATAGCTGAATATTTGGTGATTCTGACATTGCTATTTTCTGTGGGCAAAGGAGTTGGTTAACTTTAATAGTGAAAGGCACTGCAGAAATGTCGGTGTTCCTTTGATACAATTAACACATATCCTCCAGTAATACATTCGGAATTGATTGCATTTCACTTGTCAGGGTGTTCTCATTATCTCTGTGAGATCCTCTTTAAACGGCTGCATAATGCAGTCACGATACAAGCTGCAAGGAGCGTTCTCTCTGAATATTTTTTTTATCAGCTCAAGGCTCCTCCGAGCTCATCTCCTTTCGCCTCATCTGTGCTTATCAGAAAAACAAATATCCAGACTAGTTCTCATTCAGAGCCATCAGCCAGCTTCCACCACCTCAGGTGACTTTAGTCAAAGGATAAAGTGCAGACGTTTATGTAAAGAGCAATGAATCACTCTTGGTTTGGGGGCCAGTCCACCGTTACTGGTGCAGATGGAGCTTGTTAGCATGAATCTCACTTTAATAACTGTCTTCAGGAGTGGAATAAAGATGTCTGATACAGATTCAAACTCAAGTCATTAATGTACTCCTAAAACCTGACGTGAGCAGATCGCCAAGACCGGCTTTGTTCAGTGTCCATAATAGTCCAAAATACTGCGGGCCTCTTAATGAGAAGCTGGACTGCACATCAAAACAAATTGTTGGAGGAAAAATCTGTAATGGAAACAAAACAAGCTGGAAACAATCCGCAGGTCAGGCAGTATCTGTGGAGAGAGTAGCAGAGTTGTTTCTGGTTGACACCTTTCGTCGGTGCTGGGAAAGAGAGAAAACCAGGTAATGGTTTAACACAGGCTCGCTACCACAGCCAGGTGTGTTTTATCATCCTTGCTGCCCTTGATTCGTTCTTAAGGGCCTGTCCCACTTTCACGACCTAATTCACGACCTCTGCCGAGTTTGCCCTTGACTCATAGTCGCAGCATGGTTGTCACGAGGTCGTAGCAGGTCGTGATGCTAGTCGTAGGTACTCGTGGCATCAGGTAGGTCGGGGCGTTTTTTCCAGCAAGGTAAAAAATGTCCACGAGTAAAAAAGGTTGTGAATTAGGTCGTGAAAGCGGGACAGGCCCTTCATCGTACCTTTCTTTTGTTCTTTGTACCGCCCCATACCTCCAGTTTCCCTCTCCACCTGTCTCTCAGTGTGAAGAAGGGTCTCGATGCAAAACTTCACCTATTCCTTCTCTCCAGGGATGCTGCCCGACCCGCTGAGTCACTCCAGCATTTTGTGTCTATCTTCGGTGTAAACCAGCATCTGCAGTTCCTTCCTACACATGGGTAAAAACAGATTGTCTCATCCCACTGCTCAACTGATCGCCTTATTATTCTTGAAGGGGATCAGAATTAAGTGTTATTAATAATAAAACAATCCTAGGGCAGATTTAGGTTTATGACGTGCCTGGATTTGTGCCAGCGGTTTGATATTAAATGGAGGCTTACCAGGGCTTTGATAACGACATTTGAGAGGTGAAACTGACCGGAGTTATAGTCAGTTTTTGCCTGAAGCAGTTGTCAGCTCAGCAGGAAGCAGAATCCATTCTTTCAACGTTTAACATCAAAGGTCTAATCATCTCCCAGTAACTGACTTTAACTGTGGAGAGGTCTCGTGCCAAACTGTAGACTTTCTGTCCATGTGTTATTTCAAAACCGCAAACACAATTTATCTTCGAGCATTTAATGATTCTCCTGTACTTTCAACTTCCAGCACTTAAAGCCAGTGACATTCCAGCATAACTGATCAGGAAGCCATGATGCAGCCCTGTCGGACTGCAATGTTTGGCTGCATTGCATTGAAGTATTACCTGCAGTTCTGGTTGCCCCATCACTGCAAAGATGTGGGGGCTTTTGGAGAGGGTGCAGAGAAGGTTTACCAGAATGCTGCCTGGATTAGAGGGTTTCAGCTGCAGGGAAAGGTTGGATCGACTTGGATTGTTTTCCCAGGAATGTCGGAGGCTGAGGAGAGACTTGACATATGAAATTATGAAAGCTATAGCTGGGGTAGACAGTCAGAATCTTTCTCCCAGGGTGGAGATGTCCAGCTCTAGAGGGCATAGCTATAAAGGTGAGAGTGGAAGGTTTCATGGAGGTGTATTTTTCACTCAGAGGGTGGTGGGACATGGAATGCTTTGCTAGGTGCGTTGGGGGCAGGCACGTGCCGTCAGGGTAGGCAAGGTAGGCACTGCCTACCCTGACTAAAATTATGAAAAGGGAATTATCAAATATAAATAGTAAAGGCATGGGAGAATTATGCCTATGTAAGAGACTGATCTCTTAGGTAGGCATAATTCCCTGTGCCTTTCACCCGCAGCGCTTGTGACACGGGAAGCTCTGTGCAGCCCCCGTGCCGTCAGCGCTGCCTGAAGCCGTCAATTTTAATCGGGGCTGAAGGCAGCAGAAATCCTGCCTTTGTAGCACTGCGCATGCGCAGCATCATACTGCGCATGCGCATCAGTCTACCGCGCATGCGCAGCGCAAGTTTATTGGCGGGGTTTTCAACCATGGTTTGTCGTGTCCCAATGATGTGGTAAGTACATTTTGTGATTTATTTTTTTTAATACCGTATTTGCCGGGGTGTGGGGGGGTGTGGGAGTCGGAGTGGGGAGAGAGCTCCTTTCACAGCGTGTGGGGAGTCTGGCCCGGGGTAACGTTGCGGGGAGGGCACAAATGTTATGAATGAGGGGTCGGGGGCATCCACTTGCGACGTTCCTTGCAAGGGGGCATGAAATGACACTGCTCTGAGGCCGGGGGGGGGGGGGGGTGGGGGGGGGAGAGAGAGAGAAGTAGCTCGAGCGGCCGCCGGGCCGGACAGCGGAACCAGCCGCCACCTTAGCTCCAGAACCACCCGCCCACCTCTGGCAGCTCTCCATCTAAAAACCTCTCTCCTGCCGCTCGCTGGCCTCACTCATGTCCTTAAATTCCAACAGCGCGATTGAGGTTACTCGGCTGTGGGAATTTAAGGATTTGCAGGAAGCCGCTGACATGAGTGAAGTCGGCGAACGGCAGGTGACAGGTGTTCAGACAGAGAGCACTGCCAAAGGTGAGCGGGCCGGCAGAAGGCGCTGAAGTGGTGGCCAGTTCAGCGGTGGCCACTCTCCGAGCTGCTTCTATCCCCAGCTACAGTCCGTGGCTTCGCACCCGGAGAGCTGCGGCAGCGGTGAGGCAGTGAAGATTCAGCACTTTGTGATAAGTCACTGTTTTTATTTATTTATTTATTTAACGGGGAGAACAATCTGCGCATGCGCGGTTTACATTTTTTTTAAAGTGGACTGAGTGCCTACCCAGAGTAATTACTCACGGCACGTGCCTGGTTGGGGGAGGTGTTTAAGAGGCTTTTAGATCGACTGGGATCTGAGCTGGGACTGCTGCTGTTGGTGATAGACATACATGTAGACGGGTTGGTTTTAAGTTTGCAGATTACACCAATATTGGAGGTGTTACGGACTGTGAGGAAGGCTGTCGAAGTATCCAACAGGATGCAGATCGACGACTGAAATGGGCGGAGAAATGGCAGATGGAGTTTAATCCGAGCAAGTGTGAGGTGTTGCACTTTGGGAGGTCAAATGTAAGGAGGAAATATACAATGAATGGCATGACCCTCAACAGCATTGATGTACAGAGGAATCTTGGGATCCAATTCCATAACTTCCTGAAAGAGGCAACACATGTGGATAGAGTGGGAAATAAGGCAGATGGTATGCTTGCTTTCATGTGTCATGGCATTGGGTATAAGTCAGGAAGCCATGATGCAGCTTGGTAGGACTTTGGTTGGACCGCATTGCAGTATTGCATGCAGTTCCATGTGCCCCATTACAGGACACATTAGAAAAAGCACAGAGAATGTTTACCAGAGTGACGCCTGGATAACCTCCCAGAATGATCTGCCCCTTCCTCTCTGCTTCCTTAAGATGTTTGTTAACGGCCCCTTCATACAAGATGGCTGCTGTTTGGCCCATTATGCCAATGTCTAAATCAAAATATGCCAAAATCAAAATAGAACGTACATGGTAAATGGTAGGGAATTGAAGAATACAGTTGAACAGAGGGATCTGGGAATAACCGTGCATAGTTCCTTGAAGGTGGAATCTCATATAGATAGGGTGGTAAAGAAAGCTTTTGGTATGCTAGCCTTTATAAATCAGAGCATTGAGTATAGAAGCTGGGATGTAATGTTAAAATTGTACAAGGCATTGGTGACACCAAATCTGGAGTATGGTGTACAATTTTGGTCGCCCAATTACAGGAAGGATGTCAACAAAATTGAGAGGGTACAGAGGAGATTTACTAGAATGTTGCCTGGGTTTCAAAAGCTAAGTTACAGAGATAGGTTGAATAAGTTAGGTCTTTATTCTCTGGAGCGCGGAAGGTTAAGGGGGGATTTGATAGTCTTTAAAATGATGAGAGGGATAGACAGAGTTGATGTGGACAAGCTTTTCCCTTTGAGAATAGGGAAGATTCTAAGAGGACATGACTTTAGAATTAAGGGACAGAAGTTTAGGGGTAATATGAGGGGGAACTTCTTTACTCAGAGAGTGGTAGCGGTGTGGAATGAGCTTCCAGTGGAAGTGGTGGCGGCAGGTTCGTTGGTATCATTTAAAAATAAATTAGATAGGCATATGGATGAGAAGGGTATGAAGGGTTATGGTATGAGTGCAGGCAAGTGGGACTAAGGGAAAAAAGTTGTTCGGCACGGACTTGAAGGGCCGAGATGGCCTGTTTCCGTGCTGTAATTGTTATATGGTCTACTCCTAGCAGTCCCATTCACCACTCACCTCCCTGCAGCCCTGAAACCTAACCACCCGCAGGCTAATCAATTCCCATTTTCATGTTTTTGAGAATTTACAGCAGCCATTCCCACAGGATGTGGGCGGAAAAGGGAGTGCCAGTGGGAACCCAGAGGGTCCTGAGGTCAAAGTGCTATCCACCATCCCGCCCGCGCTGTTCGCCACCTCTGTGGCTTTGCACTGAGTTCTGTTTTAAAAGCCCAAATGTCCTAGATCAGATTGGAATATTGAAAGATATATTTGATAAATCAACTGTTTTGGGTCACCGCAGTGCAAACCAGGGTGCAGACCAAACGCTGCATTTTGTATCGATGGCTCCTTGAATGTCGCATGGATACGATGGGCCAAAGGGCCTGTTCTTTAGATGTTAATCATACAGCACGGAAACAGGCCCTTCAGCCCACCGCACCATCCAGCGATCACCCCGTACACTAGCACTATCTTACATGCTAAGGTCAATTTACAATTTTACCGAAGCCTATTAGACTAAAATTTATGCACGACTTTGAAGTGCGGGAGGAAACCGGGGCACTCGGAGAAACGGAGAACGTACAAGCTCTGTACAGACAGCGCCCGTAGTCAGGATTGAACCCGGGTCTCTGGCGCTGTGAGGCAGCAACTCTTCCGTTGCACCACCTGTGATGCTCGAATGTGATTAGAGCTTTGAGGATTGACAAACTGCATTTGCAGAGTAAATTTCGTTGCCTACAGCCCAAGTTTGAGAGGTGGAAAATACAAAACTTTAAGCAAAAAGTCACGGGTCACAGCATGTTAAAAGACAAGAGGACAGAGTTAAATTGCTTTTCCTCGTCCTCCCAGCCCGTGCCAAGATCAAACCGTCTTTGGGCATAAGCCATGAGAGGCCACACAATGTCTGGGGAAGAGTTTCCACCACCCATTCTACCCCTTCCCAATCTCCTTCCCTCCCACCATTCACATCCAGGAGCATTCCCAGTGAGCAATCCCCAGACAGCTATGGGTTCCCACCAGTTCTCAAAGGAAAAGTGGGACAAATGAGGGAAATTCATGTTCATAAGTTCCAGGGGCAGAATTAGGCCATTTGGCCATTCAAGTATACTCCGCCATTCAATCATGGCTGATCTATCTTTCCCTCTCAACCCCATCCTCCTGCCTCCTTCCCATTACCCCTGACACCCACACTAATCAAGAATTTGTCAATGTCCGCCTTAAAAATATCCATTGACTTGACCTCCACAGCCGCCTGTGACAATGAGTTCCACAGATTCACCACCCTCTGACTAAAGACATTCCTCCTCATCTCCTTCCTAAAAGCACGTAATTTTATTCTGGGGCTTTATTTATGGATTACCGAGTGTGGGGCAGATTAGACTTCTCCCTAGTGTTGCTCTCCCCTGATAGGGCTGTGGAGCACCCCGTACACATGTGACTTGTCTCTCCAGCTGAAGGCAGGACTCTGCCATCTCCTCTCCTACAGGTATAATCATACAGCATAGAAACAGACCAATCAGCCCAACTTGCCCACACCGACCAACATGCCCCATCTACACTTGTCCCACCTGCCTGCGTTTGGCCCATATCTCTCTAAACCTGTCCTATGCACGTACCTCTCTATTTGTTTCTGAAGCGTTGCAATCATACCTGCCTCAACTCCCTCCTCTGGCAGCTCATTCCATACGCCCTCCACCATTTGTGCAAAAAAAAGTTGCCCCTCGGGTTCTGATTAAATCCTTGCCGCTGTAATCTCTGCAGTTTGGCTGCATCAGGGGAAATATCTTGTTTGGATCCGTCTGCAAAATAATGAAACAAAGATGTTTGTTTTCCAACAATATCAAAGCGATCCTCTCATGCACATATTATTTTCCCTCTGATAATCATCAATCTTAATACAATTAAATTAATTCAGCTTTCCATCCGTGACATTATCTGTCCGCGTGGCTCAGGGGATGGAATCTTCCGACCTGTTGCCTGTGAGTTTGGTCTCATAAGTCCGTAAGACATAGGAGCAGCATGAGGCCATTCAGCCCATCGACTCTGTTGCACCATTATTTAGCCTTTAGAGATACAGTGCGGAAACAGGCCCTTCAACCCACTGAGTCCACACCAGCAGCGATCGCCCTGTTCACGAGCACTATCCTACACACTGGGGACAACTTTACCAATATATCAAATCCAATTAACCTACAAACCTACACGTCTTTGGAGTATGGGAGAAAACTGGGGCACCCGGGGAGATCACCCATGGCTGATCTATTTTTCCCCTCTCAACCCCTTTATCCTTCCGGTCACCTTTGACACCCTTACTAATCAAGAACTGATTAGCCTCCATTTTAAAAATACCCAATGTGTTGGGCTCCACAGCCATCTGTGGCAATGAATTCCACAGATTCACCACCCTCTGACTAAAGAAATTCCTCGTCATCTCCATTCTAAAGGAACGTCCTTTTAATCTGAGGTATGAGAGAGTTGGGCCGAAGGGCCACTTAACTTGCACAGTTACACAGCTCCAACCAGTGGCCCATCACCCACATTAGATTAAACTGTGTGTCCAGACATTATTTTCTTGGTAAAAAGCCATGAAGTAATTGAATTAATTGCAGAGAATGTCTTGAACCAGCATGCAAAGCCGTCAACGAGTTTAACTTTTAATGTCGGTGACATTCTAAAAGTTCTTAATTTAAGTTTTAAAAGTAGTTAACTTTTATGATTTTATAAAAGACAATAATAATAAAATGTATTTGAATTAAATGATGTAAATCATTTGCCTGCTCTCCCCCTGCAATGAGAAGTGGGGTTGGAGCAGTGGGAGGGTGGAGGCGGTGGGGGTGGGGGTGGGGGAGGTATGGTTCTCCCTCAAACACCCACACTCCACCTGCACTGACACACAGGGAAGTTACAACAGTAGGAGAGGGGGTTGGTTCTCCATGATCCAGTCGCTTGCCCTGTCATCCTGCCGTCTCCTCTCTCAGCCGGTGGACAACCAGCTCTGCGGGATGCTGGGACAGAGACAAAACGCTGGAGTAGCTCAGCGGGACAGGCAGCGTCTCTGGAGAGAAGGAACGGGTGACATTTCAGGTTGAGACCCTTCTTCAGGGGCACAGGATGACAGTGCAGGACGTCCACACATGCCCACACATTTGCGGATGTCACCCCAACCGACATCGGTCCCTCCCTGCCCTTTGGAACTGCTTTGCACAGTGGTCCTGAGTGAACATCATCGTATAAACACTGCAATGGGGAAGAGAATTGAAAACTTAGTTACCTGCCTTTCCAAAAATTTAAAACTGCAGACTCAACATCTTAAAATACAATATAAGGTCGCAAAGTGAATTAATGTGCACCTGGCTCTCCTACTCAGGGTCATGAGTTCATTGACGTCTGTGGTGAATGGGATTAGATTTCCCCACGGAGCCAGCCATGTCTTCATTGTAATCTATTAAAGGGAGGGCAGCTTGTTGTGGCTGGCTCGCCCCCTCTTTCCTCTTCCTGCTGGTGTTCATGGAGCGTGATTCTAATGCAGACTCACATGAAAGGTCGAGATGGTCAACTCTTCAAGTGTTGTAAGGAAATAAATTGGTGAAACCACATTTGCTCAGTTTAATCATTATGTTATAGGCAAGTTGTTGTTAAGCTGGAAAGGACACTGAGACGATTTACGAGGATGTTGCCAGGACTCAAAGGCCTGAGTTGCGGGGAGAGGTTGTGCAGGCTAGGACTTTATTCCTTGGAGCGCAGGAGGATGCGGGGTGATCTTGTAGTGGTGCATAAAATCATGAAGGGGTCTAGATACGGTGAATGCACAGTCTTTTATCCAGTAGTGGAATGAAGAACCAGAGGACAGAGAATTAATGTTATACTGTAAAGGGCCTGTCCCACTGTACGAGTCAACCCAAATTTTTTTTACTCGTGGGCATTTTTCATCGGGATGAAAAAACGTTCGGACTTACCTGATGCCCCGAGTACCTACAGTTAGCAAAACGAGCCGCTACGATGCATCGACGAACTCCTACGGCCTCCTACAGACTCGTTACGGTCATTCTGTGACTTTGAATCAGGGGAAAACTCGGGGGAATTTGTGAATTACCTCATGCAGTGGGACAGGCCCTTAACCCGTGCTTGCGATCGCGGTCAATTGTCGGGATTCGACGTCCCGCGCAGGCTGCACTGATTCCACGTCTATGTTTCAGGTCGTCAAAGGTACTCCGTGCGTTCTACATCCCCTTCCTATCTGAGCGACACACGACGTACGCAAACTACACCATTCTGAAACCCAGGCGGCCCAAGGCAGTGCGGAGGAAGATGGGCCGTTAGGACAATACGGCTGGAAGCAAGAGCAAGGGAGGACATTCGACCAGAGACAAAGACATCGGTGTCCTTTTTGACCTGTCTGTGCTCTGTAACATCCCAGTCAACTCATTGATGTTTACATTTCCTGCTGCTCCTGTATCACTGTGTCCACTGTGCAGACTGACCTGTCCCATCTGTCTGCTGACGGGTGTTGGCAGTGGGGCAAATCACAGATCTGCCCTCCACACCTCACCAATATTGAAACTGCGTTCCACAAACCAAATATTAAAATGTGTCTGTCCACTCCCCCTTACTGCAGCTCAAACGCCTTCCTCTCTTCTTCTTTCGTGTGGCGTGCACAGCCTAAAGTTGTAGGACAACTTGTTCTATTTGATCTTCCCTTTGTTGCCGTCGAGTTGATTGCATTAGTCGAAACAGGGCGGACCACGTGAAGGTTGCAATCCTCCACCCCTCCTTCCTCTCTCAACTGTCTTTTCATCTCTGGCATTTGTCCAACAATCTGCCTATCAACCCCCCCCCATCCCCCCCCCCACATGCCCCCACCTCTTCTCCAGCTTTCTTTCCCCCCTGCAATCAATCCGAGCGAGGGTCCTGAACAGAAACTTCACCTATCCCTGTTCTGCTGAGACACTGCCTGACCCCCCGAGTTACTCCAGCACTTTGTGTCTGAAGAGGGGTCCCAACCTGAAATGCAACCTATCCATGTTCTGCAGAGATGCAGCTTGACCCGCTGAGTACTCCGGACCTTAGTCCTCCTTTGGTATAAACCAGCATCTGCTGTTCCTTGTTATTACATTCTTCTCCCCCCCCTTCCCAGTCTAATGAGGGGTCGTTCCACCTGAAACTCTTTTTCCACAGATGCTGCCTGACCTGGTGGCTATTTCCAGCATTTTCCGTTTTCATTCCAGCTTTCCTCTGGTTTGTGCCTGTGTGTCTGTTGTCTGTTGGTGTGCTGGTGAAGTCTCCCTCTGCAGCAACAGCAGCCCACCCTGAATCCCATCACACATTGCTCACGTCAATGCCCGCAAGATGCTCTTACCTGCACAAGGTTTTTCTTTAACCGTGTGACCACGTTTCCTTTACAGCCCAACCATTGAAAATAAAGTCGAATGTAAATAAAATTATTTTGCACCCTGCTATTTTCATCATAGATCGTCATTAGTTTGGATGTCACCAGTGGCAGGTATGAGGAGATGAAACCACATGGTGGATCCTTTATCTCCACCATTGGTGTGGGTTTTGCATGGTCTCCATTGCAGCATGGCTTCCCAGTGTTCTGGTTCCTTCTGCATCCCAAAAGGATGGGTTGGCGTGCCAATTGGCCTCAACTATACACCCACCATTGACTTCAAAATATTTGAGGACTTCTCCCACCTTCCCTCTGGGGAGAGTTGAGAAGACCCGATCTTCAACAAGTGTCAGTCACCTCATCCGTAAATCTCACCGTCCACCCATCATAACCTCTGAGAACCGCGTGCGGTTCGATCAACCTCCATTGCGCTCTACACTCCAGCAGATACCAGCCAAGACTGCCCAAACTTTCCTTAGAAGGCCATCTGTCCATTCCAAGGAGCAGTCAAAACAAATCTCCCAACATCATTAAATAAGGCAGCAATACTGTGTACATTGCACAGATGTGGTTCATAAGTCAATGCAGCAGAATTAGGCCATTCGACCCATCGTCTACGCCATTCAATCTTGGCTGATCTATCTTTCCCTCCTAGCCCCATGGTCACACCCATGCCCTTGCAACTTAACTCCAATTTGTTACTTGTATTTGATTTCCAGAGTAATAAACTCCAGCATTGTTCCTATTTACTTAAAGCAGCTACATGCAGGCTTGCACTGGGCCCTACAATTTATTTCTGCTGGCAAAATGGACAACATCTTGGTTTTCCACATTATCTCCACCTGACCTACTTGACCTACATTGCCGTGAAACTCTTCTCCCTAAGGCCACGTTAATTGCCTGCCTGCCTGCTTTCTTCCTGTCTACTAAATTAACAACCATACCTTTGCTGTCTTCTCCCAAGAACTTGAGGTACAGAGTAGTTCCGAATTGCACAATATCTTGCCAACAAGAACAAGACCCAGAGTCTCCACTCTCATCCCTGTTAGCCGGCCCCCGCACAAGAGCTGTTATGTTGATGGGCATCTCGCTAAAGCAGTGTACATCGTCATCGTACATGCTGAAGGATGAGGAGAAACGAGGCCAGGCCAGTAGATGGCAACTTCACCTTAACATCTCACACAAACCGTCGCATCAGCAACGCACTGAAACACTACCCAAGCACCTCACTCAGAGGTGGGGCTCGGACCCATTCCTCAGATCCATTTCATTATTTAAGGAACAAAATCATCATCCTCACATTTGCCGAAAAGAGATAAATAGAAGTAATGAAATGCTACTGAGACGGCAAGCGTGTGCATTCGCAGTTGAAGTTCTGGCTTTGCTGTTGTCGACATTTAATAATCTCTTGAACACATAGGATCTCAACATGAAACCCAAGCTCGGGGGGACATGCGGCTGAAGATCGGAATACAACCATTGTGGGATTAGGTGGAAGGATGAATTATAGATGGACTTAGCATACTGTGTCCTGTTTCAGTCTGAAACTTACCCTGCATTAAAGAAGATCTGTTTACAGGTACTGATGTAAAGGGTTGCATATTTTATGAAGATACCATGCAAGACATTCACATTCACATCTCACAGACACGTCCACAGTTACAAAAAACAAAGTACTGTAGGAACTCGACGGGTCAGGCATCGTCTATGGAATGAAAGGAAAGATTACTTTTCAAGTCGGGACCTTTCTACGGTCAATCCCAAAGGCAACCCCAGTCAAGATTGGGAAAGTTAGCATCCTCTGCTGCATCCTTACTGCTTTTACATCCGACTGCTGTTTGTTTATTTAGACAACAGAGCCGGCCAGCACAGGAACAGGGCCTTCACTAAAATGTGGGTGTTTTTTTTTAAAAGAGAGGGAACTCTTGAGTGTTTTGCATCATTCAGATTCTGCACATCACCGTGCCAGACAGGGGGAGCTGCAGCCGCTGTTGGCTTTATTTGCTTTGTGATCGGGATCTGCAGTTAATGAATTTGAGCGAAAAGAGATCTCTGGGGACCAGAATGTCTCTGTTTTTCATTAAATATCGTTAATCCCAGAGCATGATGAATAAAACCATGGAAACAGGTATAAAAAGGTCCAACCAATCAAAATTTGTGCATTTCTTCTCCATAAGCAGATCTTCCAAATAGCACTTCCCATGGCATGCGGTGGTGCAGTGGTAGAGTTGCTACCTTACAGCGCAAGAGACCCAGGTTCGATCCCGACTATGGGTGCTGTCTGTACGGAGTTTGTACGTTCCCCCTGTGACCGTGTGGGTTGTCTCCGGATGCTCTGGTTTCCTCCCACACACCAAAGACCAGGTTTGTGGGTTAATTGGTTTCTGTAAATTGTAAATTATCCCTGTTGTGTGCAGGATAGTTCTAGTGTACGGTGTGATCGCTGGTCAGCACAGACTCAGTGGGCTGAATGGCCTGTTTCCGTGCTGTATCTCTAAAAGTCTCAAGTACCTGGGGCACATGGCCCAGCCGGAGGACTGGGCAGCACCCAGTGAAAGCCGTTGCCAATAGTGCTTGAGAAGTGTCCAGGGCATGTGAACCATGCAGACACAGAGAGCATGAGCCAAATGTTGGTGGAGAGGGTGCCCACTGGACTGGGGCTGAATGGCCTGTTCAATGCTGTACATTCTCCGTGACGTCTTGACTTCAATTCCTCTGAGTCCACCACATTCGTTATTGGTGAAATGAAGGATACATGGGCGCCATTTTGTGTGCAGTCACACACAACGACTGGTGGTGAGAGAGTTTCCGCGAGTCAGTCACAGCCACCATCAGTCACCTCAATGCCAGCACTGGCCCCGTGCCCTGCTCCAATCTGACAAAGAGCAGAAGATAGATGCTCATCCGTGTCTGACCTCGTCCGTCCATCTATCTGGGTCTGCTTGCTGCACCGACCGTCCCTCTCCCTGCCCTCCCTCACTAATATGAATGCAAAGGTAGGAGATTACTGAGTGAGCAGTTCTACAGTACAGTATGGTTTATTGTCACGTGTACTGAGGTACAGTGAAAAGCTTTTGTTGCATGCTATCCAGTCAGCAGAAAGACAATATATTACAGTGGAGCCATTTACAGTAGAGAGATACATGATAAAGCAATAATGTTTAGTGCAAGGTAAAGCCAGTAAAGTCCAATCAAGGATAGTCCGAGGGTCACCAATGAGGTAGATAGCAGTTCAAGACTGCTCTATGGTTAGGGTAGGATGATTCAATTGGCTGATAACAGCTGGGAAGAAACTGGCCCTGAATCAGTCTGAAGAAGGGTCTCGACCCGAAACGTCACCTATTCCTCCATTCCATAGATGCTGCCTCACCCGCTGAGTTTCTCCAGCATTTTTATGTCTACCTTCTGAATCTGGAGTTGTGCGTTTTCATACTTCTACGCCTTTTGCCAGCTACCTCCAGCCAGGAGACTGTGGACTTACAATGAATAATAAATGTGTCCAATACAGTGGGCTTTGGAGGTAAACTAGAGAGGAGAACCTTTGCCTCGTGCACAAAGCGGCTGAATATAATTCACGCAGACAGAGCGAGAGACAGCAGATGGGAGAGAGAGTCGATCTGACTTCCAAGGTGTGCGCATCGGGGAATTGACAGACTCTTGTATGAAAACAATCTGCCTTTCTTCAGGCAGAGCAGATGAAAACATCGTATCCTCTTGCTCTGTGTGAGTTGGGGATGAGCCAGGACTTTGTATTCGTGGATATTGTGACTGAGGGATGGGGCTAAAACGGCAGAGAGGTAGGTGTCTCGAGGAAGGCTGTGATGGTCCCTTGTGACACTGCCCAGGGAGCTGGGAGCTGGGAGCTGGTGCTGATCATCACTGTGAGTTCATCAACAGTTTTAGTTAGTTTGAGTTTAGTTTATTGTCACGTGTATTGAGGTACAGTGCAAAGCCTTTGCTGCGTGCTGACCAGTCAGCAGAAAGACAACGCATGATTACAATCGAGCAATCTGCAGTATACAGATGCATGATAAAGGGAATAACGTTTAGTGCAAGATAAAGCCAGCAATGTCCGAGCAAGCAGAGGCCGAGGGTCACCAATGAGGTAAATGGTAGTTCAGGGCGGCTCTGGTTGTGGTGGGATGGTTCAGGTGCCTGATGATAATGGTTGGGTGGAGCGCTGCCAACCAGTGCAGAACACAGATGACAATAAAACCTTCTGTGGGGAAGGTTTGAGGGAACATTGTACGATGTTAATCATTCCATTATTGTGCTGCGGCTTCTCCCCACCAGTCTGTTAGCGCTGCTGGAACCCAGCCCAGACGGCGATGAAATGTGTCCCAGTGCTGATTAAATATCTCAGATTAAATTGGTTCATTATTTCTGAAGCCTTCCCTAAGGGCTGGAGGTTGACCACAAAGTGTACCTTGAATTCAAAGCAAACACTCCAGTCATCTTCCCCCAGGGACCATCGTGTGGGCAATGGAAATGTTCGAAGCCACCATGGTTTCCAGAGCGAGAAGGATCGACAGCAGTAACTGTGTACATGTCAATGCGAGCTCAGTCCACTCGGCCCCTCGAGCCCTGCATCCCAACTCCATCCTCACGCCCCTCATTTCTCAAAAGATAGACATAAAATACTGGAGCAACTCAGCGGATCAGGCAGCATCTCTGGGGAAAAAAGAAATAGATGACGTTTTGGGTCGAGACCTTTCTTCAGATCCTTCCCACTCAGTCCAAAATAAATAAATAAATTCACTCTTTCAAGTCTGAACATATGCAGTCACTGAACTCCCACTGAGCTCAGGCCCAAAGCTCAGGCTCAAAGCTCAGGCCCAAAGCTCGGGCCCAAACCTCGGGCCCAAAGCTCGGGCCCAAAGCTCGGGCCCAAAGCTCGGGCCCAAAGCTCGGGCCCAAAGCTCGGGCCCAAAGCTCGGGCCCAAAGCTCAGGCCCTCTGTGAGAGGAACAACTTGTTCTCCATGTGGAATGGAAATGTTAGATAATGCGGACTGGAACATCGAAGGCTTATTGTTCAGGTTGGGGTCCTTTGACCAGGTGCTGCTATTGTTTGCTGTCTACAGTCACAATAGACAATAGGTGCAGGAGTAGACCATTCGGCCATTCGAACCAGCATCGCCATTCAATGTGATCATGGCAGATCATCCCCAATCAGTACCCCGTTCCTGCCTTCTCCCCATATCCCCTGACTCCGCTGTTTTTAAGAGCCCTATCTAGCTCTCTCTTGAAAGCATCCAGAGAACCGGCCTCCACCGCCCTCTGAGGCAGAGAATTCCACAGAGTCACCACTCTCTATGAGAAAAAGTGTTTCCTCATCTCCATTCTAAATGGCTTACTCCTTATTCTTAAACTGCAGCCTCTGGTTCTGGACTCCCCCAACATCGGAAACATGTTTCCTGCCGCTAGTGTGTCCAAACCCGTAACAATCTTTTGTTAACACGTTTTCAATGAGAATGCAGTTGCAAGATGACGCAAAAGGTGGCGGAATGGTGGCCCCCAACTCGTAGGTTTCAGTGTACAAGTTATACAGGGATTGTCAGAAGACCCTCCCTGAGAACATAGAACAGAACGGTACATGAACAGCCCTCAGCCCACAACCTCTGTGCCAAACATGATGCCAAGACCATCACATATACCTGCACATAGGAATAGGAATATCTTATTGTCACATGTGACTAGGCACAGTGAGATTCTTTGCTTGCATACACAATGTATACAAATAGCAGCCCCCTACGGCGCTGGCAAAGCTCGCCGGCATCTCTGGAGAAAAGGAACAGGTGCTGCTTCGACTCGAGACCCTTCTCCATGACACGAAACGTCAACTATTCCTTTTCTCCAGAGATGCTGCATGACTCGTTGCTCCAGCATTTTGTGTCTATCTCCGATGTAAACCAGCATCTGCAGTTCCTTCCTGCACAAGGTGTTCAGTAGTTGGGAGAGGGGAATGAAGGGGGACAACCTCTTGTGTGCGACAACCTGACATGGGGCCAGTGTCATTTCCAATGTGGCCATTTCTTGAAGTTCCTGATATGAACCGATGAATCCACACACACAGATAGTTGGTAAAGAAACCTTGTTGAATCAAGGAACCGAAGATGCTTGTTGATACTCAAAAGGGCACAAAGTGTTGGAGTAACTCAGCATCTCTGGAAAATATGGACAGGTGACGTTTCGGGGTCGGGACCCTTCTTCAGACTCATTCAGAAAGAAGGGGAGGTTGTTTTTTTTTAACAAGCACTGCCTTTTCCTGCTGGTGCTGACTACCTGGCTGGCTGGAGGCAGTGTCACAGACTCTGACTGTATGTTTAAATTCAACGCTGGCAGTGATTTGCTGCTGCTGCTGCCCTCCTCCTGGGGATGGCTCGGTCCACAGAAGGCAGCAGTCATTTCTGCCAATCCACACAGCTCTGACGCACAAAGGCTTTTCAGGGAAACGAAAAGGTAGAAGGTGGAGCATTATTGAAAAGCCGGAGGGTGTTGTCGATGCTCGCTCGCTGTGGCCGATCGGGAACAAAGATAAGGGGCACAATGAGAGGCGCGTACACACAGCTGGGCTGCACGGAGACGGGACGGCGCGGTTGGCTTGGTGACGTCCACCAAACGGCCCCGGGCAGGCCAAAGAACGTCAGCCAACACACTGGCACCAACAACTGACCCTTTCACATCCCTCCCAGTCCCCGAGCTGATGACTGTGCCTATCTTTAATCTTTAAGGTTCATTTCACAAGCTCAAAGAACACAGATTCCAGCATTTAACAACTCTATTCATTGACATCAAAACAATTGTGCCGCTGAGTTACTCCAGCTTTTTGTGTCCATCTTCGGTTTAAAGCAGCATCTGCAGTTCCTTCCTACACAATTTTTTCATTCTTTATAGGAAGGTTTCCTCCGTGGGGGCAAATATCAAAGAACACAGAACAAACAGCACAGAAACAGGCCCTTCGGCCCGCAGTATCTGTGCTGAACCTAATTGCAAAAGAAACTAATCTAGTCTCCCTGCACATGATCCATATCCGTCCATTCTCTGCATATCCATGTGCCCATCTAAACGTCTCTCAAACACCATTATGGTATCTACCTCCAGCACTATTCCAGGCAGCATGGTCCAGACCCCCGTCACTCTGTGTTCAAAAACCGCCCCACACATCTCCATTAAACCTCCCCCCTCTCACCTTATATCCTTGCCTTCTAGTGTTGGACGTTTCCACCGTGGGAAAAAGATCCGAATATCTACCTTACCTGCGCCTCTTGTGTATACTCCCATCATATCTCCCAACCTCTGATGTTCCAAAGAAAACAATCCAAGCCCATCCAACCTTTCGGATAATCAGCTGAATTGCAATCACTGCTTTGGCCAAGGTGAAAGTTTAAAAAAGTGTTGTACCCATTTACATAAAATGAATGGGCCCATTGGCCTTCCATGTCTGTGCTGATGGTGATGCTAATTTAAACCAATATCCTCTGCCTGCGCCATTCCTGTCCGGTTGAGACCAGAAACGTTGCCTATTTCTTCTCGCCATAGATGCTGCCTCACCCGCTGAGTTTCTCCAGCATTTCTGTCTACCTGAGACAGGTTTGTCACACACCATCATAAATTGCAAATATATCTATGTCACTTGGTATTCATGGGATATAAATCCTTAAATTCCTATCAACACCACCCTGGAGCAGCGTGCTTCTCAGATGGTTTGCAATAGTCAATAGCAACCTTCTCTTCAAGCGCACTTCAGGAAGGGAAGTCAATGTTGGCCTTGCTGGAGATGCCACCATGAAGAATGGATCAAACTGAATGGAATGACTTGAGCAATTTTATGTTTTTCATTTCAGCCTGCATGATCCCCAGGCAAGCCTGGCCCTTGTTGCAGGAAGGAACTGCAAATGCTGGTTTACACCAAAGATAGACTCAGCGGGACCAGCAGCATTTCTGGAGAGAAGGAATAGGCGACGTTTCGGGCCGAGACCCTGCTTCAGACTGAGCCTGTCCCTTGGGTTCATTTACCGAGCGAGTTCCTCTCCTCAACATGACCAGAGCATGGAGATCCCACCTTTGAGCCCATTCTCTCCATGGCTCCATGAGCCCAGAAGGACAGAGCTAATGGGCCTGCCACGTCATAGAATGATAGTTTGGTACAACGCTCAGTTTTTATTGGTGAAATATATTTAACCGCATGTTTTAAGTAATCCAAGAGTTAACAGCCTTGTTGGAGAAGTGCGGTGATACATGGTTGCCAATCAGATGTAGAATCCCTAAAATATCCATTTACACTCACGATCCAATGACGTCAGCTGTTGTTCAAAAATATAATAATTGTCCCACTTCTAAACTAAAGGAAATGTGGCATAAAATTATTATAATTTATAGATGTGATTCCCACAATGTGTCAGTGTTTTGATCAAAGATTGATGTCGGATTCGTTGACTGATTACTTCAAACAGATCCTCTGACATGGCAAAGTGACCCAAAGACACAATCCCTTTATCTGGTGCATATGACATTGCAGGGACAATATCAATACTGACAGGGCATCAGGGAGCTACAGTACGTTAGGGGGAAGGAACGTGATCTAATCAGTTTGGGAAAGAACTGCAGATGCTGGTTTAAATCAAAGATGGACACAAAATGCTGGAGTAACTCAGCAGGACAGGCAGCATCTCTGGGGAGAAGGACTGGGTAACATTTCGGGTCGAGACCCTCCCTCAGACTTTATCTAATCTAATCAGATCTAATCAATACTGTGTACACATATTGTAATTCTCCTTCATTCACCAGTGACTGAGGAAGGAGCATCATATTAAATCTCGCCCCTAAATTCAGATACAATTTTAGGTGAAGAGAAATAGACTGCAGCCAGCAACCTATTAAGACTGCGCAATAGTCCTGTATGGCTAAGCAACACTTTCAGTTTTGACCTTGGAACGGTGGGACGCAGGGAAGCTGATTTTCCCATTAAGTCTTTTACTGGCTCAATAACTGTGCAGACTCAGAGATTTGATGTGCGTCATGGCCACACAGTGTAATAAAGGCAAGTTCCCACTGGACCAGACCCCTGCTCTCACTCCATTCTGTTGCTCCACTATCTTTTAATTGACACTGATTCACCACAGCAGCCAGTAATAACCAAGGCAGCAAACTCTCCGGGAAACCCATTGTATCCCATTAACAGGCAGACTTCCCATCAGAGCCACACAATTCAATTCTCTTCCACTCCAGCCTATCATGAGGTTCATGAACCACATGATAGATTCTTGCCTTGTCTGAAAAATAAAATCACATTTTTAGGATTAAAACTACGTAATCAATCCGGTTCTATTCGTTCCCATGTCAGTCACTGCATTTAGCAGACAAAGGCATTGCCTTTGCTTGGCATTGACTGGAAATATTTTATTCTGCAACTTTTCACCCTCTTTTCCTGAAGCGTTGACAGATAAAACCTAAGAGACTCAGAGATCTCTAACTGATGGCTTCACATTCCTCTCCAACAAGCTGTGCTCTCAACAGGTTTGTAACCCAGTTAGTTGCCCCAGACCTCCGTGTAAATTGGTTGTACGTGGTTCATTCCCACACCCTGGGTAACAGACCCTCTCTGTGCATTTACCCTCATAATCCTTCACACCTCAATAAGATTTAAGTGCCTGTCCCACTTCCCCGAGTCACTCACGAATTCTCCCAAGGTCCCCTTGATTCAAACTCGGAGAATGTCCGTAACGAGTCCGTTGGAGGTACTCGGGGCTATTTTTTTTAAGTCGTGGACATTTTTCAACAGGCCGAAAAAACGTCCCAACTTACCTGATGCCCCGAGTACTTACAGCTGGCACAACGAGCTGCTACAAATTATCTACGGACTCCTACGGCCTCCTACGGACTCGTTGCGGACATTCTCTGAGTTTGAATCAAGGGGAAAACACGGGAGAATTCGTGAGTGAGTCGGGAAAGTGGGACAGACCCTTAACCCTCAGCCTCCTGCACTCCAAGGAGTAAAGTCCTAACCTGTCCAACCTCCCCGTTTAGCTCAGGCCCTCGAGTCCTGGCAACATCCTTGTAAAACATACACTATGGTGCCTTCTAGTGTAATGAGTGTTGGGACAGTTTTACACAAGACATCATTAACAGAAGCTGAATGCCTTGTTCTGTGCAACAGGACAGGTTAATCTTTAGCCAGATGCATTCTTGCTGAAAGTTTACAAGGGTCAGACTTGAGAAACTATTAACTACTCTTGGATGATCCCTGGAATTACACATCTCATGCCGTGAACTTCCTCCACACCTCCTCCACAGTTTCATGGCCAAACCAGCTCTGATTTGTTCTGAGCCATTTCATACCTCTAGTTTCCCTCTCCCCTGACTCTCAGGCTGCAGAGGATTTCGACCCGAATCATCACCTATTCCTTTTCTTCAGAGATGCTGCCTGACCCGCTTGAGTTACTCCAGCCTTTTGTCTCTATCTGCTGGGTTAATTGGATAAAAGAAATCCCACATTAGAACAAAGCATAAAGTGCTGGACTACTCAACGGTCAGGCAGCATCTGAAGGTGACGGTTTGGTTTAGTTTAGTTTAGTTTAGCAATACAACGTGGAAACAGGTGCACCGAGTCCGCACTGACCAGTGATCCCCGTACAGGAACACCATCCGACACACACTAGGGACAATTTACAATTTACAGAAGTCAATATAATCTACAAACCTGTACGTCTTTGGAGTGTGGGAGGAAACCGGAGCACCCGGAGAAAACCCACGCAGATCATGGGGAGAATGTACAAACTCTGTACAGACAGCACCCGTAGTCAGGATCGAACCCGGGTCTCTGGTGCTGTGAGGCAGCAACTCTACCGCTGCGCCACCGTGACCGTGGGTCGGGACCCTTCTCCAATCCTGAATGAGAGGAGTTTCTCATGGTGTCTGGCCAATGTTTATGCTTCAGTCAACATTAGTAAACTACAAACATCAGAAAATCTACAAAATTGCCAAATAAATCCTGATAGAGTCTTGCTCTAATCCGTTCCCACTGCTACATACTCAGGGAGTCACTTTTCCCTATCCAATGGTCACTCATTAGCCTTCTGATCTGTGAGGTCCCCAGTATCTGAATCTTAGTGCAAATCCATTAGTTTAGTTTAGTTTAATTTAGAGATACAGCGTGGAAACAGGCCCTTCAGCCCACCGGGTCTGTGCCAACCAGCGATCCCCGTACACTAGCACCATCCTACACGCTAGGGGCAATTTACAATCTTTACCAAAGCCAATTAACCTACAAACATGTACATCTTTGGAGTGTGGGAGAAAACTGGAGCACCCGGAGAAAAGCCACGTAGCCACGGGGAGAACGTACAAACTCCGTTCAGTCAGCACCCGTAGTCAGGATCGAACCTGGGACTCTGGCGCTGTGAGGCAGCAGCTCCAACGCTACATCACCATGCTGCACCATTAACATCCTAACATTGTGTACCATGTTTTACAGTCTGTGACATACAACAATATCTCACTGGCTTCATAATTGGAATGTAGGAAACATGGTAGAGAATGTGCTTAAAGCTCCCACTACCAGCTGTGAGGCTCTGGATGGGTAAAGAAGGCATATGATATGCTTGCCTTGATTGGTTGGGACATTTGAGTAGAAGAGTCAAGATATCATGATGCAGGACTTCGCTTAGGTCGCATTTGGAGTATTGCATGCAGTTCTGGTCGCCCCATTACAGAAAGGATGTGGAGGCTTTGCAGAGGGTGCAGAGGAGGTTTACCAGAATGATGCCTGGTTTAGGATGTATTAGCTACAGGGAGAGGTTGAACAGACTTGGATTTTTTCTGAATTTTGTAGTCGGCAGGGCAGTACTCTGCATACCGCCAACTTGGACAATTTTACATTTGTATCCAGCCAATTAACCTACAAACCTGTACATCTTTGGAGTTTGGGAGGAAACCAAAGATCTCTGAGAAAACCCACGCGACCACGGGGAGAACGTACAAACTCCATACAGACAGCACCCGTAGTCGGGATCGAACCCGGGTCTCTGGCGCTGCATTTTGCTGTAAGGCAGCAACTCTACCGCTGCGCCACCGTGAGTGTCAGAGGCTGAGGGGAGACCAAATAGAAGGATATAAAATGATGAGAGTCATAGCTAGAGTAGATAGTCAAAGCCGTTTTCCCAGAATTGAAAAGTCCAATACTAGAGGGCATAACTTTAAGGTGAGAGGGGCAAAGTTTCAGAGAAGTGCGTGTGAAGTTTTTTTTTTTAACAGAGAGGGTGGTGGGGGCCTGGAATTCACTGCCAGATGGTAAGTAGATAGGCACTTGGATGTGCTGGGAATAGAGGGATATGGATCACTGTTGCTCGAAGGGTGACGGTCGGTCGGCATGGACTCAGTGGGCCAAAGGGCCTATTTCCACCCTGTATCTCTAAAGTTTAAAGACTTTCATGGTCGTCACTGGTGATACTGGATTGTTTTCCCGCGCCACCAGCGACAATCCTGTCAACGTCGTCACAGCCAGACGTGAAAACAGCTTTATTCTACAAGCAGTAGCTCTACTCAACGGCCAAAAGTCTGGAGCCTCCTTGTGCTCTGGTATTTTATTTCATTCTTCACAAGGTTAAAATATAATGTTTTATTTTTAATTCTCTACTGTATATCGTATTGTTACTTGCAAACAAAGACCCAAGGAAAATTCCTTGTATGTAAACATACTTGGCTAATAAAATGTATTCATTCATTCATTCAGACGTGGGCGGCACGACCGATGTTGCAGCGGCCTCTGCAGTCCGTCCGTCTTTTATTTTTTATTTTTGTCCTGTTGAATGTATAGTTTGTTGAGGTTTTATATTGTTTTTAATTGTGTATCTGTGGGGGGCGGGGGGGGGTGGGTGGGGAAACATTTAAATCTCTTCCCTGTACGGGTGGCCCGACCTTTTCCCTGTCGGGTCTCCGTTGTCGTTGGGCCTAGCACCGTGAAGCGGCCTCCAACTGGAACGACCTGGGGGCTCCAGTCGCGGAGCCTGCGGACTCGCCATCGTGGGGCTGGCCGGCTTCGGAGCGCGGAGAGCTGTGGTGGCGCGCGGCTGAGACCCGACTCCGGGGCTCGGAGGCTCCAGCTGCAGGCCCGGTGGACGGTGACATCGGGAGCTCGCGGGTCACTGGTGGAAGATCGCTTTTCGGAGGTCCCGCAACGGCAACTTCTTCCACCTGAGTTGCGGGGTTGATAACGACCCGGAGCGGGGCCTTACACCTCCCGGCGCGGCTTTAACGGCTGCAGGACTTCCCATCGCCCGCCGGGGGCTTTAACATTGGGAGAAGAATGGAGAGCAGGGGAGAAACAATACTTTGTCTTCCATCACAGTGAGGAGGATGTTTGTGTAAATTGTGTTGGTGTGGTAAATTGTATTGTATTGTATTGTAGATTAATTTGATGTCTGGAATTTAACTTCCCCATTTGCTGCAGCCCAACCTAAAGCGTGATCTTCAGATGAATATGGCGGAGAGTGAAGGAGGCAGACAGTCCGTAAGTCAGTGGCAGGGACATAGATTAGCAATGTTACAAAATTTTGAGATTTTAAAAATCAAGTCTGCAATTTATCCCATCAGATAAAGCATAAAAAGAAGTTTAATTTGACACCTAATTCACTTTCATATCTTCAGTATTAAGAAAGTTATAACCATTTTCATACTCGGAAATTAGCATCTTGTTCCCCATTGCCTTTCAATTGACTTAACTCAAAAGCTGTGATCTAGAACCGTTAAAAGCCCATAACTGTCTTAAAAATTAAGAGAACTCAATTAAATTTTCAGTTATTATAGATTGAAGCATTCTGAAACAAATATGAAACAATCTTACTTGGATGACCTTTAATTAAAGCATATAATTAGTTAGTTATCTAATTGTAGCTAATTACAAAATTCAATAAGTAGATCTAAACATCTATCCATTCCTTAAGAAAATAAACTTTTTTTAAATTGCCTAAGTGTCCAAATAACATTCACACAAAAATCCACAATATAACAATTTTTAAATCTCATTTTCATGAATTTATAGGCCAAATGGAAGAAATTTAGTGTTTAATGCCTGTAAATTAATGGCCATTTAAATCAACTAGCGAGTGGGTTTTAGTGGAATGCGGTGGATTAGAACGTTACGGTTTGCAGTGAAGTCGGTATGAAAAATACAGCCGGTTCATACATTTTTTTTTGTCCCCTTTTCGCAACGTGAAAATGTGATTAAAGCCTTCCTTTTAAAGCTTCTTTTATCGCCTACCTTAGGTCCGTTCCGCTGTCACCGTTCAGAGGTTTAGAAGATGATTTTTAAACTACTCTAGTTAATAAATAATCTAGCGTAGTTTAAAAATACCTTCATGAATGAAATGTCGGAGCAATTTCTCTTTAGAGACGAAATCGCCCGACATGGATGGACTTGGACTGCCTAGAAAAAATCGGCATTTTAAACCCGCCCCCCTCTGAAAGGCGCCAAAGTCGCGCACACGGGGAGCGGCAGAACTGCAGCGCTGCTAAAGGTAGGTATTGTAACATACCTACATAGATCCACAGTCAGGCAACCCTGATCTCAACAAACACAGTGAACGGATCACCAGAGACAACACAGGGACACTCTGGATCAGGCTTCAACGTTGGGATTTGTTTATTTTTGTGACTAACATAAGTTAAAATATCGTGATAAATAGTTATCCCTCCCAACAATTTAGTTAGTTTCCAGGGATACGTCCGTGCCCGGGTGGGGTTAGAAAGGGAATACGCCCTGTCCACGGGCACCCTGAGGGAGTTCCGGGACCGCTGGGCTCCGTAGGGTATTGAATGGATCCTCAATAAGGATTGTAACATAGTTGTATTGTAGTTTCTTATGGATCTATGTTTGTATTGTATTATGGTGGTGGGTTCTGGCTTGTTTTATTGCAGAGTAAATGTCATTTTTTAATAATTTAATACATTTTTTTATTTAAAAAAACAATTCAGTTCATGTTATATTTTCGCAACCAGTTGACTAATTACCCCATAAAGATCTTCAGAGAGTTGACTCACCTCACCTTCTCACCACAAGCACTAACCTGCCAAAAGTCAAAGTTACACTTGGACAGATTCATGATTGGGACGGGTTTGGGGAGATGCAAGGGGGGCCTGCTTGGTCAAGGTGGGCGGGTTGGGCTGAATGGGCCTGTTTCCATGCTGTATGACTCTACCATCTGCTGTCATGTCTAGTAGAATGTGCTGGGGATTCTAGCGATGAGGATGTTACATTTGCCGAATGCTCCTGCAGGGAGTTGCTCAATGAGCTTAACTCGTCTCAGAGAAAGATCCCGTCCGAGATAAAGAATCAAGACGCTAGTATTGGAATCACATCTTGTGTATGTAGTGTCCAGCACTCAAGCACTGTACAAGATGGAACAGATCCTCACCACATCTAGAAGAAGCCACAGGTGGACAATGGTGGGCATCACCCGGTCCATCCGTGGTACAGACCTCCCCACTATCGCAGAGCCTATGGGAAGGGCTGCCTCAAGAAAGCAGCTAATATCAAAGACTGACACCACCCTGGCCAGGAACTCATCTCACTGCTACCATCGGGAAGAAAGTACAGGAGCCTGAGAACTGTGACCTCCAGGTTCCAGAACAGCTTAGCATCATCTAGCGTGGAACCAGACCTTCCGGTCCAACTTGCCCACATCAGCCAACATGTCCCAGCTGCACTACACTACACTACACTACATTAGTCCCACCTCCCTGCATTTGGCCCACATCCCCCCAAACCTGTCCAACTCATACTTATTTCTTCCACCAACCATCAGGCTCCACAACATTAAATACATCCCTACCTCAACAGCAAACTACTACGGCCTTTGCAACAGGCTTCACTGCATAATTCCGTTTGCACTATTACCGTCGGGCTACCCAGTATAACAGATAATTTATTGTATTATTGAATATTGTGTATTTATCTGTCACATCGTTGCGATAACGGACCTGTAAAGCTGCGGCAAGTAATGTCATTGTTCCATTGTCCCAAGAGATAGTTAAACACTCTCGACTCTCCCAACATGTTTCTTTGGATCATAACATTGATCTGCTCCAGTAGTCAAGTTTTAAATCCAACAGGATCATTTTTTTTTAACAGTGTTCAATTATGAAATGTAGTTAAAATGTATTAAAGGTTTATGGGTTTACTTAGAGAGGTTCATATCTTGTAATGTTTAATATTGTAAGACTGGGAATTTGCAAAGCACTTTATAGAAGACAAATTTTCTATTCAAACTATCAACAGGAATTTTATGGTCCTGATATCTTGCCTCGATAGGTCTTAATGGTGTAAGATTAACTGACAAGCAGCAGTGGGAATGGGATTGTGTCTGTGCTGTTCATGATCCAGAACCTTCCGCAAAGCTCAGCAGAATGATGATAGAAACATAGAAACACGTAGAAAATAGGTGCAGGAGTAGGCCACTCGGCCCTTCGAGCCTGCACTGCCATTCAATATGATCATGGCTGATCATCCAACTCAGTATCCTGTACCTGCCTTCCTGCCATACCCCCTGACTCCTTTAGCCACAAGGGCCACATCTAACTCCCTCTTAAATATTGCTAACGAACTGGCCTCAGCTACCTTCTGTGGCAGAGATTTCCACAGATTCACCACTCTCTGTGTGAAAAATGATTTTCTCATCTCGGTCCTAAAAGACTTCCCCCTTATCCTTAAACTGTGACCCCTTGTCCTGGACTTCCCCAACATCGGGAACAATCTTCCTGCATCTAGCCTGTCCAACCGATTAAGAATTTTGTAAGTCTCTATAAGATCCCCCCTCAATCTTCTAAATTCCAGCGAGTACAAGCCGAGTCTATCCAGTCTTTCTTCATATGGAAGTCCTGCCATCCCAGGAATCGGTCTGGTGAACCTTCTCTGTACTCCCTCTATGGCAAGAATGTCTTTCCTCAGATTAGGAGACCAAAACTGTACACAATACTCCAGGTGTGGCCTCACCAAGACCCTGTACAACTGCAGTAGAACCTCCCTGCTCTTATACTCAAATCCTTTTGCTATGAATGCCAACATACCATTCGCTTTCTTCACAGCCTATTGCACCTGCATGCCTACTTTCAATGACTGGTGTACCATGCCACCCAGGTCTCGTTGCATCTCCCCTTTTCCTAATTGGTCACCATTCACATAATAGTCTATCCTTCTGTAGACCTCACATTTATCCACAATGTATCATTATCCGCAATGATATGTGAGACGTATGAACAGCACATGTCTGTGTAGTTGTCTGTGTTGGTCGCTGAGCAGTAGAATATCATGTTCATAAGTTTATGTGATAGGAGCAGAATTAGACCATTCGGCCCATCATATCTACTCCGCCATTAAATTATGGCTGATCTATCTCTCCCTCTTAACCCCTTTCTCTTGCCTCCTCCCCATAACCCCTGTTCTAATCCAGAATCTATCTATCTCTGCCTTAAAGATATCAATTGACGGCCTCCACAGCATTCCGTGGCAATGAATTCCACAGATTCTCCACCCTCTGACTAAATAAATTCCTCCTCATCTTCTTCCTAAAGGAACATCCTTTACTTCTGAGGTTATGACCTCTGGTCCTGGACATTCCCACTAGTGGACACATCCTCTCCACATCCACTCTATCCAGGCCTTTAACACAGGCAGGAAAGACAGGGATCAGTTGCTAATATTTACCCTGTTATGACTAATCATGGTTGACGTAGACCTCAGAACATCGAGGGAAGATCACTCCCAAGAGCTGCTTGTAAATTAATGTAATAGAACCGGGACCATCTGTTTAGCTCTCTATGGATTCTGTGGGAGGGACAGGGATATGTCAAGCTACTGCCTGGCACCTTCTTGGGGCCACTAAAGACAGACAGAGCAACCTTTCATGTTCAGAGTTCACTCAACTTTTAGAAGGATGAGAGGGGATCTCATTGAAACATATAAGATTGTTAAGGGCTTGGACACACTAGAGGCAGGAAACATGTTCCCGATGTTGGGGGAGTCCAGAACCAGGGGCCACAGTTTAAGAATAAGGAGTAAGCCATTTAGAACGGAGACGAGGAAACACTTTTTCTCACAGAGAGTGGTGAGTGTGGAATTCTCTGCCTCAGAGGGCGGTGGGAGGCAGGTTCTCTGGATGCTATCAAGAGAGAGCTAGATAGGGGTCTTAAAAATAGCGGTCAGGGGATATGGGGAGAAGGCAGGAACGGGGTTTGATCACATTGAATGGCGGTGCTGGCTCGAAGGGCCAAATGGTCTACTCCTGCACCTATTGTCTATTGTCTATTAACTACCCACTTTAACTTGGTCATTGTTAAAACCTTCAATTTCTTAAGAGTAAATATCACCAGCAATTTGTCCAGTTTGAAACAATGGCCAAGAAAGCACACCACGCCTCTACTTCCTCAGGCTTGTTGGTTAATTCTGTTTGGTAAAAAAGTGTAAATTTTCACTAGTGTGTTGGATAGGGCTAGTATACAGTTGTTGGAGGAGGATAATACTAATGGATTACACGCATAAAATTGATCGTGGCTGCTACAGGACGGTAAAATGGCATTTACGTAGATTTGCCGCTTCACGGCACCAGCAGCACGGGTTCAGTCCCGACCACCAGTGCAGTCTGTGTGGAGTTTGCATGTTCTCCATCACCGCGTGGGTTTCCCTGGGTACTCTGGTTACGTCACACACCCATAGATGTAGGTTAGTAGGTTAATTGGCCACCGTACGTTGCGGTATTGTTTCAGTAAGTGGGAGTGTCCAGAAGGGTTGATGGGGATGTAGGGAGAATAAATAAATCAATAGGATTGATGCAGGATTAGTATGGACGAGTACTTGTACAAAGAACCTGTGATGATGCTGCCGTACCTGATTCCACAGTGTGGTCACTGTATTTGATTACAGGGGAACTACTAACTATACCCACCCTGGTCGGTAATAACACCATCTCTGTAACTTCACAGTGGCAGAATGCTCCCCAGGCGGCACGGTGGCGCAGCGGTAGAGTTGCTGCCTCACAGCAAATGCTGCGCCGGAGACCCGGGTTCGATTCCGACTACGGGTGCCGTCTGTATGGAGTTTGTACGTTCTCCCCGTGCCCTGCATGGGTTTTCTCCAAGATCTTTGGTTTCCTCCCACACTCCAAAGACGTACAGGCTTGTAGGTAAATTGGCTTGGTATAAGTGTAAACTGTCCCTCATGTGTGCAGGATTGTGTTAACGTGCAGGGAACGCTGGTCAGAGCGGACTCGGTGGGCAGAAGTTTCCGCGCTGTATCTCTAAACTAAACTGAACTAAATGCACTGCTACTAAATTGGCAGAGAGCTTCCAGGGTGTACTGTGGGAGCCGTACCACCCAGCAAGCCGCACAGAACAAGGAAGGACTTAGCGGGCCAGGCCGACAAGAGCAGAGGGCCACCGAGAGCAAGCAACCCAGTGGGCTGCGTGGCCAAGATCGAGGGGCCCTGCAGGGCGCCGCCAAAAACAAAGAGGGACCCCGTGAGGTGGAGCTGAGAAGAGAGAGACCCGGTGCCAGAAGCACGGCGACTCTTTGCGTACTGCCTGGGTGTTTGCTTTTACCGGGTTGTATGGAAAAAACAAAGAATTTCATTGCACGTAGCTACACATGACAATACAGCATCATTGAATCATTGGGTCACATTTTTTTGTAGAAAGGATTATTTACATAACCCCGCCCCTGAGGGATTAATGTTACATATATTTAAAGGATAAGCCTGTGAGGATGACCATGTTGGTGCAAGTTTAAGTACAGATAATATTTACATCTATGGATGTAGGTAGGCAGCTGGGAGCTGCCCTCTGTGACTCAATGTGAATGACACGGATTTATACACCATACTCCAGCTGAGGATCTTGCTTTTCAAGCCTGCTGAACATGTGATATTATAAATTTGTGTGGTTATGTCAGATATTTGGATGGAACTCTTGGTTTCAATAACTAGGATCAGTTGCTCGTGCACAAGTTCTGAATTAAGCCGGCTTCTTAATTACAGGATCAGTTTCATTTGAGTGAATGACACGGGTTTAAACACAGCTAATCATTTTAACTTGTTCAAAATATTTAAATATACATACAGATTGACATTCCCTGCACTGCCTCTGTGCAGCATTGTGTTAGACACAAAATGCTGGAGTAACTCAGTGGGACAGGCAGCATCTCTGGAGAGAAGGAATGGGTGACGGTTTTGGGTCGAGACCCTTTGGCAGACTTCTTGACCTGAAACGCCAACCATTCCTCCTCTCCAGAGAGGCTGCCTGTCCCGTTGTGTTACTCCAGCATTTTGTATCTATCTTCAAACCAGTGTCTGAAGAAGGGTTTTGGCCCGAAACGTTGCCTATTTCCTTCGCTCCATAGATGCTGCCGCACCCGCTGAGTTTCTCCAGCACTTTTGTCTACCTTTGATTTTCTTACTTTTTTTCATTTATATTCAATTTATTTTTTAATTTCTGCCACCTAGGCCTATGCTTTGTGCCAGGGATCGGGAATAATGACAAAATCATTAATACATCCCAAATTATTTCAGAGCCATTCTATTTTCGCAATGTACTCATTCATAAATTCTTAAGTTGTAGGAGCAGAATTAGGCCGTTCAGCCCATTAAGTCTATTCTGCCATTCAATCATGGTTGATCTATCTTTCCCTCAATCACATTCTCCTGCCTTCTCCACATAACCCCTGACACCCTTAATAATCAAGAATCTGTCAATCTCCACCTTAAAAAATCCATTGACTTGGCCTCCACAGCCTTCTGTGGCAATTAGTTGCACAAATTCACCACTCTCTGACTAAAAAATTCCTCCTCATCTCCATTCTAAAGGTGTCAAACATAGCAGCGCCCTTGCAAGTTTAATGGAAAATAGGGTACATTATATCAGGGCAAGAGAAAACTCAACATCCTTCTTTAAAACCCTAAACTGCAACCTCAGTTTAGCAACTTCGAATCGTCAACATTCCCTGCACTGCCTCGGTGCAGCATTGTGTTACAGACACAAAATGCTGGAGTAACTCAGTGGGACAAGCAGCATCTCTGGAGAGAAGGAATGGGTGACATTTAGGGTCGAGACCCTTTGTCAGACTTCTTGACCTGAAACGCCAACCATTCCTTCTCCAGAGAGGCTGCCATCCCATTGAGTTACTCCAGCATTTTGCATCTATCTTCAGTTTAAACCAGCGTCTGCAGTGCCATCCATGCAGGATTGTGTTGTCAACTTTAACTTATCCACAGGACAATGTGGCTGCCAATTTGGATTTCAGAGGGTCAGGCAATGTCTGTGGAGGAGTGGGACAGACAATATTTCAGGTTGGGATCCTTCTTCAGACAAGCAAGTGATGGCCTTCCCAATCACCTGCTTCTTTTGGCCATCCCAACAGTGATAGGATGTGAAGCCATCGTTGCCTTGTTGAACTGCTAACTGCGTACGGTAAATGGTGATCAATGTAGAACAGTGCACCAGCAGCACAGGTGGTTATTGATCTGTGGACTGTCTCCCAATTTAGCCTTGTTCTTGGATTCATGGACTAATTTGGAAGGTGCTCAGTGTAAATCACATTGGCCAGAGTGCAGTCAATGATGTGCCAGGTCGAAAAGGACAGCGTTTCCTTCCCTTGAGGGCACCAGTAAACAGGTGGATTTTACAAACATCGTGGACTTACCTGGTCACCATTAATTCTTTATTCTGGATATAAATAAGTGAAGATAGACTGAAGAAGGGTCTCATCCCGAAACGTCACCCATTCCTTCTATCCAGAGATGCTGACTGTCCCGCTGAGTTACTCCAGCATTTTTTGTCTACCTATAAATAATTGAATTTATGTTGGCGGAGGGAGAAACAAGTAGTGTTTGAGAGCAAGAGAGTGAATGCACTGTAACGTGGGCAGGGAGAGGATGATATGCAGCTCGACTCAAAGACATTTAGGCCACGTAGCCTCCTCTAATACGTTCTGTGTGAATGTAGAAATTAATAGTTCTAAATTCTAAATATATAAACTTTCTCAATGAGTATTGATGTCACTTTATACGGGTAAGCTGGCTTGGTGACTAATACTGATCGTAGGTAAGAATCATCTCTAATTCCCTGTTTAATTTACACACTAAATGGATGCACATGAGACTATGATGAAGCCACAATGTGGTGAATATGAGATTAGTCTCCTGACAGCCTGATTATTCCGTATTGTATGAAGAGATGAATAAAGAACTCTTGAACTAAGAAAGGCAAATGAACCATGACTTATCCCTGTGTAAGCACTATCAACTTAGCCTCATAATAAAGTATATCTTCAAAGAATCAAATGGGACAGATTTGTAGTGGTATTTTATAGAGATCAGATCTAAAGCCAATCCGATTCCACCAAAATGTAGCACTTGAGAGTTATTTTTAAATGGTAAACAGGTACCTAATGATACAATGCAGAACGACAGGATGGGTACAAAGAAATTAAAAGAACCAGGGCAGACAGCTAGATGCCTCTAAGGGCCATGAGACAATTAGGAGAAACACAGCAGTCATTTGCAAAGCTATTTCCTCCCACAGAATAGGAGACCTATTGATAGTTAACTCAAAAAGTAAACGGCTGAAAACGTAGAGGAGTTTAATTATTACATATTCATTGGTTTGGATGTCAAACTAAGAGAAGACAATCAGTGCAAATTGATGAAAAATGCAAAGGACCATATAGTGTGGAGTTGCTGTTCTGAACTCATTCCTAGAATGAAGGCATTGAAATACATTCCTGTTTAAACAAGACCTATATTTCAAAGTGCTTCATGTGAAGATCAATGCAGATTTTCAGTGTTTGAGCTGATATTTTGCACTTATGGTAGTCACTGCCAGACTGAATGTACCGCAGAATAACTCCATCTCATCAGATTTCATTCACCAGCCACAGCAGTGAGCCTTCTGATACAAAGGCCATTTTATCACCATGGCAACAGACTGTCTGCAACTACTGCCTCAGTATAGTTTATGGATGGAGAAATTTGATTCAAAACAATTTTGCTTATATGTCACGAGATCCACGGCGAGTTGGATTCAAAATTGCTTGGGTCTTAGAAGAGGGGAGAGGTGGACGGGAGTTTCACTGGCTAAAGCATGGGACTAGTGGTGTGCTGATATATATATATATATATATATATATATATATATATATATATATATATATATATATATAGATATAGATATAGATATAGATAGACACACACACATATATTGATAGATATATATATATACACACACACACACACACACATATATATATTTTATCTATCTATGTACACATACATATGCACACACACATATTTATATTACTAAAAGTAAGATCTTGACCACTTTTGACTCACTGCGATGTGATTTCCGAGAGAACGCCGCCTCGCTCAGAGCCCCCCTCCGCCGGACTGGACCAGAGGATTTTTCCCATCGACGAAAAATCAGAGAGATATTAATGTTTTAAAAAAATGCCATTCTCTCTGCTGCCCCTGCTGGTGGGAGGAGGGAGGGACTATAAAACCCGGAAGTGGTGTGCCTCACTCAGTCTCTGCAAGATGGAGAAAGCGAGAGGGTCACGTCTCTCTGAGCTCCGAATAACATTGAACACATGTCAACTATGAGTGCCCTTAATGTGGTTTGAAAATGAAAATATAGTTGGTTTGAAGTAAAAAGGCACTGGAAATGGTTGTTTGGGGGGGGGTGGGGGGGTTTGGGTTGAAGTAAAAAGGCACTGCAAATGGTTGTTTGGGGATATTGGGTTTAAGTAAAAAGGCACTGCAAATGGTTGTTTGGGGTTTGTTGGGTTTAAGCAAAAACGCACTGCAAAGGGTTGTTTGTCTAAACTTGACAACTTCCTGTTAGCACTATATTGATTTTAGACAAAACGCTACCACTTACAGCTGTGATTTTTGGCCATCCTACTCAGTCCCCCTAGGCTCATCAGGTGCAGAGGATTCTTCCCATCAATTAAAAATAAAAGTGTTACTAGTGTTTAAAAAAAGTTGAGAACCTCTCTTCTGTCAATTACGGCATGAAGGCCACACCTTTTCCGGTGGGAGGGGGAGGGATTATAAAACCCGGAAGTGTGGGTGTGGCTCAGTCTCTGCATGATGGGGGAGGGAGAGGTCACGACTCTGTCTGAGCTGTGAATCAACTGAACACACTGAACGTCAATTGAACTGTGAGTGTGGTGTTTTGTGTGGTTTTATGGTGGTTCACCCTGCTTGAAATGGTATGAAACTGCATTTGAATATGGTGGCCTTGCACCCTGCATGAAATGGTATGAAACTGCATTTGAATTTGGTGGCCTTGCACCCTGCTTGAAGTGGTTGGAAACTGCACTTGAATTTGGTGGCCTTGCATCCTGCTTGAAATGGTAGGAAAATGGATTTGAATTTGGTGGCCTTGCACTCTGCTTGAAATGGAATTTCAAGGAATAGCCATGAGTCAACTGCCAGCCCACCAGCCGTGAGTGAGATGCCAGCACATCAGGGTTGAGGGACTGAGCGCCCACCCCAAGAATCCATTTAGCCCTCAATGTCCATACTAGCCCTCTGGAGACCAGTAGTCCCTGCAGCCAACAACACCCATACCAGCGCTCCAAAAGCACCCCCCCCCTCTCCCTCCCTCCCTCCACTGGCCACCAATATTGGAACCCAGCAGTTGTGCATCATGATTGTTTTAGTTCAATGATTTTGGGGAGGGTTGGGCAGTGGACTGTGTTCTCGTTCTCTCTCTCTCTCTCTCTCTCTAGCACAATTTAACCTGGCCGTTCCATATCATTGCAACCGAGATTCTGGTTTGTATTTTGGTTTCTTTGCTTGACAGGATGATTTAGATAAGTCTCTGGCAGTAAACAGGATATGCACCTTTAGCTGCTGATTTTCCAATTCAACTTTATTTCGTATGAAACCACAACATTAAAATAAAATCAAAAATTGACAATGTGTTGTGGAGTGGAATGGGGAGGAAAGAGATTCTATTGACTCTCTCTCTCTCTCTGTTCAGGACCAGCATATTCCTGTTAGAGTGAAGGGCAAGGCTGGCAAGATCAGAGATTCCTGTTTGATGAAGATTACTGAGGCTCTGATCAAGAAAAAGGTAAATAGGGTAGAGAAGGTATAGAAAACGGTGTAGGTCGTTGGGATGAAACAAATACCAGAGGACCTGAAGGGCGCTATTTCCCACAGGCTGGTGGGTACATGGAATGAGCTGCCAGAGGAAACATTAGAAACGTGAACGTCATTTAGACAGTACATGAATACAAAAGATTTAGGTTATGCGCCAAATAGGACACGTGAGCACCCATTTCTCTAGCTGATCTATATCCCACTGTATGCTTCGACACCCTTCTTTACGTCTGCAACCTCAGCAATCCTGGTGTCACTTGCAAACTTACAAACCCATCTACGTTTATGCCCTAGTCAGTTATACCACCACCCTGTGTGTAAAATAGTTTGTCTCGCACATGCCCTTCAAACATTTCCTTTTTCACCTTAAAAGCTATGCCCTTTATTCTTTAATATTTCCAACAAGGGAAAATATATATTTTTAATTTCATCACATGATGTGGGGCTCATTGACATACATGGAACAAACAGACCCTTCGGCCCACAATATCTGTGCTAAACATGACACCAAGACAAACCCTCATCTACCTATACATAATCCACACCACTTCATTACCTGCATATTCATGTGCCTATCAAAAAAATCTCTTAAATGCCATTACCATATCCACCAAGCACCTCTTGTAACACGTTCCAAGCAGTCACCACCTTCTATAAAAATAAGTGTCCCTCACATCTCCTTTATCTTTATCCCTCTCACCTTAAAACCATACTCTCTAGTATTTGATATTTCCATACTGGGAAATAGATTGACTGTCTAACATATCTATGCCTCATAATTTTATATCCTTCTCTATTACATCTCCCTGCAACCTATGACTTTGACATTTTTCATTATCCATTTCAAGAATCAGCTGATATTTATTCTTGACCAAGTTGCTCTTATTGCACAATAATGACCACTTCTGGTGAATGAGAATGAATAACAGGCGAAAGCTATGATGAAACACCACTTTTTCTACCACATTTCAATATCACTCTCTCTAATCCTTCACATGCTGCTGCTCAAGGAGATATTAAATTGCAAAGTAACCTGGGATGCAGTCTGCATGAAATCTATCATATCCATTGCAGTCTAGGAATTTCTTGGTATTTTGTTTATGCTGCTAGCTACCACTGGGATCAAGTTTGAGATTTCTATTTAAGGTATAATTTAACAAGATTACATAAATTTAAGACCACCCATTTAAAGCACAAGGTAGTGAGCATTTAGGGAAGGAAGGAAAGGAGACAAGGATATCAACTGAGCAAAAAAAAAAGGTTGTAGGAACGCAGGTCAGTCAGCACCTGCGGAGGGAATGGATAGATGTTTCAGGTCAGGACCCTTCCTCAGATTGATGGATTAGAGGGAAAATTGCTGATAGAGAGATGAGGGGTGGGACAAGAGCTGGCAAGTAATAGGTGGATCCAGGTAAGATGGATTGCTTGGCGGATGCGTCAGGTGGAGGATAGAAGGGTGGAGATAGTGACAGAGGCTGGAAGCAATAAGCGAAGACAAAGGGGTGATGGTGGAATCTGATGGGAGTGAAACATGGAGGCAGAGGGGGGGATGGCGAGTAGATGAGAACAGGCTGGGGTAGAAACATCATATCCTCCATTTCACTTTTCTTGACAGATTCCACAATTTGCATCCCTTTGATATCCCCACTTACCATCTGTATCCTTCTCTCTGAGGAAGCTAATCTTGCAGATCTCTACATTTCCACACAACAAAGTTTGTCTTTATCCACTTTATTTGGGAATCAGTCAAAACAATAATGTAAAATATACAAATTAGAGGCAAACATCCACTGATAAACAGGGTAAATCAATCTAACACGATCTAAATTTGTTTGAAAAGGTCCATGTTGAAAGCAATTTAAACATTAAATTACATGATTTGCAAAGTTGAAGCAGGATTCCAACACTGACCAACTCTTACTGGAATGGCAATATCAAAACGTGGACCTGTTCAGGGTGGGGATCAAGTAGCTTCAGAGCAAAACTGACAAACCTGATGAAGCAAAGCAGCCCAGGAGTAGGAAACACTACAGAACGATAGGTTACAACTAAAGAACTGTATTGTTCTACATTCTACAGGTAGCCACAACATTCGTTGGCACTGCTGTTAAGTCATTAGAATGAGTATGGTCAAGATGAGACTTTCATTTACATTTATTTAAAACAGCTGAAGCAAGGGCTTTGCCAAAGCTGTCTAATTTAGCAAGGAAACTGCAAATGTTCATGTATATGGTTAGAAATGATTAACGGTAAAGGAAAATCAAGAACAGTCGACGTGTGCAGCACGTCATTCAGCATTCGAAAGAAAGCAATTAACATCTTGAGTGAACCCCTTCATTTTTGTTCCAATCTAAACACAACATAACCAACATTCATTTCTAGAATATTCTCTTTTACTACTATTATTTGCAATTGAATATTGGGATGCATCCAAGAGTGTTTTGGGAGAGGAGAAAACATGCTGGCAAACACGGATACAAGTGACTACCGAGAAAGCAGTGGTTACATACGTGACAAGGTCGGGTTACCCAGGTGAACAACCACACACCCGTTTTCTAACACCGTTAACAGTTAAACACTTTAGATACATGATACCACTGGGTACACTACAATCAATGAAAATAAATAAATGTAAATCACACTCAAGCCAAATGTAGACAGCAGCAAGATTGCAGAAGCCTGAATCCCCAATGCAGCTACAATCCAGTGACACTACCAACGATGCATTTACATTTTCCAGGGTAGGAAGTAGTGAAGTAAGGTTTTCAATGACGTCAGGTGGATCTCACGGTAAGTATGGAGATATATTTCTTCATCTCCCCTTTCTATGACAAAGCAAGCACTAGGAAAAAAAGATTAGATATTAAAACACGACAAAATGTTAATGTTCGCGGTAAAGATAATCATCAAAATGTACAGAATGTCTATCAGAATTTTCAAAGGAAACTATGTTTTGGAATTCTAGCAATGGGGTGTTATTTCTTTTATGTGTTCATCACAGGCAAATTCACTATTTAATCATCAACCATTATATACTCTTTCATTAAAACCTAGTTGTTTCTGCAAACTATTTAATTTGAAAAATATTTTATCTGCCCTTTTGAAGTGAAATATTGAAAATGGAAAACGTTGGAAACTTTATAACAGCCTCCGATATCTGATGCAGAAGCACAGCACAATTGCAACACAGGAGCAGGCCGTGGAGTTTACACGGAACTGCAGATGCTGGTTTACATCAAGGGCAGAAGGAAAGCAGGAGTAACTCAGCAGGCCAGGCAGCATCTCTGGAGAAAAGGAATAGGTGACATTTCGGGTTGCGACCCTTCTTCAGACTGAAATGTCACCTATTACTTTTCTCCAGAGAATCTGCCTAACCCGCTGAGTTACTCCAGCGTTTTGTATCTAACTCTATTAGTCTTGCTCTTTTCCCATAACCTTTCAAAATATTATTGCTGAACTTGCTATTCCTCTCACTTTTGAAAGCCTTGATTGATCCTGAGTCCATCACCCACAAGCAGGGAGTTCTGGATCATCACCATTCTCTTTCTACATCCTTGTAATTTTTGCCCCAAATTTTACATTTTCAGCTATTGGTTAATGGAACCCATTATTCAGCCCCTACACATTGGCACCTGCCCAGAACCTGCTACACCACAAAATTATTCAAGACAAAAAATAAAAAATCTAATTTGTTCTTCTTGCAATATCAGATTGTTTTAAAATGGTACGCATCCTAGTTTAGTATGTTACATTTCTACACCCGTCATTTGCGTGGAAGGAACATTCCATAGTCTAACCAGTCATTTCCACACACATTTCAACACCCGACAGTTGTAATGTCATGGTGTTATTCTACACCAAACACAACCCATGAATTACTGCAACATAACAAAATATGGGTAGAAGAAGACCCACAGAATAATGTGTTTGAAGGAAGTGCAGATGCTGGTTTAAAACAAAGATAGATACAAAATGCTGGAGTAACTCAGCAGGACAGACAGCATCTCTGGAGAGAAGAAATGAGTGATGTTTTGGGTTGAGACCCTTCTTCAGACTGTTGGGGGGGGGGGGGGGGGGGAGAGAGATACATAAATAAGCAAATTAGGGTGTGAAAACAAGGCTAAGGGAATGGAGATCAAGGAAAAAGTAGAATAGATCATTGTTAGCTGGGAGAAGGTAACAACGAAGCAAACAGAGATAAAATGTATTTTGAGACAATAAGACTGGTCGGCAAACTGGTAAAGGGGAGGGATGGGGAGATAGGGAAAGCAAGGGTTACGTGAAGTTAGAGAAGTCAATGTCAATAAGACGTCACATAATATATTAGTTACCTTTGCAGTTTGGCGAGTGAAGTTGGAGGAATATACATTGACCACAATTACCTCCTTGTTAAAACTCAGATTCGTGAGTCACGATCTTCCACATACAAAACTCTGCTATTAAGAACGCACTTGTATCTTATCTGAATACTCTTCAGTAAATTGCCTACCAGACGATAGGCTCAATGGTCTACTGTTTTCCTTGCAAACCTCCTTAGACCCATTCTAGAAGACAGTTTAAACTACAATACAAAATTCACCATCCCCAACGTCAATATTAACTGAGGCTTTTCTCAAATCAGTAGGCTTTTAAATGTTCAATCTGCTGAAACAGTGGGGTGAGATAAGAGACAAAATGGACAATTTCAGCACGTCAAATTTGTCACAAGATTTCTAATCCTGAACAATTATAATTTAATCTACCGGAGACTATTCCAAATGTCACGGCAATGGTTTTAATCCCATTCACAATCTTCTCACTGGTTTTCAGAGTTGTTTCCATTTACTTAGGTTAGTTTCAGAATGTTGAATCATAGAACTTGCTCATAGAGCACGGCGCAATTTTTCCATACCCTTCAGGGACGTTAAATGTGCAGATTGTGATACACACATCTTTCGATAAGCATCAATTTGAACTGTTCACAAATGTAATACGAATGCAGAGACCAGCCAGCTTGCGCTTGGTTTCAGAGATCCAACAAAAAAATGTGCGAGAAAAATCCAGGTGGATTTTGGATTAACTGTTTGAAGGAATATTTATTCTCATAATAAAGTAGATACAAAGCAGCAACTTACCAGTTATAGCTTCCTGGGCAAAATACTTCACATCCATATCTTGGTCCTGACTCAGTTTCTCCAATATTGGTTTGACTTCAGTCTGTAAAGTGCTGTAATTTAAAGCAATTTTAAAACCTGTGAACATTGGAAAACCTAACAGTAGCACTCCTAAACCTCCAAATACGCTGGATATCATTGAGTTTAGAAACTGCCTTTCTCCCTCTCAGTTAACCTCCCATTTTCACAAGCCTGATAAGGGCTAGAACAACTAACCAGGCAGTACAGAGGTAAACTACAGCATAGCTCATTTGGGCTCATGGGTGGAAATAGAAAGACATTTGCATAGTTAATTTCAACCAGATTGAAGGGAATGGGCAGAAGTGGATACACCTTCTTTGTGTGGTAAATATAAACTGGTGAATGCATAAATTCAAATATAATCACAAAAGCAGTGTTATGAAAGGAGCTAAAATTACCTCCTGTGGCTCTCATTACTGAAGTACAATTTGTACTTAATTGACATAAGACCAGAAGGAGAAGGGTTATTTTTTCATACAGTGTTAGAATTATTATGTGGAATGTGCTGGAGCCAGGCACTATAGCATCATTTAAGCAGCACCTGGGCAGGTACTTGAATGAGCAGGAAATAGTATTAATGCGGGTAAGTGGGATTAATATAGAAATAATGATGTACGAAGGAACTGCAGATGCTGGTTTAAACCATTCCTTCTCTCCAGAGATGCTGCCTGTCCCGCTGAGTTGCTCCAGCGTTCTGTGTCTACCTTGGCACAGATGGGGTGAGCTGAAATACCTGTTTCTATTCTATGCCTGCAAGTGGGCTGAGGAATGGTTAATGGAGTTTAATGCAGATAAGTGCAGCGCACTGCATTTTGGGAAGTGTAACCAGGGCAAGACCTACTCAGTGAATGGCAGATGCTCTGGAAGGTGTTGCACAGCAGAGGGGTCCAGGAGTGCAGGTGCAGTGTCTTGAAAATGTTGTCATAGAGTGGTCAAGAAGGCTTTCCGCACATTGGCCTTCATCAGTCAGGGTATTGAGTATATAAGTTGGAATGATATGCTACAGTTGCTAACATACTCATGATCATAGATATTAAGTAAACAGACCAGTAGTTTCCTGCTTTCGAGTTAGATTTGTCACATTCCGAATTCATGGAGGCTACCTTGAACATAGGACAATTTAAATCAATGCATTACTTCTCTCAGTAGTTCATTCTTCTATGTTCATATAGACAAATTGAGAGGTTTGCTATCTGTGAGATTGTCGGGATAAAATACAGCTATCTAAAAAGGTAAGAAGTTGAATAAATTGTTAATATGGGTGAAAACTAAAATACAATCTCATTGTAGAAGGACCACCACGAAGAATAGACTGGTGTCCCAATCAGTCTAGCTAACGGATTCATTCTAGTTCATAGAAAAGCAATTAGAGACCACAGATCAGTTATCCTGTTTACTTTGATCAGGATGCTCTATTTCTCTTTCTGATTCCCAACTAATTTAAGATAATAATTATGCACAATACTTACTTAGCATCTAAAACCGGTCCTATTTTCTGCAATGATTTAGCCACATTGAAGCGTACATTTGCCACTTGATCACCTGCCATCTGTAGAACTGTTGGCAACATCTGTTTTGCTGTGATATCTTGGCCACAGGCTTCGGACAACACCTGAAAATGTATAATCAGGCACATTTTTAATTTGCAAGGACTGAAAAAGACCATCTACCTGATCAGTACAATGCTCACAATGCAATTTTTTTTAATGCTATACAATCAGAGGCTTTAGTCCATGTTGGGACGAACACAGGGTGGCACAGTGGCGCAGCAGTAGAGCTGTTGTCTCACTACGCCAAGACCCAGTTCGATCCTGACTACGGGTGTTGGAGTTTGTGCATTCTCCCAATGGCCGTGTGGGTTTCCTCTGGATGCATTTCTCCTGTATTCCAAAGAGGTGCAGGTTTGGAGGTTAATTGGTTTCAGTATATTGCCTCGTGTGTGTAGGACATAAAACTAGCATACGGGTGATCACTAGTCGGTGTGGAATCTGTGGGCCGAAGGTTCTGTTACCACACCGTACCTCAACTAAACTAAAATGAAATAAAATAAGATCACAGTGATACAGCATGGAAAATGGCGACTATTGATCACCGTACACTAATTCTATGTTATCCTACTTTTGCACCCTACACATTATTAATTGGAACCTACTTAGTGCAAAAGACGTGAACGGGGCATAATTTATTAGGCATATCCAAGAGGGTTTCCTAAAACAATGTGGATAGTCCAACTCAAGGAGAAACTATACTGTTGACATTACTGTTGTGAAATGAGCCTGATCAAAGGGACTAGAACTTTGGGAATAACGATCACAACACTATACATTTTAAGAATACTTTGAATAGGGACAAGTCTGGGGGAACGTACAAAATTGGAGTATGGCAGATTCAAATGGTATTTTGGCAGGAACGGAGGAGTAAATTGGAAGCAATTGTTTTGGTTGTCAGCATCTGACACGTGGGAGTCGTTTAAAGGCCAGTTGATAGACGTTCAGGACCGGCATGTTCCAGTAGGAGAGGGGGAATAACAATGCCAAAGTAGGGCATGATCAAAGGAAGCTGTAAATGTGGTCAAAAAGAAAAAGGAAGTGCATGCAAGGTGTAAGATAATGAAATCAGACAGGGCCAGGCAGGAAGGAACGCAAGATATGGCAGAGAACTCTAGCGGGCAATTTGAAGGGCGAACAGGCGCCATGAAATTTGTGCTCTGAAGCAGAAGATGTAGGCGAGGTACTTTGCATCTGTACTCACCAAGGAGAAGGAAATGGAGAACAGTAAGATCAGTGTGGAGAACACTAATATGACAATTCGGTGTGTTGAAGAATACTCTCAAGCCTCTATAGGTGTACAGAAGGGTGTATTTGACAGGTTGCATCACAACCCGGTTCGGCAACTCAAACACTCATGAATGAAAATTACAAAAAGTGGTGGATGCTGCCTGGTCCATCATGGGTACTGACCTACTGCCATCAAAGGGATCTATATGAGGCGCTGCCTCAGAAAGGTATAGGTCTCAAAATCGTGGGTAGGGACAATTTACATTTATATCAAGTCAATTAACCTACAAACTTGTGCGTCTTTGGAGTGTGGGACGAAGCCGAAGATATCGGCGAAAACCCACGCGGTCATGGGGAGACTTTTGGATAAGCATATGGATATACAAGGAATTGAGGGATATAAGTTATGTGCAGTCACATACGAGTTGTCATCATACTTGACATAGACATTGTGGACTGAAGGGACTGTGATGTACTGTTCTATGTTATACGTACAGTAAGGATGTGGCAGCATGAAAAATAACGTGAAAGAGATTCAGCAGGATATTGCTGAATGGACGGCTTTACGTATAAGGAGAGATTGGACTGGCTGGGTTTATTTCCACTGGAACACAGGATGCTGAGGGATGATCGTATTGAGATTTTTAAAAAGATGAGTGGCAGAATCTTTCTCCTAGGATGGGGGAAATCTGAAACTGGAGAACATAGGTTTAAGATGAGAGATCCACGTGACTAGTTCATTTGCATAGTGATTGTATTGAAAGGTGTCACAGCTGGTGTGGATAAGATGGGCCGAAGGGCCAGTTTCATGTTGAAAAACTATGACTTTGCCTTCTCATAATTTGCCTTGGCTGCCCATTCCATACTTTTGCTACTTTCTGCATCAATTGGCATCAATACACTAATTCATTCACAAACACAATTTGTAAATAACATTTTGCGCATGCTTCTCAAAGATGAAATCTATCTAGGATAACGGATCCATAAATCAACAAATAAGGAAATGTCTATGCTTTCCTAGAATCCGGAAACACGAGTTTAAATGTCAATGGTTCATATAATATCTAACTACAAAGTTATGCATAGTGCATTCAGAAAATATTCGGACTTCACTTTTTCCACATTTTGTTGTTACAGCCTTATTCTACAATGGATTAAATTCATCAATCTACACACAATACCACATAATAAAAGCGAAAACAGGTGTTTAGACATTTTTGCAAAGTAATTAAAAAGAAATAACTAAAATATCACATTTACATAAGTATTCAGACCCTTTCAATGCACTGTAATTTATGCATTTTGCAATTTTAAAATAATAAAATTGGTCTCCGTTTTATATTTAGATCCCTATAAACATCAATTATTTTCTTTACACAAATACCGGCACAGAAAAACAGGGCCAGGTGGAATGGTTCTTATAACCAGCGTGTTTTAATTAAGATAATGCAACTAGAAATCAAGCTCCACTGAGAGAAAGACCAAGTAAGGCACTTCTTGGAAACAGATTAAAACTTTGATTTCTTAATTGAGTCATGCTCCAAGATTGTAGACTAACAGTCTATACTTTATCATTTTGACACAACTCTACACTGGCATTGCATGAAGGGATATCCTTGGATGGAATGTTAAATCGATATTTAATTTTTGCAGAATGTAAATATTCACAAAGAGCAGACAATTAATGAAAAAAAGAACGTTTTGAATCAAATCCATGATACATTTGTTAAATTCTGCTCTTAGGACTAACTATATGCTTTATTAATAATAAATACGAACTTTCAAAGTTTAAAACAGAATTATACTCACATTAATGCAGAAAAGGGTGGTCATTCTATGAAGATAGTTGGGATCACTGGCCATGGCGAGAACTTTAGGCACAATTGTAGATTCGGCCCAATCTTTGCCAAACTTCTCCACCAATTTTGTCAAGTTGTTGGTAGCAGCCTCTCGAATGGCATAAACTAGAAGACACATTCGGAGTAAAGAAAAGATCTGAAATTATAATTCTTATTACTGGATTTTCAAACTAGTAGCGGAATTCCACCTTAAATAAAGTGCAAGTTTCCTGAATGTTTCTCAAATATCACCCTGTTTAATACCAAGTTACACACAGGAGGCCGTCGTGCACATGGAAAGTAAAGTGCAAAATTATTAAAAACCATTTTAATATATCATTAAATATTTTATCTTGCAAGTAAATATTTGAAACATGCATACAAAACAGTTTATCATTGGTTTAACCAATCGCAAATGAATGAAATAACAAAATAGCCAATTAAAATAAATGCATAAAGTTAATTCAAGTACAAACACTTGTACCTGATACAAGTGATCATTATTGAAACATTCTCAGTAACAATTCTAAATGCAAGATAAAATAAACTCACATCAAAGGCCAAATACAGTCAAATCAAATGTAATATACTTTAAAACAAAATCAGTCCATCATAAAATAGGCAGATTAGATTAGTTTATCTTGACGACATGATTGGCACAGACGTTGCAGTCTGATGGGCCTTCCTGTGCTGGACTTTATGTTGTATGTACTGTGCCTGGGGAAAAAAACTTTATATATTTCATTTATCAAAAGGAAAAGTAACCCAAATATGGATCATAAACAATAGCAACTATAAAAGATGTCTTGACTGATAGCAGAAATTCAACTTGAGGGCCCCCCATCACATTTAAATGACCAAGTGGTTGAGAAATGGTAAAATGCCTGTTAAACAAGGTTAAATACATCCGAGTTGTCTTAGAAAAGCAGCATCAATTAACTACTATGATTTGTGCAGTTGTCACCCATGTAATTTAATTGACAAGACCTTATATGCCAGCTACCACCGTATCTGAATGCAGTGTTCTATTCATTCAACTATCATGTTGACGGAGGTAACTGTATACCAGACATAAATTCATGTTTACTGACATACTTACACCTAGCAAGTGGCAATTCTGAGAAAACACACGGGCATCATAGTCATAGAGCACAGAAACAATTCAGCCAAACTCATCTTTGCCAACCAAGGTGCATCATCTAAGCTCGTCCCATTTGCCCACATCTCTATAAAACTTTCCTATGGGTGGGTGTATTTGTCCACATTCCCTTTAAATGCTGTTATTACATCATTTAAAAAAACCCACAAGAAATACAGGCTAAAGGCAGCTAGAGTATTGTGCAGGGTTTTGGCCACAACACAAGAATACAATTAATGCACTGTTAATGACATAGGTGATTTCTGAAGACAGAGAAAGAGTAGGTAAGTTATGATAAAAGCAAAACTTGTTCCAAATGGTAAGTCAGCCGACATCAGTGGAAAGAGAAAGACAGTTAATATTTGAGATCATCGTAGTGGGTTCTATCATAAACTAACACCTCAAAAAAGGTTCTAAACTCATCAGTCTGTAAGGAGTGCTCCAATTCTGTCACATTTCTAAATAACTGATTGCATAAATGAACTGCTCTAATGTCATATTTAAATGTTAACCGCAGAGATAATAATGACATTAAAGGAGCACAATAAAATGTTCAATTTCTCCTTTGAGTCAGATTGAAGCATTTTTGCTATAAAAATGCACATTTTATTTGGAGTTGGCCATATAGATCTTGAACAATAGAACGTGAATGGTCTCATTATTCTTATTTTCTTCAATTATTTAAAGATCATACAAAAGGAATTGGATAGCAAGCACATGGTCATTTAGACAAAACTTCAGAGAGGGGAGTTGATAATCATTGAAGCAAGTTATTAAAAAATATTTACAGCGTGGATCTCATGTTAAATGTTTTATTATCGTTTAACTGAAAGGAGAGATATATTGAGCAGCTGCAGTATTCGGAACGTTTTGTCACAATCTTTCACAGGATGCCAATATACTTTTTCTGTAGTTGACTAGGAAACAACCTTACATTCCAATTATCTATTGGCACCTGGTGACAAATCACATGAACTTGCTTCTTCAGCCAGATTAAAGCTGAATTTTCTGTTCACTGAGGTCATAGGAGGCTGCAATATCTTACTATTGACTCTTTCAGAGGCAAGGATAGCTCCTGTAGTTGAGCTTTCCCTGCCATGACAGAGGCACTCTTCAAGCTTCGTAGAGACTATAATTCACTGGTATGATAATTACAAACTCGTGAACTTGCAATTTGACGATTTTTGTGATCAAATATACAAATATTTTACTTTTTCAAGATTTAATTGCAATGCTCATCAGTAAGAAAACACTATAATAGATGTTCCAATTGTACAAAGCCAATTGATGGTTGAGGCACAACCTTCAATTTCGCACAATATTTTTTGACAAAAATTGCCTCATTTAACAATGCAATGTCAAATAATAAATGCTAGTCATTGCACAATGTTAAAACAGAAGTTAGACAAATAACTTCCATCCGGTCATTCTTTTCATCTACCTAAGGTTCCTGTAAAGGGCATCAGTTGCAGCACACAACTACCCATCGACTCATGATCCAAGTTACATAGAATCAAAAACAATTGATACTAAAGTGTGCTTCATTGTCAATGTAACTCTATATATCTGTGCCCATTGCTTCCAGTAGCTCAATGACCTCAAATACCACAATCCATTCTGACAAGCCAACACAAAAATGCAAAAACTCAATTTTATTACTCAGCTGTATCTTGCATGTTGAATAGCTCTGGCAGATGGCTGTGGTTTTATTTAATAAATGTACTCATAAGTTATAATACACATCCATATTTATGCCGTTTCGGGTCATTTATCACGTGCCAATGAAGAGGGGACCCATTCCCTGAGGGCACATTTAACCGATCAAACAAAAGCAGTGGGAGAAATGAAGTTATTCTTTTCTCAGAAGTGTTTCTCTTATCACTTCCGGAGAAATCACTTAGTGTTCTCACAATGCTCTCCTTTGAGATTCTATATTATCTTCCAAGGAGCTGCATTAATTCAACTGTATCAGTATGAATTTCTAATTTTACAATTAGTAAATTGAAAGGGTGGAGAAAAAAGATGGAAAAAAATTGTTTACTGTTGGAAACAAAGCTTTTTAAAAATATTTATAAACAGTGACATTGAAAGCTGCTGATCTGCACGTCTCCTTGTACTTGTTTACTGTTCTGCAAATTACTGATTTGTCAGACTTCTGATTTGCTGGAATTCCAGCCAGCATAGATTACTGGCAGTAACTGTAACACATCCCACAAACATTTGCATGTTTACTGTAAAGTATCCCAACTAAATCTTCACAGTTAGCCAACTACTAAAACATTCTTCACATGTATGCAATTCCAACTACCAATTAATAGTGAGCAGAAGAGGCTGATGAAGAGATGCATTCAAGACTCAAGGTGCAGCTTTACAGACATTAATATTGTAGAGGTGAATGGTTAGAAATTTCTCACTCTATTAGGGAGACCATACATAAATCAGAAGCATTCAAATGAAAACAGAAAATAGGACTTTGGTTTATAGGAATTTGGTTAGGCCTTATTTGGAGTATTGCGTGCATTTCTAGTCACTGGTTAGTATATAAAATTATGAGAGCCAGAGATGGAAAAATCAAATACTAGAAGGCATACTAGAATACTAGAAGTTTTAAGAGGGGCAAAGTTTGAAGGAGATGTGCTGGCCAAGGCCTTTCTTTTACACGGATGGCAAGAATGCCTGGAACGTGCTGCCAGGGGTGGGGCTTGAAGCAGATACGTTAGTGGCATTTAAAAGACTTTTGGATAGGCATATGGCTATGCAGTGAAAGGAGGGATATGGGTATTCTACAAGCACATGAGTTATAGTATTGGCATCATGTTAGGCACAGACATTGGCATCATGTTAGGCCAAAGGGTCAGTTCCTGTGCTAAACTGTTCAACATTCAATGCATCATCTTGCATTTAAATAGATTAAAATCCATCTTCCATTGTTCTGTCCATTTCACCGTCTGCTCAATATTAACCTGCAACCCAGGACTAACCCTCACAATGAACAAGAAAAATAAACAAATTATTGTGTCATCTGCAAGCTTACCAACCCTACTCCATTTGTTCGTATCCAAATTGTTAATATAAGAATTCTAGCACAGATTCTATGGTATGCCACTAGTATTGGTCCAATTACAAAAACAATCCTCCACCAACATCCTAATCACAAAACCAATTTTGAATCCAATTTGCCAAGTTGCTATGGATCTCACAATCTCTAACTTTTATGATGAGTCTCCCATGGGGGCTTTGTCAAAGGACTGTCCATGAGGACAGTATCAACAACACTATTCACGATTAACAAGGCATTACTAGGTACGATTAGCAAATTTGCAAATAAGTGGTATTGTAGACAGTGAAGATGGCTGTCAAAAATTGCAGCAGGATCTTGATCGTTTGGCCAGATGGGCTGAGGAATGTTTGATGGAATTTAATACAGAGAAATGTGAGGTTTTGCATTTTGGTAAGTCTAACAAGGGCAGGACCTACACAGTGAATGGTGGGGCTTTGGGGAGTATTGTTGAGCAGAGGGATTTAGGAGTGCAGATTTCAAAGTGAAAGTGCCATCACATGTAGATAGGGTAGTTGAAAGTACTTTCAGAATATTGTGTATAGAAGTTGGGAGGTCAGTTATATAAGACATTGGTGAGGCCACATTTAGAGTATTGTGTTTAATTTTGGTCACCATGTTAAGTTGGAAAGAGTGCAGAAAAGATTTATGATGATGTTGCCAGGACACAAGGGCCTGAGCTATAGGGATAGGTTGAGCAAGCTAGGACTTTATTCCTTGGAGCGCAGGAGGATGAGGGGTGATCTTTACAGAGGCATACAAAATCACGAGAGGAATAGATCTGATAAATGCAGTGTTGTGCCCAGAGTAAGGGAATCAAGAACCAGAGGGCAAAGGTTTGTGTGTGTGTGTGGGGGGGGGGGGGGGGGGGGGGAAGGGAAGAGAAGGATTTAATAGGACTTTTTTTTTTACACACACAAATGGTGGTGGGTGTATATTTGACTGCACCTCCCCCTCAACTGCACATCTATTCTTTGCCTATTCCTACCAAGTCCCCACAGCACCGGCAAACATTCCTGCGCAGATTGGCACTGCTTTATTGTCAAGTACCAAGATACAGTGAAAAACTTTTGTTTGCGCGTTATTCAGCAAATGATGCCATACCAACTATCATTTTGGTTCAGTTGTAACCCATGCAGCTTGTACAGGTCAGAAGCTGTTGCAGTGATTCACACATTCACCCGTCTTATCTGCTATTCCTACAGTCACCAGCAAGAGGAACTGGCTCGGACTTCCTGCAATGTACAAAGATCTCTAATGCACCCTTTAATGCGCCCCATAATTATATTCCTCTTTATTCCAGTTACAAAGCTGGCAATGGTTTAGCACTGCCCCTCTTTCATCATTAGTATAAATGTAGTAGTATGGAACGAGATACATAATGTCAGAATTAAAAATCATAATTGCATTCTGTTCCGGCAGGCTCGTTCCATTAATCAAGAAAGATAAAATGTTGGACTGATTCAGTGTTAGGCAGCATCTCTGGAGAACATGGATAGGTAACGTTTTGAATTGGCACCCTTCAGAATGATTGTGGTGTTGGTGGAGGATGGGGGAGGCGTGAAGAAAAGAAAACTGGAAGAGAGGAGGAGGGGTAAGTTAAAACCTGGCAACTAGTAGGTGAGCACAAATTATAGTGGTTTGATTGGCAGACATTTGGACAAAGGCCAGCGGTGAAAAGAAAGGTGGTGTGGGGAGGATTGAAGAATTGCAAGTTGTGAAGCTAGAGGAAGGAACATCAGTGGAAGGGAAGGGGGATGGGAGAAATAGGTGCAAGTCCAAGTGGGACACAGAGGAGAGGGCTGCGAATGGTGATGGTTTTAGAAGTTGCCTAAGATTTGGCCAAGGAGAGAATAGATAGTATGGGACGGGAAGAGGAATGGCTAGCAAGGGAAGTAAACTAACTATATTCCAAGAAGCTCTTCTTAATTACGGTTTAATAACAGCAAAAAAACTTATACTTAAATTCTGGAAAAACGCAACCACGCCAACGTTCAAAATGTGGATTTCAAATATGTCGGAAACGCTACATCTTGAAGAAATGAGATTCCTCCTACTAGGCAATGTAGAACAATTCTTAAAGACTTGGTCTCCTTTTATCAACTTTTGACAACCATATGGTCCACCATAACACAACCGTAGAAGTTAAATGGTTCAGAACCGGGTGACGGCTGGACAAAAATACGAAATAGGTATATCTCTCCTAATTTCTCTTTTCTCTACTTTCTCTTTTTGTTCAATCTTTTTAGCTTTTCATCTCTGTTCTTTATTTATTTCGCTATCTGTTTCTACTCATTTGTCTATCTATTCCGACACTCTTTATTTCTTTTACTGTTCTTTTATTATTAAATTAAAAATACGAAGTTGTACAAGAATGGTAATATGTATATATGTATTAGATACTTAAGTACCACACTATTGTACTTACTTCTTTTTTAAATATTTTTTTAAATATTTTTTAAAATATTTTTATTAGAAGCAATACATGTTGCCAATGATATAACAATTTTTCAAATACACATTTAACTAGTTTCAAAAGTTATACAAATATTACGAAATGATTTATATAAGCTTCTATTTTTTTTAGAAAGGAAAGGAGATGAAAGAATAGGTGTATAATCAAAGAAGATTGTGATTAAATAATATTGATTATGATTATATAAAAAATAAAAATAAAAAATAAGATTTTTTTAAACAAAACAAAATAATACAAACAAACAATTATTATATATATATTAAAAAATTGAAGTATACATCTTAACAATGAATGGAACAATTTCACATAACAATATCTATAGAGACGTGTATACAAATCTCAGAATAGATCATTTCATCTAATCCTACAACCGGGTATTTATTGAGTTACAATGCTGAGCACAGCTACCCCATCATATAGTCAGTGAATGGAGACCATATTTGTTCAAAAAAGTTCATATTTGTCCATTAGGACAAACCTGATTCTCTCCAAATGCAGCGTCTCCAACATTTCCACTGTCCACATTTTAATTGTGGGGGATAATGTTCCCTTCCAGAATTTTAATATAAATTTTTTTCCAATTATCAAACAGTAATCAAGAAAATGTCTTTGATTTACTGTTAATATTAGGTTTGAATCTAAAACCCCTAATATTATTAGCTTTGGGTCAGGATCCAATTTAATCTTCAGAACTACAGAAATGATTTAAAACATTTCAGTCCAATAACTATTAAGTTTTATACATGTTACAAAGCTATGCGTTAAATTAGCCTCTGAGTTCTGACATTTATCGCAAATAGAAGAGATGTTAGGAAAAATTCTATTTAATTTTGTTTTTGAATAATGTAATCTATGTAATACTTTGAATTGTATCAAGGTATGTCTGGCATTTAACGAACAACGGTGTATACGTTGTAGACTTTCTTCCCAAGTGTCTTTTAATATAGATAAGCCTGTTTCATTTTCCCATATTTGTCGGTATGATTCTGTTGTTGGAATTTCCCTATCCAGAAGAGTATTATATATGCTATTAGTTTTTCTGTATTTGGGTGCTTGTTGAGCACTTCATCCAATAATCCTAGTTCTCTATTTTTATAATCTTGCATGTTTGACTTGATATAGTCTCTAATTTGTAAATACCTAAACAAGTTATTTGGGTGCAATCCGTAGATATCTTTTAACTCTTGAAATGAGAGAAATTTTCCTTTCCTGTAAAGGTGTTCTATCCTTATAATTCCTAAATTTTTCCATTGTCTAAACCCCTTATTCAATATAGAGGGTTTAAATGAAGGATTATTCATAATTGGTAAGCAGAGCGACATATTATCCAAATGTAGAGTCTTAACTATTTGTTTCCAAATACGTCTATTGCTATAGATTATAGGATTTTCCCTATAATTTTTTTTTGTACCTCCCTTGGAGCAAGGAGAATCGAGCTTGTATCGAAAGGTAAACAGTCTTCCTTTTCCATTTTTAGCCAAGCTGGTTCCTGATCCATATTTACCAACCAAAAATTCATATTCTTAATCTGAACCGCCCAGAAGTAATATAAAAAATTAGGTAGTGCTAATCCTCCATTTATCTTAGATTTACATAAATGTTTTTTACTTCTTCTGTGACTTTTATAATCCCAAATAAAACTATTAACAATAGAATCAATTTAAAAAAAAATAAAGTTTTAGGGAGGTATAGAGGGATAGCTTGAAATAAATATAATAGTTGTGGTAAAAAAATCATTTTTATGGCATTTATTCTGCCGATCATTGATATTGGTAGTGTTTTCCAGTATAAAATATTATTTTTTAGTTTATTCAATAATTGGGGATAATTTGATTTGAATAGAGAATTGTAAGATTTAGATACATTAATTCCTAGATATTGTACTTACTTCTAACAAAAAAATAAATAAAATAAAAATAATATGGTTAGCAACCGAGTGATTGACACATTGGCAGACCGTGCACAAGTGTTTGGTGAAACAGTTGCCGAGTCTAAGCTTGGGCTTAAGGAGAAACAGCGCCTCATATTCCACTTGGGTATTTACAACCCAATGATATGAAAGTTGAATTTTCCCATTCTCAGGTAACTACTACAAAACCAACCATGTCCCATTTATTCCGCCCCCCCCCCCCCTCCTTTCTTCCCCGCCCCCTCCCATGTGCTCCATCTGGACTGCCCCTCCCACCCTTACTTTTCTTCCTCTAGTAGGTATGTTACAAAACTTACCTTTAGTGGCGCTGCACTTCTGCCGCTCCCCGTGTGCGCGACTTTAGCGCCTGTCAGAGGGGGGCGGGCTTAAAGTGCCGATTTTCACCAGACCAGGATAATCGATGAATGTCGGGCGATTTAATTGCGGAAGAAAAATCGCTCCGACATTTCATCCATTAAGGTATTTTTAAATTACTCTAAGTTATTTGTTAACTAGAGTAATTTAAAAATCACCTTCAAAAGCCGTGACCGCAGACCACCGGAAGCATTTTCCGTAGGGGAGAAAAAAAGGTAAATACTTTATTTTTTTTATTAAAAGTTGGTTTTTTGGGAGGCATAAATACTATTTTAATGTTGCGAAATGGGTTCCCCAAAAAATGTATGAACCCCCAGTATTTTCCCCCCCGACTTCACCGCTAACCGCAACGTTCCAATCCACCGCATTCCGCTAAAACCCACTCGCTAGTTGATTTAAATGGCCATTTATTTACAGGCATTAAACACTAAATTCCTTCCATTTGGCCCAGAAATTCATGAAAATGAGATTTAAAAATTATGTTATATTGTGGATTATTGTGTGAATGTTATTTGGACACTTAGGCAATTAAAAAAAAGTTTATCTTTTCTTAAGAAATTGATAGATGTTTAGATCTACTCATTGAATTTTGTAATTAGCTACAATTAGATAACTAACTAATTATATACTTTAATTTCAGGTCATCCAAGTAAGATTGTTTAATATTTGTTTCAGAATGCTTCAATCTATAATGACTGAAAATTTCATTGAGTTCTCTTAATTTTTAATAAAGTTATGGGCTTTTAATTTTTCCAGATCACAGCTTTTGAGTTAAGTCAATTGAAAGGCAATGGGAAGCAAGATACTCATTTCCGAGCATGAAAATGGCCATAAATTTCTTAATACTGAAGATATGAAAGTAAATTAGGTGTCAAATTAAACTTCTTGTTATGCTTTATCTGATGGGATAAATTGCAGACTTGATTTTTAAAATCTCAAAATTTTGTAACATTGCTACCTCTAGCTTTAGAAGTCGCAATCCTTCAATCCTTTTGCCTCACACCTGCTGTCTTTTCATCTCTGGTCAATGTCTGACCATCTGCTGAACAATCCTCCCCCCCCCCCCCCCCCCCCCCCCCCCGTTCCTTCAAGCGTATCCATCAATTCATTGCCAGGCTTTGTCCTGTCCCTCCTCTCTTTCCCCCCATCATAAGAAGGGGCCCAACTCGAAACGTCACCTACCATGTTCTCCAGAGAGGCAGCATGGACGGCTGAGTTACTCCAGTCTTTTTTTTTGTAAGCCAACATATGTAGTTCCTTATTTCTGCTCTTTCCGTTATTTTAGAAAGACTGATCTGCTATCTGCCTTACATTCAAGGCAATTTTGAAGCAGGAATTACAAATTAAGGTTTACATCACAACATAAAGAAATGGAAAAATAGTCAATTCTTCAAGTCGAAAGTATTCTTGTAAATTAAAAATGATTATGGCAAAACACAAAAATAATCCTTAGCCTCAGAAAGGTCCATTGCACGATCCTTATATCTGTAGTGAAAATGTTAAAGAGCAAGTAAAACCTAAACTGTAAACGGGTCAGGTCAATAAAATAGCTGTCTTTCAGTAACACCAACTTAGTTTATTTCCCTGAGATGGTTAGGATCTCGTCGCCACAAATACAAATTTCATCTGTCGACTTTTTGCATCGACTCTAGACAGCACAAAATATCTCCCTGCTGGTTAGCATCGCCAGAGCTCAGCAAACACCGCAAGCCAAAACACAAGAGCAACAGGATCTTTTAATGTTGAAAAAAAAAACTACTTTTGCAAAATTGAGAAATCAAGAACATGGAAGCTCCAGCAAACTAAGAACCTTTGTAACAGCAAATGTAATGGCTTATCACTCACTCACCATGATCCACCAGCCATGTCATACACAGGGAGTTCAACTTCTCATCAAAAAACTCTACTCCCTAAACAGATTGAAAAAAAGAATGTCAATAAAATAACCCTTTCAATCGCTTGCACAGTAATATATTTCTTCAGTGCTATCTAAAAATGTGCCAAATATTCTCATTCCAGCCTTTGTAGCTTGTTTCTACACACAGAAGTATTTCTCAGATGTCTAATAACTTATTCTGACCCAATGGGTAGGGAGTGAAGGGGTGGAATGCGAAAGAGTGAAAAGTGTTGGAATGAACTGTACATAACTAGACCATACTGTAGCAGTAGTAGGCTTTGCAAAATATATTCACATCTGGTTTCATTTAGTTAAGGCCCCTGTATCAAGTAATTTGTATATCCTCATGAGTTTATTGATGCCAATATAACACCAAGACCATGGTCCAATATAAACAAAAAAACAAACCTTACAGTGTTCAGTGGTTGAATGAAAACAGTAGGAGCATTACCAACTAAGTACTACCCTACCAGGTCCATAGCAGGAAGTAGTTCCATGACTCAAAATAAATTAGATGTGCTATTTATCTTGTGCCACACTGCTAGGGTGACAGACTCGATACTTCTGAACAGAAAAGTATCTCTCACTTTATATTGCAAAATGTTATTCACTTTCTTATTATGCAATTCTTTAATGGAATTAGTTTTCCGCTTTCAACAAGGATTCAATAACTGGGAATAACTTAACAATTTCCCACATTGTTATTGCGTGCTCGCACAACTCTCGGTTATTTGGCTTTCATATCCAATCCAATTGAAAATTCCCCACGGGTGCAGCTGTATTTTCAACAATGATCTGTGCATATTGCATTTATCTGGACCATGTCAACTCCTTACATGCAATGGGCAAATCATCCCAAATTACCCTAAGTAAACATCAGGTAGAATCAACAAATATATTCAATGCATAGTTCACCGCAATTACATTTTACTAACTGTTTTAATAAGATATAAAAACATAAAAAACAAATCACATACCAACTGTCCAGCAAGCAGAGGCATGTATTCTATTATTGCAAGGCGCACTCTCCACTTGGCATCTTCTGCTAACTCCACAATGGCTGGCAGAAGGGATTGAGATAACTGCCGAATTCCAATAACTTCATTCACGCAATCCAGATTGGAGATAATGTTCAAACGTACTTCAGGACACTAGGAAATAGAGGCAATTTGTTTTTACTAATGCACATGTGAAAACTGTTATCTCAATAGATGCTGGGAACACCCTGGGATGCTGGAATGAATAAAATACGGAGTCAACAATTGCTCCCCCCCCCCCCCCACTAGACTTTCTCCTTTCTAATTCGTTTAGCGGACATTCATTAAATATCGACCTGACAAAATAAATTTAAATGCAGCTTTTTATGCATATATTATGGTTTAGATTAAACATTGTAAAATTGCTGCATGAGAGATTTACTAACAGAATCTTTAAAAGGCAGAAAATCCAGGGTGGACTGCAGAAATTAAGTCGTGGAATCTGAATTAGTACATAGTACCATGGTTAAATTGAGGCTGAGGTATGATTTTTCCTCGAAACAAGCTTTCTAAGTAAACTTCAAAATCAAAATACTGTAAACTTTGGAAATCTGGTTGTATTTAGTTACAACCACAATTTGCTTCAGCAACAGAATCTAATTAATTTTGTGGATCCTACAAGAAACAAGCACTTATGAAGTTATAATATAAGTAACATAGTTTACAGGTCTTGTTAAAAACACAAACCTGGTTTTAAATGTGTCGAAAAAGCAGCATTCATTTAAAGTTACAAACGACATAACCTATTATGTGGCATTTCTAATGTGGCACTTGTATTGGTCTGGCATAAAAGGCTATGACCAACTGGTGGACGATGCAATTAAAATGAATGGGTGTCTACTGTTTTATTGTGATCTTTCATCAACATTGATTTGACAACAGTTTTGAAACAATACATAGAGAAAAAAGTCTCAGCTTCCTGTGGTAAATGGTATCGTTAATCCATTAATTATTTCCATTAACTACAACTACCATGTAGCAGTTCAAAATTTGTGATTTGTTTTATTCATGATAAAATTACCTCATCTTTGAGCTGAGCCAAGAACAGAGGAAGCAAATGTTCAACTGTACTGTCCTTGCCCAAGATGGTGGACAGACCCATAATAACAGAGGCAAGAGCAGACTTCACATGTTGATTGGTATCGGAGACAAGTTCCTGGAAAGGAATTCATAAAATCATCAAATAAAAAACTTACATAAGTGAAGCGTAGTGTTCTTCTTAAATGACCTGTGAGCAACAGCTCAAAACCTGAATAAATTGCATGTGTGCATCAACATATTAATAACCTTTGTTCGTAAAATCTAGATAAACGCCAAAGCCCAATGGTGATTTTCCAATTTTTCTATAAGCTTGCAAAACTGAAAACAAAACCTAATTAAACAATGTATTGACGTTTTCCTAGAAAACATTTAGCACGAGCCAAAAAAAAGTTTGTTTGCTTCAGAAAATGTTCTGAGAACTAAAATGTTTAATTGCACCTCCTTGTGATGCAGATGGTGCTCCAGAATTTGAAGTGGGATTGTTGGAGTAAAGAGTAAATTAAACTTTATGGGGAAATGATCAGAATGGAATTATGGACAAAGATCAGATGAACCATGTCAACAGCGGAGCTGGTTTGAGGGAGTTTAAAGCCTATTGATCACTTCTCTTAGGTATTCAAACTCAAAAGTAATGCAGTAATAACAATCTAATTATGTTAAAATCCATGGTTTATACATTTAAACCAAAGTTTAAATGTTGCATTTCAGAAGCTCTTTTCCCTCTTGAAATGGTTGAAGTGGAAACAAAATCTTCAGCCCATGGCAAACAAGATCCCTCACATAGCTAGTTCCACCTGCCTGCGTTTGGCCCACATTTTTCTGAACCTTTCAATAGACAATAGGCAAAGGGTGCAGGAGTAGGCCATTCGGTCCTTCGACCCAGCACCGCCATTCACTGTGTTCATGGCTAATCATCCACAATCAATACCCTGTTCCTGCCTTCTCCCCATATCCCTTGACTCCGCTATCGTTAAGAGCTCCATCTAACTCTCTTTTGAAAGCATCCAGAGAATCGGCCTCCACCGCCTTCTGAGGCAGAGAATTCCACAGATTCAGAACTCTCCAGGGAAAAGCTTTTCCTCATCTCTGTTCTAAATGGCTGACCCCTTATTCTTAAACTGTGGCCCCTGGTTCTGGATCCCCCAACATCTGGAACATGTTTCCTGCCTCTAGCATGTCCTATCCCTTAATTATCTTATATGTTTCTATAAGATCCCATCCTTCTAAATTCCAGTGTATACAAGCCCAGTCGCTCCATTCTATCGACATATGACAGTCCCGCCATCCCGGAATTAACCCCGTGAACCTACGCTGCACTCCCTCAATAGCAAGAATTTCCTTCCTCAAATTTGGAGAACAAAACTGCACACAATACTGTAGATGTGGTCTCACTAGGGCTCTTTACAACTGCAGAAGGACCTCTTTCCGCCTATACTCAACTCCTCTTGTAATGAAGGCCAACATGCCATTAGCTTTCTTCACTGCCTGTGGCCTGCATGCTTACTTTCACTGTCTGATGAACAAGGACACCCAGATCTCGTTGTACTTCCCCTTTTCCTAACTTGACACCATTCAGATAATAACCTGCCTTCCTGTTCTTGCCACCAAAGTGGATAACTTCACATTTATCCACATTAAACTGTGTCTGCCATGCATCTGCCCACTCACCGAACCTGTCCATGTCACCCTGCATCTTCCTCACAGTTCACGCTGCCACCCAACTTTGTGTCATCTGCAAATTTGCTAAAGTTACGTGCAATTCCTCTATTAATCTTTTTTCAATATTTTTAATCTTTTAATTCCCATCTCAGCTAGTCCCATTGGCCTTTCTTTCAAAAATGGAAATGAACCACCACATTATACTCCAAAATTGGACATATTTTATATAATTATTTAGAATATTCAAAGCAACTGCATCATTATCTGTGCATGAAAACTCATTATAGTAGCTTTCTGAACTGTCCTAGTTTGATGATCATGGTCCAGCATTTGGGGTTGCAATCACAGAAAAACTGACTACTTAAAAAATACTGCATCCATAAATGCATAGTTGGGTGACAAAATCTCCCTGGGTTGTGTGTGTGTGTAGAAGGTGGAGGGGGCATTTTGCAACATTCACAATTCTAATCAACACAGAAACAATGACTTAACTTTAAGTTGATTATAGTTAAACACTACTGAAAATGTTATTGATTTAATGTGAATTTTCAAACAACACTGAAGTATCAGTTGAAAAAGTTTGATTTTCCAAGTCCTGAGGAAATAATTTTTTTTTTTAAAAGCAATATTGATCTGTCCAGGCCATGATGAAAGATCCATGGATATTTGTTACTTAGTTTCTTTAAAAGTTTGACATTTCAGTTTGTATCAAAACAACGTGTTTAGAGTAAAATGTTCATTATTAACGAAGACCTATTCTGTGGTGTGGTGTGAGAATTCTTCAGTCTGATTCATTCAGTATGCTTGATGCTACACTTATCCCTGTGAGTGACTCCAGAACGAAAGTTACAGTAGATCAAGAGAAACAGATACTGTTAAATCGTTGCATATTAATTTTCCTTAAAGTTAATGGCAAGATGTGCCTTTTTATTGATCACAAAATCAAGCTAATGTGGTTACTCATTTTAATTAGATGCTATAATATTGAGATTGTCCAGTTACAAGCAGATCGCTGTCATAATTCAAAAGGCACCTATCTGAAGGACACACCATACGATGCCCGATTTAAGTACAGCCCATGCATACAATCAAACCTTTAGACCAGCAAGATGGATTTGCCTTTGCTGCAGGCATCATCTGCTGTATGGCAACTCAGTTAGCTGCTGCATTTCCTGCTACAGAACTGTTTGGATTAAGGATAGTACACCTGAAAGGAACTCTGTCGTAACTCGTGGTTGACATTTACCATTAATCGTGATTTCCAATCCACCCCAGAAATGAAGGAAATGTTTTTATTCGAAAGAGAATAAAATCAATTGCTACGTCAACTTAATTATATAAACCAAGAATTAGACGATGGCCGAATGGCCTAATTCTGCTCCTTATTCACTTATGAACATGAGAATGTGAATGAACATGAGAATGTTACCTTAACATATGGCAAGATGTGATTCATTATGACAGTCTCTCTGCAATCCACTGGCAAGTTTTCACAGAAATCTGCAGAATGAAGTATGTGTTAAAAAGTTGTTATATTTTAAATATGATTATATTTTAACAGACTAAGCAAATTTGCACAATTGAAAAATGTCTGTATATCGTTGAATATCTTTCCAGAAGCTGGTAGCAAGAAAACATATTTTGAAATACAATTTAAAATAGCACAAGGCTCGCATCTAAAGTATAAATATCATGATAATTTAAAGGAAGTGTCAAAGTGCCATATTCCCTTTGTATACTCTTGAGCAGGGGCAAATAATCCAAATGAACTTGGATAGCCACTTGGCATCAATGGAGGCAAGATGCCAGCTACTGCACGAGAAACGATTGCCAAAGCATGTTGGCAGATATCACAATATTTGAAACATTTGCCTTATGGAGATAGGCCAGATGACTGATGCAGCGATGCTTTACTAGTGTTGGCTTCATTTCCACAGTGCTTCCACAGGTGAGGTGCTTTGCTGAAATACAACTGATAAGTTGGACAATCTGAAATACCAAATATAACTGATGTACTTCATTTCAAGATGTAAGGTTAAAGCCAGATTTTATGGATAAAATTATGGCACTCTTTACACCTTGATATCTTTAAGCAGGAAAGAGTGCAGAGAGAATTTATGAAGATGTTGCCAGGACTCAAGGGCCTAAGCTAAATGGAGAGATTGGGCAAGCTAGGACTTTATTCCTTGGAGTGCAGAAGGCCGAGGGGTGATCTTATAGAAGTACACATCATCATAAGGTAAATAGATGAGCTGAATGCCCAGTCTTTTACTCAAGAGGAGGAAAATAAAGAACCAGAGAACATAGGTTGAAGGTGAGAGGGAAACAATTAATAATGACTGAGTATCTGGAAAGAGCTGTCAAAGAAAACAGAGGCAGGTATAATAGTATTTAAAAGACAAAATACATCATAGCAAAGGCTTAGATTCTCTAAAACATAAACTATAAAAGCTGTAAATCTAAAATAATAATGAAAAACAAGATTAACATATAACAAAACAAAATTGTTAAATTAAACGCGAAAGGTCATAAAGCATCAAAAAAGTAATGCTTAGAGTCTGCACTCATTTCAACTTAATGAAATCCATCCAATAGCAGTCATACAGCACTGAAGCAGGGCCGTTGGCCCAAACCATAGATGGGTTAGACAGATGGCCAAGATGCCTATCTACGCTTGCCCTATTTAGCTGTTTGCCTAAAATATCCCTCTAAATCTTTCCTGTCCATCTACCTGGCCAAATATATTTTAAATGCTATCACAGCATTATTCCATTAAATGCTGTTACTGCCTCCTCTGGCAAGTAAAGCCGAGGTTTTATAAGGCAGTGGTCAGACTGCATTTGGAGTATTGTAAACAGTTTTGAGCCCTGTAACTGAAGGAGGACGTGCTGGCATCAGAGGGGTTCCAGAGGTGACTATGGGAAGGTTTCTGGGATGATTGGGTTAACGTATGATGAGCGGTTGCCGGCACTGGATCTATATTCGCTCGAGTTTACAAGGTTTTACCAAATAGCGAAAGGCATGGATAGTGAATGTGGGGAGGACATTTCCACTGGGGATGCCTAGGACCAAGGGCATTGCCTCAGAATAAAGAGGACGAGGAGGAATTTCTTTAGTAAGATGGTGGTGAATCTGTGGAATTCATTGCCACAGGCAGCTGTGGAGGGCAAGTCATTGGGTATTTTCAAGATGGAGATTTAAGATTCTTTATTACTAAGGGTGTCACGGGTTAAAAGGATAGGCAGGAGAATGGGGTTAAGAGGGAAAATAGATCCCTAAGACGTATGAATCTTGTCTGCACCCATTAAGGGACAGAAGTTTAGGGGTAACATGAGGCGGAACTTCTTTACTCAGAGAGTGGTGGCTGTGTGGAATGAGCTTCCAGCAGCAGTGGTGGAGGCAGGATCGATTTTAACATTTAAAAGTAAAGTGGATAGGTATATGGACGGGAAGGGAGGGGTATGGTCTGAGTGCAGGTAGATGGGACTAGGGGAAAATAAATGGTCGGCACGGACTGGAAGGGCCGAGAGGGCCTGTTTCTGTCCTGTAATTGTTATATGGTTATTTCAACTTAATGAAATCTATCCAGTAGCAGGGTGGCTGAAATTGAAAGACAAAACTGAAGACAATATTTGAAATGCTGTCTCACCGACGTTTTATACAACTGCAACATAATATTCCAACTTCTATGCTCAAAGCCCTGACTGATGAAAACCAATGCACATCACTTTCAGGGAACTATGTACCTGCACTCCTAGATCCCTCTACTCTATAACACTCCACATGGTCCTACCATTCACTGTGAAGGTCCTGCCCCGGTTTGACTTCCTAAAATGCCACATTTCATACTTATCTGCATTTAAGCTCTATTACTATTTAAGTTAATAGCCATTCCTCAGCCTATTTGCCCTGTTGATCTGCAGTGATTCACTTCACGAACGCTGTCTGACGTGCAAAGTATTGCCAGTATGTTATGATTTTCTTGTGAATTTTGCCTTGCATCTGTTGGATTAAAATGGGCAAAATTCAAAATCTCCAACCATGCCATGTTCAGTACATGGAGTACTCCACCTCTCCAATACTGTGTATATCAAATATATTAGGAATGTATGAGTACGTCTGCAACCTCCATCTAGGGGATGAAATGCAGCTGCAGACGTGATTGAGGGACAGCAGTGTACCTATGTTGATTGACATCTCCCAGTTTTGTACAAATAAATTATGACCAAAAATTCTGATGCCATGTAGAGGCATCATAAAAATGAGATGTTGTCATTACATACTGAATTCAAACAGAGTCTGAATAAGGGTCTCGACCTGAAACGTCACCTAGTGCTTTTCTCAAGATACTGCCTGACCAGCTAAATTTCTCCAGCTGTTTGTGTCTATCTGAATTTACTTTCTCAGATATAGTTGACGATTAAGACTGCAATAACACATTTACTGTTTTTCACTATTTCAAAACACTTCAGAGTCAATAAAATACATCCTTTGAAGACCAGCCACTACTGAAATGTCATGAAACAAAGGTGGCTATTGTCCGACAATCAGTTTCCATTTACTACAATGGATTACACTTTTGCATTGGTGTCCTGACCGGATTATTAGACTAGCTGTCTAATAATCAGGTCAGGACACCAATGCAAAAGAGCCACCTGGCAGTACTCTCAGTATCAATCTTATTTGGTGCTATATTGAAACCAAGGAGGTGAAGACAAAAAAAAGGAAATTCCAACCTTACCTTTAACTTTATTGGCTCCAGCTGCACGAACTTCAGCCTCACAATCCTTCAACAGGTTTTGGAAAGCTGGAACCAGATCGTTTTCTGTAATTTCTGGACCCACAGCTTTCTGAAGCTTTAAGAGAAATGAAATGAGTAATAAAGTAAAAGCAGTTTGCTCACAGAGAATCAGCGCCAGCGGTCTATTTAATAAAAAGCACATATACAGTGCTAACACAAACCAGTTCCTGTTTTTGGCTTTAAATTATTTCAAATTAGGTTATACGTGGACAGATACTTTAGACTTGTGCAATATTAGAACATCGCAGGTTACAGGTCTATCATTGGTAACAATTACAGAAAAATATCAAAGAAATACTAAAATCTATATCAATTTAAATACAATTATTTTTCCAATCGTTGTATGGTACTAATTTCACAAGTGTTCTCGTGAATTTATATAGCTTGGACCTTGTGTTCAAAGAGTTTAGTCATAATTTACTCAATTTGTTTTGATAATTATTAAATCTGCGTTCTTTGACAGGGCATCGTATGACGATTCCCTATATAAATAGTTTTGCCCCATTAAGCAAAAGAGACTGTAGATATTTGTATCTGGAACAAACATCAAAATGCTGGATGAATTCAGCGAGTCAAGCAGCATCCAATGGAGGCAAAAGGTATAAGGCAACATTTCAGGTTCCAGACCCAGGAACAAGTGTCATAGTAAGTACAGGTGAATTTGAGGGCTGCGTAGATATTGGTGGCTAATATGGATGAAATTAACGAATGTGAGACAGGAGCAATGCACTTCATGATGTAACAGACAAAGACTTAGGAAGGGGCATGGTCAGCTGGACTTGACAGAACAAGACTGTTGCATATCGTCAACTAAAAAACAAGTGTGGCTAGGTGCCCATGGCTAATCATTTTGCCTTATTATTCCTCTGACTTTTTTGAGACTTACCCATTTTACCTCTGGTCATTGACTTTTTTGCCTGTGGAAACAGTTCCTCATTTTATCAAAACATTCCGATTTTGTTTGAATGTATCTAGTTAATTGCTTCGGTCCAACTTGTCCATGCCTACCAAGATGCCTCATCTAAACTTGTCCCACCTGCCCACGTTTGGCCCATATCCTTTTAAACCTTTCAAAGAAACAGAAAATAGGTGCAGGGGGAGGCCATTTTAGCCATTCGAGCCAGCACCACCATTCATTGTGATCATGACTGATCCTCTACAATCAGTAACCCGTGCCTGCCTTCTCCCCATATCCAGAGCTGCCAAGTTTTGTCAGAGCATTTCAGTATTCTAGTACCTGCAAATCAGTATATTTACGCTGTGCCATTTTGCTGAAGTGTTTTTTTTTAAATGTGCGGTCATACCCATGTAAGAGTACGAGAATGCATAACTTTGCTACCAATTGACATGTCTTCTAGGCACCTTACTCGACAATGCATTCATTACCATCTCTTTGTATATTGCTGTTTGAATGGCTGCTTCCTGCTTTTAGCACCAGATGTTGATGCAGAAGCTATTTTGGAAGCCTCCCCCTCTCCCACCTTCCTCTCTTTCCCTCCCTCTCCCTTTCTCCCTCCTTCCTTTTTTTCTCCCTCCCCCTCCCCTAACAGTCAGTGACCCATAGCGCTGTGGCCATAGCGCTATGTGTAATGGTAATAGCGCTCCAGCTCGTAGCGCTATAATTAGAACCCATGGCGCTAAATTGATAGCACTGTTTAAACCTGTAGCGGGACAGGCAGATCAAAGCGTACAAAAATAATCATCCAGATTTTGAAATTTAAAATACTAATGGATTTAATCTGCTATATTTTTCAGTTACGGTATGACTTTTTATACCTTTTCATCTTGCTGCTTAAAAAATGCAACAGGAAGTCGGGCTGATTTTTAAAAAATCCGTATTTTACAAAGCAAATCGGTACATCCGTATTCTTATCGCATTTCCGTACAAAATACGGAAAATCCGTACAACTTGGCAGCTCCGCCTGCCCCTAGATCTCTATCCACGTACCCTTCCAAATGTCTTTTAAATGTTATTATAGTACCTCTTTTGATAAAATCGGAAAGAGTGCTGCTGGAATAGTCATTGTTTTACTTAACAATGAAAAGACTATAATTTAATTTTAAAATATAGATGCACAATGTCATCACCCCAGAAAATTGCACTTTGTGCTTAGATCAATAATCCATTCATACAAGCGCAGTACATACTTCAGAAAATTTGTCTGCCACCATGTAGCGAACACGCCATGATTTGTCCTCCACAGCTTGCCGTAGAGTAGGCATCACTAAAGCTTCCAGATCTTCCTGGGGCAGAAGCTGTGCTATGCTCACACATGCTTCGACCGCCAACAACCTCACTGAATCCTGCAGAAACATTTTCAGACAAAGTTCATGATGGGTCATTAAAAGCTGAATGAGTATAATATTAACTCCTGCATGGAAATTTCCCATCAGACTTGGAGCCTTTTACCTTATTGACAATGGGGGCATCTTCTGCAACCACATACCTGTTCATCAGAAGCCAGGGAAGTGAAGAGAGGTATAATGTCACTTTTTAAAAACTCCAGCTCCAGAACCTTGGCAAATTCACCCAACTTTGAGGCTGCAGCTCGGCGGACCATTGGTGTGTCATCTGAACACAGGCTACGGAAATGCCTACAGAGAAGATCATGTCAATAATGACATAGCTGTGTCTATAAAAGTGATCCAAAAGTGCTATTATGAAGCAATTTATTATTCCAACAAACATGAATACTAGCTATCTCCAAAACGTTTTATGATACTCTGTAATATAATGTAGTTGCTGTAGAAGCTTAAATTACTTCAGGCCAAACTTTAAAAAGTGATACTTGACAAGTGAGGAGGTAAAGGAGCAGCAGCAGAAAGGCAGTTTAATATATTGCTAAAACACATAAATGCATGTGGTGCAAGTCAGTATGATTGGCCATGTACTGCACAAGCTCAGAGGTACCAGACCCGGGCAGACTAAACAACCTGCTTCTGTCCTATAAAACCCAAGTTTCTAAATAAGCTTACATTTGAACAAGTGAATCCTCTGTATGCCACATTGATACAAAAGATTTTATCTATATCATTAAGTTTGCCAAAACATGACTCACCGTATAAAAACAATACAAGGCTACCTCAATCGCACAGCTTAGAAAACCAAGCATAGAGGCCCATTTCGAACCATGTACGTTTAGTCTATTGTCCCGTTTGGCTCACAAAAACCTCAAATTCACGCGGCATTAAACAAAATTGCTGCGGTTTCTGCAGCACCCTGTTGGTAATTCCCAAAAAGCTTGTACCCACTCAATTAACACAAAGCCATGCTCACCAAATGGAAATATCCACCTCTCATCTCCATTAATTACCAATAATATTGAAAATGTTCCCAAACAATCAATTCAGATTTGGCACGATCTTTTAACATTTCTTGCTAACGTTTAATCTATTAACATCATAAACCTCTGCAGCAGCCAAAGTGAAACATGTACTTACTGCCGTAGCTCAGCTTTTACAGAGCTGGATACCCGAGGGTAGCACACACTGAAAAGGCCGCATGCTGAAGTTCTGGATGTGAACCAGTCACCACAAGCCAAGCGCTTAACTAGTGGTACGAAGTGAACTTCCAAGTCTGCAGGAGAATGCTCATGGGAGATTGCTCGCAGCGAATCAACAGCTTTATCTCGTACGACCGTTTCTTCCACGGTGGCAAGACTCTCTAAGGGGGGCTGGAAAATGGGAAATAATTAAAATGAAATGAATGCCATGAATTCTTTCAATCTACATTAAAAAAATATCAATTTAAAAAGAATCTTTGTTTAAGAAGAGCTCGAGAAAACTCCTGGGAATTAGAAATAAAAGAAAATGCGAGAGAATATGAAAAGGCAAAATAATATTTGGATGTACGAGAAAACAATGCCAGTTAGTCCACAACTCCCTGAAAGTGGCAACATCAGTAGATAGAATGTTTAAGAAGGAACTGCAGATGCTGGAAAAATTGAAGGTAGATAAAAATGCTGGAGAAACTCAGTGCGTGAGGCTGCATCAATGGAGCAAAGGACTAGGTGACATTTCAGGTTGAGACCCTTCTTCAGACTGATATCGGGGGGAGGGCGGGAAGAAGAAAGGAAGAGGCGGAGACTGTGGGGGAGCTAGGAAGGAGAGGGGAAAGAGGGAGAAAGCAAGGACTGCCTGAAATTGGAGAAGTCAATGTTCATACCGCTGGGGTGTAAACTACCCAAGCGAAATATGAGGTGATGCGCCTCCAATTTATAGTGGGACTCACTCTGGCCACGGAGGAGAACCAGGACAGAAAGGTCGGATTCGGAATTGGAGGGGGAGTTGAAGTGCTGAGCCACTGGGAGATCAGGTTGGTTATTGCGAACTGAGCGAAGATGTTGGGCGAAGTGATTGCCAAGCCTACGCTTAGTCTCACCGATGTAGAGCAGCTGACACCTAGAGAGCGGTTGCAACCGATGAGGTTGGAGGAGGTGCAGGTGAACCTCTGCCGCACCTGGAAAGACTGCTTAGGTCCTTGGATTAAGTCAAGGGGGGAAGGTAAAGCGACAAGTGTAGCATTTCCTGTGGTTGCCGCTCCTTTCGCAAGTCCCTGGTCAATTTGTCCCTTCCCACCCAAACCACCCCCTCCCCAATCATTCCCTTGCAAGTACCTTGCCGCACCCGCTGAGTTTCTCCAGCATTTTAATTTATTTATTGTAATTCGACGAAAACATGCTTCCACATGAATCATGAACGAAATTTGTACTCAGGTCCGAGGAGCGTAATAGTGCAGTAAGACATCAATAAAGTGCAGGAAAGAGATCAATAAATTCTAACATATAAAAACCTTCCATGATAAAATCTAAATAATAATGAGCCTATGAATAAATAGTAAAAAGTAAAAAGCTGCATGGTTAAAAGACAGCAGCATTATAATGTCCATAGCAGCAGCAGTAGCAGCAGACAGTTCACTGAGGTAGTGAGGGTTCAGTCAGTGAGGTAGGGAGATAGAGTGGTTTAGAAATAAATTGGTATGCTTGTTTTCATAGGTCGGGGCATTGAGTGTAGGTCAGGAAGTCAACATGCAGCTTTATAGGACTCTGGATAGGCTGCTTTTGGCATATTGCGTGCGGGGAGACGTGATGGAAGTTTAAAAAAATATTGAGACACACATCAGGTAGACAGTCATAGCCTTTGTCCTAGTATGAAAATAACAAAACCTGGAGGACAGCTTTAAGGTGAGATGGGCAAAGTTGAATGGGGATGGGCGGGGCAAGATTTTTTTAAACAGAGGCTGGTGGGTGTCTGGAATATGCTGCCAGGAGTAGTGGTGGAGGCAGTTGCCATAGTGGTGGTTAAGAGGTTTTTAGATAGGCACATGGATATGCAAGGAATGGAGGGATATGAATCATGTGTAGACAGATGAGATTAGTTTATCTTGCCATCATGTTAAGCACAGACATTATGGACCAAAGGGACTATTCCTGTGCTGTGCTGCGTTCTATACTGTGTGGTGCTTTATACATGCAAGTTCATTCCTACCAGCAAACAGTGAACATATTCTGGTCCACCAACAAGAACGGTGAAGCTTCCCAGTTGTTCTGCCAAAGCCAACAGTACTTCATCTTCATCATAAATGGTGTCTGCATTAAAACAAGAAACCAGTGACAGTCAGTTCCAAATGACAGGTCAAAATAGAACTAATCACAATTGTGGCTTTGTACATACCAGTCAAAAATGGTAGGAGCTCACTGCGGGTACGTTCAACTCCTAAAGCCAAGGCAATCGTTGACAGTTTTTTTATACTGTTCAGACGTAACTGGGGAAGGAAAATCATAATTTGTGAATGCAAGCTACTACTAGTCAAGAACAGTTTTGAAGAAATAATTTTCTTTAGATCACACAAAACTAGACAAAGATGTGAAAAGGAAAAGGTTATAAATTAACGATTTGGACGAGGGAATTAAATGTACCATCTCTAAGTTTGCAGATGACACAAAGCTGGGTGGCAGTGTGAGCTGAGAAGAGGATGCTATGAGGCTGCAGGGTGACTTGGATAGGTTGGGTGAGTGGGCAGAAGTATGGCAGATGCAGTATAATGTGGATAAATGTGAGGTTATCCACTTTGGTGGCAAGAACAGGAAGTCAATTATCTGAATGGTGTCAGATTTGGAGAAGATGTGGTGCAACGAGATCTGGGTATGCTTGTACACGAGTCACAGACAGTAAGCATGCAGGTGCAGCAGGCAGTAAAGAAAGCCAATGGCAATGGCTTCTTCTCCGCCCTGGCTGTAAGCCTGGGCCGCCACTGCAACGGGCCGGTGTCTCGTCAGTCCAGGGCTGTCGGTTAACCCGGCGGGACAGGCAGAGTTGAGCTGGAGTTAGTGCTTCTTCTCCGCCCTGGCTGTAAGCCTGGGCCACCACTGCAACGGTCCGGTGTCTCGTCAGTCCAGGATCACCTCGGACATCTCCGACCGACCTCAGACAGGGAAGGGACACTCGGGAGGGGATGAGAACGGTCTGGTAACAATTCAACAGTGCTTGCAGCGCCGGAGACCCGGGTTCGATCCTGACTACAGATGAAACGCATGTCTGTATTCATGCAGCAGCACAGCTGCCGAAAATGTTTATCGCGAGTGACCTATGACCTGGCACGCGCAGTCGGAATACTGAACTCACTTACAGGGACAGAGTCCCCTTAGACCTTACCTTTCGCCTTATCAGCCCTCACATACCGCACACCATCCTCATCACCTCCAATGGGATGCCACCATTAATCACATCTTCCCATCTCCACCCCTTTCTGCAAAGCCCGTTACATCTGCTGCACCCTGGTTCACTCATCCCATGCCAGCCAAACCACCCATTCTCCAAGAACTTTCCCTTACAACTGAAGGAGATGCAACTCAATCAAAGAACCTACACAGTCATTTCAGGCAAAGCAGCGGGATCCTATATGGTGACAAGACCAATTATAGACTCAGCAATCGTTTAGCTGAACACACACTCAGTCTGCCATGGCCTACGTAATCTCGCGGTTGCCAAACATTTTAATTCCCCTACCCATTCTGACCTCTCTGTCCTGGGCCTCCTCCACTATAGGAGTGAGGCCACACGCAAATTGGAAGAATAGCCCCTCTTATTTCGCTTTGGCAGCTTACACCCAGCGGTATGAACGTCGATTTCTCTCATTTAAGGCAACTCCTGCATTCCCTTCCCTCCCCTCTCTTCCCCACCCAGGTCGTCCTACCAGTTCCACTGGTCGCATCCTTGTATCCCTCTTGTTGTCACACCTTTCCCAACCAACAATGGGCTATTATGGGCTCCACCCTTCCCAAGGTCATCTGTTGCCGACCCTGATTTATTCAAGCCTTTTCTCACCTGCAGTTTATTCCCCCACCCCCTCCTCGACTCTCAGTCTGAAGAAGGGTTCCAACCCAAAACGTCACCTATTCTTTTTCTTCAGAGATGCTGCCTGGCCTTCTGTGTTACACCAGTATTTTGTATCTACCATCCCTTCTTCTTTGAATAAACTTTAATCACCTTAGAACAACTGCAACATCTTCAACATCAATTTCTCCAACATCCACTAAACACAGTTACAGCTAAACAATAGGAAGCAGCAGCCACTGAATCTTTCACGCCAATTCTGCCCTACATTTGTGGTTGATGCTCTACATATTTCTACTCTCCCATAGCCCCGATGTAATTATGTCTAAAATGTTCTCTCCTTACATTTTTACTTCAGAGGGTAGTGTGTGTCTGGAATGCACTGCCAGTGGTGGTGTGGAGGGAGGTATGATAAGGTGTAGCAAGGAACTGCAGATGCTGGTGTCTTCTGCAGTTGTATCGGGCTCTGGTGAGACCACATCTGGAGTATTGCGTACAGTTTTGGTGTCCTAATTTGAGGAAGAACATCCTTGTGATTGATCCCTGGGATGGCAGGGCTGTCATATGAGGAAAGATTGAAAAGACTAGGCTTGTATTCACTGGAGTTTAAAAGGATGAGAGGGTATGTTATAGAAAATTATAAAAGGACTGGACAAGCTAGATGCAGGAAAAATGTTCCCAATGTTGGGCGAGTCTAAAACCAGGGGCCACCGTCTCAGAATAAAGGGGAAGCCATTGAAGACTGAGGTGAGAAAAAACTTCTTCACCCAGAGAGTTGTGAATTTGGATGGCAGTGGGCAGTGGAGGCCAAGTTACTGGATGGATTTAAGAGAGAGTTAGATAGAGCTCAAGGGCTAGTGGAATCAAGGGATATGGTGAGAAGGCAGGCACGGGTTATTGATTGGGGACGATCAGCCATGATCACAATGAATGGCGGTGCTGGCTCGAAGGGCCCAATGGCCTTCTCCTGCACCTATTTTCTATGTATACTGAAGACATACAGTGTTGGAGTAACTCAGCAGGTCAGCATCTTTGGCACAAAACAAAGGGTGGGTGGCATTTCGAGTCGGGATCCTTCCACAGACCGTATCCCTTCAGGTATGATAGTGTTATTTAAATTTATGAATATGCTCATAGGTGTGCAGGGAATGGAGGGATATGGATAATATGTAGGCAGATGTTGGTCTTATCACCATGTTTGGCAAAAATATTTAGGGACACTAGGCCTGCTCCTGTGCTGTTGTACATCTGATCACTTATCTCCTTTCAAACATGTTAGGACGTCCAGCACCAACATGACAGTAACACAGCCTATCATCAATCCAACTTGTGGACAGGCCTTGGCCTTATCCATAATTATTTTAAAGCTAATAAAACGCCACAGTGCTCGCTCACTGACACTACAGTCACCTGCCCTGCGAATTACCCAAGGAGGAGGTTGATTTTGCCTTCCACCTTGGAGGGCCCTCTACATACTGTCTGTAATATGATGTTCTTGTTTGATTAAACACAATATCCAGTGTGTGTGTGTGTTGTAGTTTGTTAATTAGCCCCGGGTTTGTCTCCTGCGACGGACGGACGGAGGAACGGGCCGCGGACATTTTATCCGCCTGAAGCATCATCATCTCCCCCCCCCCTCCCAGGGCCGCCGTGTGATGAGCGGGCGGGGCGGGGCAGGGAGGCCGGGGACGGCGGGGCCTCGGGACCGGAGCAGCGAGGCCTGAGGCCGGGGACGGCGGGGCCTGAATCCCCGGGACCGGGGCGTTCGGCATCCCTTCCCTTCACTTCCCTCCCTCCCTCCATCCCTCGCCGCCCACCTGCACGTCCTCGTTGCGCAGCTCGTCGATCAGCACGGCGATGGGGTAGAGGGAGTCGTCGCCGTCCGCCACCTCTGCCGCCGCCATCTTAGCGCCCGCTGCCCGCCTGCCGGTGTACGGGGTGTCCCAGGCCCTGCCGCACGGCCCCCCCCCCCCGTCCACGCGCCTGCGCAAGATTATTGGTGTGGCGCCACCCTTGCTGCGGTCACGTGTCCGCGGGTCCATTCAGGTGAGGATTGATACAAAGCAAAGGTACTAGAGGAGAGGAGCTTTGATACAAAGTGCTGGAGTCATTCAGCAGGACACGTTGCATCTCAAGTTCAAGTGAGTTTATTGTCATGTGTTCCTGATAGGACAATGAAATTCTTGCTTTGATTCAGCACACAGGACATAGAAGGCATTTACTACAAAACAGATCAGTGTGTCCATATACCATATATAAATATATACACATATGAATAAATAAAGTGATAAAGTGCAAATAACAGATTTGAAGAAGTCTGAAGAAGGGTCTCGACCGGAAACGTCGCCTATCTCCTTCGCTCCTTAGATGCTGCTGCACCCGCTGAGTTTCTCCAGCCTTTTGTGTACCCTGCAAATAACAGATAGTGGGTTATGAATGATCAGGTTTTGTCTGAGATGGCATTGGGGAAGTAGCTATTCCTGAACCTGGTCCTTACAGTCTTCAGGCTGGTCGGGGGGGGGGTGTGTGTCTCCCTCTCCCTCTCCCTCTCCCTCCTCCTCCTTCTCCCTCTCCCTCTCCCCCTCCCTCTCCCTCTCCCCCTGCCTCTCTCCCTCCCTCTCTCCCTCCCCCTCTCCCCCCCCCTCTGCCACCCCCCTCTGTATCTCTAAAGTAAAGATTGAATTTTTGAGTAGAGACCCTGTGTCAGCGGGCTCCAGATTCCAGCATCTGCAGTCTCTAGTGTTGACAACCATCACATCCAATTTACCCTGCACCCAAACACCCACCAAAACCTCGCAAACAGCAAAAAAAAATTGGACCTTGAGTGAGAGAGAGGACGTCAGAAGTCTTCAGAACTTCTAATGCCCTGTGGAAAAGATCAACATCTTCAGAAAGGGTATGAAGGCAGAAAAGAAAAATTACAACATTCATTTTATCGTCGATCTTTAAGGCGGAGATTTACAGATTCTTGATTAGTATGGGTGTCAGGGGTTATGCAGGAGAATGGGGTTGAGAGGGAAAGATAGATCAGCCATGATTGAATGGCAGAGTAGATGATGGGCCGAATGGCCTAATTCTGCTTCTAGAACTTATGAACTATCAATACTATTAATAGCTGAAAGATTTAATGAAAGATCGAGGTTACTATGGCAACCACATTAGCTGCGTTGATGAAATGAGCAGTAAATGCAGCAAACAGCTGGGCGGGCAGCAACTGTGGAGAGAGAAATAGAGGCAACATCACAGGTGGAAGGCCCTTGGTCACAACTTTGTAAGTGTGAAAATACCAGGGCGAACTCTCCTGTACTGACAATCAGACACCAGTGGAAGCTCACTGCTCCCCCTCTGTCTTCTTACGTATGGCGTGCACAGCCTAAAGTTGTAGGACAACTTGTTCTATTTGATCTTATTTGATTGTGCACGCCGGGTTGATTGCATTTGTCAGACCACGTGAAGTTTGCACTCTTTCACCCCCTCCCCCTCTGTGATGTTAACTGTGGAGGCTTTTGTTTCCCTTCCCTTCTCTCCCACCTGGGAGGGGATAGGGTTTTGTGCAGCTCACTGCAAGGCAATGATGTTCGCTACAGACCCACTGCTGGCCTACAGATGGCCACAACGTTAGCAACTTTATTCAACTGAAACCCGTGCAGTTCCTATTCTGCAGAAGTCCTCTATTCCCATTGTGAACGGTCTCCATGGCAACCGGAATCCGGGAATCAGAGGGTGCAGGTCGGGGGTGCTGCCGAGAGGGCTGATCATCGGGAGGTTACACCAGTGGGCCGGGGCTTATCACTCAGCAGCAGACAACACAGACACTTCCATTTTTAATAAAGCTGATACAACATCAAAATCTATGTTGCTATTAATAGACAGGGACCATCATCCCTCATCAAACCCATCGTCACAGCCAGTGAGCCTCCGCCACTGCCAGCTCACACATTACACTACCCTCACGCATCTTACTCACACCAGGTCTCTGAACCCCCCCCCCCCCCTCCCCTCAGTGTAACATGGTATTTTATACACAGCATAGATACACAGCTGTACATATACACAAAGTGCTGGAGTAACTCAACAGGCCAGGCAGCATCTCTGGAGAACATGGACAGAGGTGACGTTTTGGGTCGGGATCTTCTTTAGACTGTGTATATATACTGCATACACACACATATACGCACACAGATAGATGTACAGCTGTACATCTACATATATACACAGATACACACACAGCTGTACATATACACCCCCCACCCCCCATCTTACTTCACCAGCTGCTCTAAACTCCTGCACACCTGGTCTATGACCCTGTGTGAAGTGGTATTTTATCCACTGCACAGATACATCGACAGATACACAGCCATACATATACACAAAGTGCTAGAATAACTCAACGGGTCAGGCAGGTCAGGTAGGTTCAATGGCATCAGTAAAAAATGTAAATCGTCCCTAATGTATAGTGTGTGCTAGTGTACGGTGATATCAGTTGTCGGCAGGGTCTTGGTGAGCCAAAGGGCATGTTTCTGTGCTGTACCTCTAAAGTCTAAATCTTCACTTAAGTGAGGCCAGTGGAACCTGGATCAGCTTATTGGCATCTGGGTGGAGTACCTTGGCAAGTGCTAGAGACATTGTTGGGTGATCGCTGATCACTGATCGCAGCGGGTTTGATGGACCGAAGGGTCAGGGCCCCGATACTAAACGGGCAGCTGAACCGTGACACCATGGTACCCACAAACGCTGGTGACTGCGCGGTAAACACTGACAAGACATAACTCCCCAACTCTCAGTGTTGTAGAGTCATAAAGCGTGGAAACAGGCTCTTCAGCCCAACTTACCACCAACCAACTTGACCCATCTACCCTAGTCCCACCTGCCTGCGTTTGGCCCATATCCCTCTAAACCTTTCCTATCCATGAACTTGTCAAAATATTTCTTAAACATTGTGATAGTATCTGCAAATCGTACTCCAAAACAAAACTTCTTGATAATGATGCCCTTGGGAACATTTCACATCCACTCAGGAAAAATGTGGGCCTTGGTTTCACATCTCTTTTGACAATAGTTTGAGGCGGGACAGTAACATATCGGTAGAGTTACTGCCTTACAGCGCCAGAGACCCGGGTTTGATCCTGACTATGGGTGTTGTCTGTTTTCTCCAGGAGCTTTGGTTTCCTCCCACACTCCAAAGACATTCAGGTTTGTAGGCGAAGATAGACACAAAATGCTGGAGCAACTCTGTGGGACAGGCAGCATCTCTGGAGAGAAGGAATGTGTGACATTTCGGGTCGACACTGACATTCTTCAGACTGAGCTAATCGGCTTGGTAGAATTGTACATTTTCCCTGTTCTGTGTAGGATGGTGTTAGTGTGCGGGGATCGCTGGTCTATGCAGACCCAGTGGGTCGAAGAGTCTATTTCCGCGCTGTATCTCTAAACTAAAGGAAAAACTAAAGACAGCGCTGCTGATAGTGCAGCCCTTCCCCAGTACTGCACTGATTCCTGATGTAGGGCTCCGGACTCTCCTGTGGGCCTGAACTGGAATGGGCTAATCTTCAGTCAACATTACATCGCAAGGTCACAGTGGGACTGATACTCCCCTGAAGCGTCTTACTAAATGAATTGAATGAATATTAGGTAAATAGGCCATTCACTCCATCTTCACTTGTATTCACTGAGGCTTGAATTCACTGGAGTTTAGAAGGATGAGGGGGGATCTTATAGAAACATATAAAATTATAAAAGGACTGGACAAGCTAGATGCAGGAAAAATATTCCCAATGTTGGGCGAGTCCAGAACCAGGGGCCACAGTTTTAGAATAAAGGGGAGGTCATTTAAGACTGAGGTGAGAAAAACCGTTTTCACCCAGAGAGTTGTGAATTTATGGAATTCCCTGCCACAGAGGGCAGTGGAGGCCAAATCACTGGATGGATTTAAGAGAGAGTTAGATAGAGTTCTGGGGGCTAGTGGAGTCAAGCGATATGGGGAGAAGGCAGGTACGGGTTATTGATAGGGGACGATCAGCCATGATCACAATGAATGGCGGTGCTGGCTCGATGGACCGAATGGCCTCCTCCTGCACCTATTTTCTATGATTCTATGTCTCTATGTTTCTATGGACACAAAAAGCTGGAGTAACTCAGCGGGACAGACGGCATCTCTGGAGAGTGTGTGGGGGGACCGCCTTGAGGAAGGTGGGAGGGTGTTGGGGGGGGGGGGGGAGCGGGGAGGCGGGGTGATAACAAAAAGGGACCTGTCACGGGGAGGGTGGGGATTTGTAACTTTGTAAGCGCCCTTTATATGGGCAAACTATTAGCAGGCAAAGAATTTCACTGTGCCTCGTCACATGTGACAATAAAGTCTTCAATTCAAGAGAAGGAATGGGAGGGAGTGGGACAGGATGGGAGAGAAAGGAACCCATTCCTTCTCTCCAGAGATGCTGCCTGTCCCGCCAAGTTATTCCAGCTTCTTGCGTCTATCTTCACTCTCTCTCTTTTTACTTAATATTCATTCAATTAAACCAGCATCAGCAGTTCCTTCCCACACAAGGGAGAGAGACTGAAAGGGAAATTACGCAACCTGAGCTTTTGTGAAGCCTTAAGGGCCTGTCCCACTTATGTGTCCCTGGCACGCAAATTACGCGACCTTGACGGTTCCATGAAGGTCGCACGCGATTTCATTCGACTGCACAGACGTCTGGAGCACGTGACATCATTTGAAGATGGACACAAATGCTGGAGTAACTCAGCGGGACCGGCAGCGTCTCTGGAGACAAGGAATGGATGATGTTTCGGGTCGAGACACTTCTTCAGTCTGAAAGAAGGGTCTTGACCTGAAACGTCACCCATTGCTTCTCTCCAGAGATGCTGCCGGTCCCACTGAGTTACTCCAGCATTTTCTGTCTATCTTCAATTTTCTTCGCCCCGCTCTGGGAGTAGAAGTGGGGGCGGATCCGGACCGCAACGGCCGTGAGCCCCAGGCCGAGCTTGGCGATCGTTTGCCTGCTTCTGCTGCTGTTGGAGGTGAGACGTTGCGTCGCGCCAGGGTCTTGGGCCTGTCCCACTTTGGCCGTCAGTTACGCGACAGCCTGTAGGCGTGCAAAGATTTTGTTCGCTACAAACATTTCGGAGCCCAACGCGATGTCGTGCACAACTACATACCCCTCCGCGCTTCTCAGTGGGAACGGCCAGCGCAGCCACACGATGCCTGTGCGCCTCAATGCGACCATGAGGTCACGTAATTTGCATGTCAAGGACACGTAAGTGGGACAGGCCCTTTAATGACACGATAGTTTTTGTCTTCAAAGGTCTGGCATGTACAGACAGTTAAATCTAGCCATGCCCATCTCCAGAAAAGCTTTTCACTGTATTTCCATGGGGAGTAGGATTTGAACCATTGTCTTCTGACTGGGCTGAAAGCTGTAAGCACTCCCCACTGACTGGCCTGGACTGGATATCCATTGTCCACACCAGCAAACCCGGCAAACACCAGGCCCCGAGATTCCAGCTGGTCTTCACCAGTAAGTGCCAGATTTTGTGTATCAATGTAGAAGTGGAACAAAAAATGGTGAATTGTTCAACGACTGATTGATGGTAGGTTCTGCATTGTTGACAGGTAATTCAATCTGCAGCTGTAAAGCTCACCGGTCAGTAACTGTGTGGGTCACTCCTTACTGTATCCAGAGTGAGGTCCCAGCGTGTGCATCCCTCAAGCACATCCTCAACGTGAAGATAGACACAAAGTGCTGGAGTAACTCGGTGGGTCAGACAGCTTCTCTGAAGCAGATGGACGGCTGATGTTTTCGGGCCGGCACTCTTCTTCACACCTTCTACAGCAAAAAGTGGAGGTGTTCTGGATGACAGCAGGCTGTAACTGTCCACATTATGCCATCCCGTGTCCTGTCCAATCGCAATAACCTGTGCGATACGTAGGCGTACGGTTGGATGTACGGTAATTGTTTGGGTGTCGCCAGAGGAATTCGACACGAAGCGCTGGAGTAACTCAGTAGTTCAGACAGCATCTCGAGAAAAAGGACGGGTGACGTTTCTGGTCAGGACCCTTCTTCAGTCTGAAGATAGATTGAGTCTGAAGAAGGGTTCTGACCCGAAACATGACCTATCCTTTTGTTCCAGAGATGCTGCCTGACCTGCTGAGTTACTCCAGCACTTTGCAGCTATCTTTAGTATCAACCAGCATCTGCAGTTCCTTTGGACACATGAATTCATAAGGTCATAAGTGATAGGAGTATAAGTAGGCTATTCGGCCCTTCAAGTCTACTCTGCCATTCCATCATGGCTGATCTATCTCTCCCTCCTAACCCCATTCTCCTGCCTTCTCCCCATAACCTTTGACACCCGTACTAATCAAGAATCTATCTATGTCTGCCTTAAAAATATCCACTGACTTGGCCTCCACAGACTTCCGTGGCAAAGAATTCCACAGATTCACCACCCTCTGACTAAAGAAATTTCTCCTCATCTCCTTCCTAAAAGAGCGTCCTTTAATTCTGAGGCTGTGAACTCTAGTCCTTGACTCTCCCACTAGTGGAAACATCCTCCGCATCCACTCCATCCAAGCCTTTCACTATTCTGTATGGAATTCAGCAGCTGTGTTGAAGCTGGAGGTGGACATCAGGGATAGTATAAAAACAAAAGATGAGGCATACAAATTTGCCAGAAAAAGCAGCCTACCGGAGGACTGGGAGAAATTCAGAATGCAGCAGAGGAGGACAAAGGGCTTAATTAGGAAAGGGAAAATAGATTATGAAAGGAAACTGGCAGGGAACATAAAAACTGACTGCAAAAGTTTTTATAGATATGTGAAGAGAAAGAGACTAGTTAAAACAAATGTTGGTCCCTTGCAGTCAGAAACAGGTGAATTGATCATGGGGAACAAGGACATGGCAGACCAATTGAATAACTACTTTGGTTCTGTCTTCACTAAGGAAGACAAATAATCTGCCGGAAATAGCAGTGGAACGGGCGTCAAATAAGATGGAGGAACTGAGTGAAATCCAGGTTAGCCGGGAGGTGGTGTTGGGTAAATTGAACGGATTGAAGGCCGATAAATCCCCAGGGCCAGATAGTCTGCATCCCAGAGTACTCAAGGAGGTAGCCACAGAAATAGTGGTTGCATTAGTGATAATTTTTCAAAATTCCTTAGATTCTGGAGTAGTTCCTGAGGATTGGGGGGTAGCTAATGTAACCCCACTTTTTAAAAAAGGAGGGAGAGAGAAAGCGGGGAATTACAGACCAGTTAGTCTAACATCGGTAGTGGGGAAACTGCTAGAGTCAGTTATTAAAGATGGGATAGCAGCGCATTTGGAAAGTGGTGAAATCATTGGACAAAGTCAGCATGGATTTACGAAAGGTAAATCATATCTGACAAATCTGATAGAATTTTTTGAGGATGTAACTAGTAGAGTGGATAAGGGAGAACCAGTGGATGTGTTATATCTAGACTTTCAGAAGGCTTTCGACAAGGTCCCGCATAAGAGATTAGCATACAAACTTAAAGCACACGGTATTGGGGGTTCAGTATTGATGTGGATAGAGAACTGGCTAGCAGACAGGAGGCAAAGGGTAGGAGTAAACGGGTCCTTTTCAGAATGGCAGGCAGTGACTAGTGGGGTGCCGCAAGGCTCAGTGCTGGGACCCCAGCTATTTACAATATATATTAATGATTTGGACGAGGGAATTCAATGCAACATCTCAAAATTTGCAGATGATACCAAGCTGGGGGGTATAGTTAGGTGTGAGGAGGATGCTTGGAGGCTGCAGGGTGATTTGGATAGGCTGAGTGAATGGGCAGATGCATGGCAGATGCAGTATAATGTGGATAAATGTGAGGTTATCCACTTTGGTGGCAAAAACATGAGGGTAGACTATTATCTGAATGGTGGCAGATTAGGAAAGGGGGAGATGCAACGAGACCTGGGTGTCATGGTACACCAGTCATTGAAAGTAGGCATGCAGGTGCAGCAGGCAGTGAAGAAAGCAAATGGTATGTTAGCATTCATAGCGAAAGGATTTGAGTATAGGAGCAGGGAGGTTCTACTGCAGTTGTACAGGGTTTTGGTGAGGCCACACCTGGAGTATTGCATACAGTTTTGGTCTCCAAATCTGAGGAAAGACATCCTTGCCATAGAGGGGGTACAGAGAAGATTCACCAGACTGGTTCCTGGGATGTCAGGACTTTCATATGAGGAAAGATTGGATAGACTCGGCTTGTACTCGCTGGAATTTAGAAGATTGAGGGGGGATCTTATAGAAACTTACAAAATTCTTAAGGGGTTGGACAAGCTAGATGCTGGAAGATTGTTCCCGATGTTGGGGGAGTCCAGAACAAGGGGTCACAGTCTAAGGATAAGGGGGAATTCCTTTAGGACCGAAATGAGGAAAACATTCTTTACACAGAGAGTCGTGAGTCTCTGGAATTCTCTGCCACAGAAGGTAGTTGAGGCCAGTTCATTGGCTATATTTAAGAGGGCGTTAGATGTGGCACTTGTGGCTAAAGGGATCAGGGGGTATGGAGAGAAGGCAGGTACGGGATACTGAGTTGGATGATCAGCCATGATCACATTGAATGGCGGTGCAGGCTCGAAGGGCCGAATGGCCTACTCCTGCACCTATTTTCTATGTTTCTATGACATCAGCCCTCGAAGTGGCTGTCACCGGGCAAGAGCCTGACTGATCTAAACCCGCTTCATCTCCTCATCCTTATCACTCCCCTTCACCCAAAACCGACGTATCGTTTAATCTCCGATGTGAATGTTCTCACTCAGCAGCCTTCCGGCAGGGAATTGCAGAGTTTCACAAAAGGGGTAAATACTCCCGCTGTTGGAAATTTGAAAGGAAAACGAGAACATTTTGGAAACGCTCAAGCAGAGAGGCAGATTCAGCTAGAGAGAGAAACCATCAGCCTTCAGATTGCCAGGTATTCAAGAGTCGCCACTTTTCAGATCGACAATCTTTCATGGAAAATTCTGATTAATTATGCCGAGTCCCATACTTCCTGTTTTATTCCAAGATTCACAACCCTTTAAGGGAAGAAATTCCTCCTTAACTAAGCTTAAACAAATCATCCCTTCCAATGAGATTTCATGGTCCTCTCCACTAACATTTTCAAAAGTCAGGACTGTTAGTTAATTAAAACACAACGTGCCGGAGTAACTCAGCGGGTCGGGGTGAGCTTCCTCAGTCTTGAACCAATTTTCTTGATTAGTACGGGTGTCAGGGGTTAACGGGAGAAGGGGGTTGAGGGGGCGAGATAGATCAGCCAAAAATCTAATGGCGGAGTCGACTAGATGGGCCGAATGGCCTAATTCTGCTCCTATCACTTATGAACGTATGATCCATGTCCTGCACAAATGGCACAGGACCTGATGAGTTCTCCAGCACTTTGTGTTTCACTCAAGATTCAGTTATTTAATTAGTTAAGCAGGGCTCTCACTTAACTTTTTTTCCCTGTTGCCAGCCGGGCAACCTTGGCAGCTTTTTAGGTTGCTAAATGACAGTTTAGGTGGTCATTTAAGGTGGCTTGCATGACGCATGTGATAATGTGCTCGGACGAAGTGCGTAGTTACGAGTCGGAATGATACTCAATAAAGTATTCACATATTATTTCTGCTTCAAATAAAGTCACAAACTAAACATATTCACCAATCAAGACATGAAATATACCACAATGACATGCAGCAAAATTATAAGACAGTATCTCAACTCTTTTTACACATTGCAATTAATGCAATTTCTATTAGTTCTTTCCACTTCGAAACAAAAATGTGGTTGGATTATTCAGCGTATGATCAACCTGTGTCAATAAATCCTGGACCATTGTAACATATATGCGTACGTATAGTTGTGAATGGTGCTCATTAAATAACTACAGTACTGATACTCCATATTAAGAGCATTGATTGATTGATTTGCTGTTAAAATGAATTCTGTAATAACGTGTCAACGGCAGCAGTGACAATCGAACTCTGCGGTTTTAACGTTTCATGTGTTCACAATTTAATTAATCCATCTTTATGGATTAAAACAAATAATAACATTGGGAATTAAAACACATTTGATCGCATTCCGTTATCAAACATAGTCAATGTTCGCTCTGAAGACATTTCCAGCACAATAGGGTCAGGGAGGGGGGTGTGTGTGAATCAGTGCGGGGTGGGTAAATGGCGAGGGTGGAGGGGGGGGGGGGGTTAGAAGGCAGTCAGTGCAGAATGGATGGATTGAGGCAGGTGAATTAGTACGTGTTGGTTGGAGTAGGCACAATTGTGAGGGGAGAGCACCGGGGGTGTCAGTGGTGTTGAATGGGAGGGGGGTTCAGTACAGGATGGATGGGGGTAGACAAAAGTGCTGGAGAAACTCAGCGGGTGAGGCAGTATCTATGGAGCGAAGGAAATAGGCAATGTTTCGGGTCGAGACCCTTCTTCAGATTGTTCCCCCCATTCTTCTTGAATGGGAGGATCAGTACAGGATAGATGGGGATGGGGGGGGGGGGTTCAGTACAGTGTGGATCGGAGGGTCTGTGCAGGATGAATGAGGGGAAGGGGGGAAGGTGCAGGGTAAATGGAGGGTGGGTCAGTACGGGATGAATGCGTGGATTAGTACAGGATGGATGGAGGAGAAGTGCGGGATGGATGGGGGATCAGTACAGGATGGATGGGGAAGGGGTAAGTACAGGGTGAATTGGGGAACCAATGTAGGATGGATGGGGGGGGGGGGGCAGGAGAATCAATGCGAGGTGGATGGGGTGATCAGTGCAGGATGAATAGATGGGGGGGGTAGATGGGGAGGTGAGCACAGGGGATGTCAGTGAGGACTGAATAGAGGCGGGAATGGGGATCCTCGGACAACTTTGCCCCACTGCATTGGCCGTTGGGAACTCCTCGCCACCGCCTCCCTCCTCCGCCAGCCAACAGCAAGGTGCGGGGCCGTGCGGTGCAGCTCAGAGATCCTATAGATCTTTGGTCCAGCTGCTTCAGGCGAGTCGGAGCGAAAGACGGGCTTCGCACAGCGGCAGCAACGACCGCAACAGCGTCTCCATCGCCTCCTCCTCCCGCCCCCTGCCCGCCCTGATAAGGGCCTCTGCTTGTAAATCTGCTAACGGCGCTTTCAAAACAAACCCTCCCGCACGCTGAGGCCAGGAGGAGGGAGGGAGGGAGGAGGAGGGGGAGGCCTCGCTCCGACCCTTCCTCACCCCGCATCTAGCATCTTTGCCCCGCGCAGCCGGCGCCGACACGAAACGTCGCGTTCCTTTTCTCCAGAGATGCTGCCTGACCCGCGGAGTTACTCCAGTGTTTTGTGTCTATCTTCGGTACAAACCAGTATCTGGTTGCCTAGCCGGGCAAAATGACTCGGTGTTTAGGTTGCCCGGCGGCGCTTTGAGTGGTCATTGGCACCCGGGCAACCGCTAATTTCGAGCCCTGCTTATTAAGTATCAATTTCTCACCAACTTCGGGTTAAAAGACAAGCCTGCTGAACACCCATCCAGTGCTTGGTCTAACTCCAGTACTGGGGAATTATCAGGTATAACTGATAACGCATTGTATTTCGTATCTTAATTTGTTGTGTTGGTGCGTCAATGGGCCTTGAAAGCTGCAGCGAGTGAGAAGGTCATTCTTCCATTCCTGGTGTAGGTGTACAGTATATAACAATGAAACACTCCTGACTCTTGGGTGAAGCAAGAAACTAGGAAAACAGACCCTGACTCCAATGAGCTTCACAAGAGGTCCAGGGTCACCTGTTCCCAGCGTCTGTCCAGATTCTGTGGAGGGGTGATCTTATAGAGGGAGGTTTCACGGCAGTCGGGTCACGACCCACGACCCATACTGTTGCTACGCTACGCCAACTGGAGTACATGCGATGAACTGCAGGTAAGCACTTCCCATTGTTTCCAGGGTAGCGGGCCCGTTAAAACCAGCCGAAATTGTCAATTTTTGCGCTGTAAATAATTATGGAAATCGGGATAAGCGTGAGCGACATTTAGTCTACATCAGAATTCCAAAAGTGAGGAGAAATGACGGCAGATAGAAGCGAGAACTAAAGGGACAACAACAGCCAGAGTGCTTGGCGAACATTGGCCGTTTGCTCACTGCATTTCATCAACTAAGGCACCATTTGTTTTTTTTCTTGATTCCTTTGGCATCTAAAAAGATTCAGAAGTGATAAATCTGGCTGTAAAATTTTAAAATCGCCCATGGTTCTCAAGTGGGTTTTTACATACTAAAAGAAAACGCCTGAAGCAAAATTTACAGCCAGGTTTATTGCTTCTGAGACTTTTTAGATAGCAAAGGAATCAAGAAAAAACGCAACTAATGCATTACTGTTGATGAAATGCAGTGAGCAAACGGGATAATTCCCAATATATTCAATTCCGATATCTGCACGGCCAATGTTCGCCAAGCACTTGAGCTGTTGTTGTCCCTTCAGCTCTTGCTTCTCCTTACCTTCATTTCGCTTCACTTTTAGAATTCTGAAGTTGGGTACGTGTCTCTCACGCTTACCCCGACTTCCACAATTTTTTACAGCGCAAAAATTCAACATTTTGGCGGTTTTTAACAGGTAGGAAAGTGCGCGTTTCTTGCATTAATAACATATACCGGAAGTTACGGATGTCCTCCAGAAGGATTGAGCGGCTCCGTGCGTCAAGCCCTACGACCCAGTGACCTTACGTGCAACCCCCCTATAAAAACATGAGATCGGGTAGATGCACAGGGCCTCTTGCCCAGAGTAGGGGCATCGTAAACCAGACGACATAGGTTTAAGGTGAAGGGGAAAAGATTTTACAGGAATCTGAGGGGTACATTTTTCACACAAAGGGTGGTGGGTGTATGAAACGAGCCGCCAGAGGAGGTAGTTGAGGCAGGGACTATCACAGTGTTTGAGAAACAATTAGACACGTACATGGATAGGACAGGTTTAGAGGGATGTGGGCTAAATGCAGACAAGTGGGACTAGTGTAGATGGGACATGTTTGTCGGTTTTGGTTCGTTGGGCCAAACGGCCCGTTTTCATACTATGACTCTATGGTCCCCAAATGTAATACTTTGGTTTTTTGACCAACCATTTCTGGAGATCACGAGGCTTCCTGTCATTGTCCTCACGTCAGACAGAGTGGACACAAAATGCTGGAGTAATTCAGCGGGACAGGCGGCGTCTCAGGAGAGAAGTAATGGGTGACGTTTCGGGATCGAGACCCTTCAGGGATCACTAAGTTACTCCAACATTTTGCGTCTATCTTCAGTCTAAATCAGCACCTGTAGTTCCAGCCTACACACCCAGAGCTAGAAGATCCTGATGTTTATTTCAGAAGGCATCAGTATGGGTCTGGATTGCCCTTCTCAATCCTGCGATTGGTGCGATTCCTACTTCAGTTAAACAGGGAGCGGCACACAAAGGGTTAAAGTGACTTTCCTTGTTCCAAGGAAGAAATTCATCGTTAGCTGAGCATATGTCCCTGATGTAGGTGAATGCAGGCTCTTTTTAATGAGAGAAGTAGTGACTGATCTTATTAGTCAACTTCATAACACCATGAAAATGCATATTAATATTTTCTCGCCATGGGAGCACGGATTATACATTCATTACATCAGAGGGTGCTTACTGAGACAGTCTTATCTCCAAGGTGTCACCACGTGCGTCACTCTCGCTGTATTAAACATTGTCAGCAGACCATAAATTATTCAAGTTAATCAAAGAGCTAACAGATATGATGGCTCACAGATGGGCAGCAGTCAGCTCCTGCTGTGAGCAGGGACGATCTTACTGCTCCCCTTCAGACTGCAGGGGGGGCTGCACATCCAGCAACGCAGGTGCCCTCTGCCCAGTGACCCGGGCACCACGGTGTCGACAAGGTGGATGTTAGGTGTAGGAAGGAACTGCAGATACTGTTGCACCAAAATCAGACACAAATGCTGGAATAACTCAGCAGGACAGGCAGCATCTCTGGAGAGAAGAATTCGGTGACGTTTCAGGTCGAGACCCTTCTTCAGGTGGATGTTAACTTCCTTTTGACTGGAACTCAAAATGATATCCCGCAATCACTTTAGACTTTAGCATTTAGAGATACAGTGCTGAAACAGGCCCTTCGGCCCACTGAGTCCGCACTGACCAGTGATCCCCGTACACTAGCACTATCCCACACACTAAGAACAATTTAACATTTTTTACTGAAGCCAATTAACCTACAAACCTGTAAGTCGTTGGAGTGTGGGAGGAAACCAGAGCACCTGGAGAAAACCCATGCAGGTCACAGGGAGAGCGTACAAACTCCGTACAGACAATACCCGTGGTCAGGATCGTTCCTGTTTCTCTATCGCTGTAAGGCAGCAACTCTACCGCTGCACTGCCCTGAGTCACGTTGTGCAATCAACGTTACGCACTCTTCATTTTAAATGTCTGAGTTAAGGGCCTGTCCCACTTAGCCGATTTTTTCGGCGACTGCCGGTGACAGTCACAGTCGAAACACCAAAAGTAGACACAAAATGCTGGAGTAACTCAGCGGGCCTGGCATTTTGTGTCTATCTACAGTCAGTGATGTGCATGGACGGTTCCCAAGGGGCTGTGTATGTGAGCAGGATCCTGGCAAATGGTTTCCTGTCAAAGTCACAGTGTGCCTCATCAAAGAACTCTCCAACAAGTCCCAGCCCCGGGCTTGGCATCTCTCCCAGTGGGCTTGGGGAGCTGGGCTCTCCGTCACACCCTCTGTGTACAGCCGAGGTTTCAGGCCTCTGCACACTCCCTCAGCGTTGCAAGGGACCACCCACTCCTGTTACACTGCACATTTGCCAGAAAGCTCTGGGAAGGCATGCAGTGGTCCTTGTTGAGGTTTGACCCTAACCCAGGACTTACTGCTTTGCCAACTTTGCCTGTGTGGGGATCAGCACTGGCCAGCACCTTCTCACCACTAGGACAGGCCGTGTCCGAACTTCTCAAACGTAATAGCTGGTGGAATATTCGGGACATTGTAAATATTGTGTGAATGCATTGCACTTCAGACTTTAGACTTTAGAGATACAACGTGAAAAGAAGCCCTTTGGCTCACCGAGTCTACGCCGACCAGCGATTACCCCATATATATAAACCTACAATCACAAGGGATAATTTTACAACTCACCAAAGCCAACTAACCTACAAACCTGGACATCTTAGAATGTGGGATGAAACCGGAGCACCCGGAGAAAACCCATGCGGTCACTGGGAGAATGCACAAGCTCCATCGAGACAGCACCAGTAGTCAGAATTGAACCTGGGTCCCTGGTGCTGTAAGGCAGCAACTCTACCGCTGCACGCCTGTCATCCTTGACTCAGTAAATATCCTGGGTTGTGTAATTCCAATGAATTAAGTATTTTATTAACCTCCTTAATGCTGAGACTCCTCAGTTGATGGTAACTGGATTCCACACGTTGAAATACAGCCCTGGTCAGTGCAACCTGCCCCATCAATCGTCCAGTGACTCTTGGACATAATACTGTAGGAAATGTAACACCTCAACAACCCTTCGCATCTAACCATTTAGAATATATTCTGGCTGTACAATTAGATTGTACGGGACTGCCCAATCTTGTTCAATGTATTCATATTCTGTTGTGCTGCTGCAAGCAAGAATTTCATTGTTCTATCTGGGACATATGACAATAAAGCACCCTTGACTCTCTCTTCTAATTGAGCAGGTATTAACACAAAGTTGTTTTCTATTAGGTTTGACCAGAATTGACCAGGTGATCCCGAGCATCTGACGTGACTTACATACTGGCACATGGCAACTTAGAATTAAAGGAAGGTAGACAGAAATGCTGGAGAAACTCAGCGGGTGAGGCAGCATCTATGGATCGAAGGAAATAGGCAATGTTTTGGGTCGAGACCCTTCTTTAGAATTAAAGGATGTGCTTTTAGGAAGGAGATGAGGACAAATGTCTTTAATCAGAGGGTGGTGAATCTGTGGAATTCAGATTCCACTGAAGGCTGTGGAGGCCAAATCAGTGGATATCAGTGGAAATCAGAAGAAGAGCTCCGACCACCAGCCCGTGGGGACTTACCATCAGGAGCGGGATCCCTGGAGGGGAACTTTGACCGCCGGCTGTGCGGTGCTTCTGGCTGCGGCGTGGTGGGAACTTTAAATCCTCGACCACCGGCCTGCGGCCTACACCCACTTGAAGCCCCGGTCTCAGGTAGGGAAGCACCGATTCAGGACTTACCCGGACTTACCTTGTCTACTCATCTGGACGCCCGCAGTGGCGACTGCGGAGGGTTGAGGTGCCGACCACGGGGGAAAATGGAGGAGGACTGGCCAAACTGACTTCAGGAAAACCCGGCACAGTCCCACACCACTTCATATCAATGACAGCGATGTGGAGGTGGTCAGTAGCACAAAGTTCCTGGGGGTGCAGGTCACTAACAGTCTGACCTGGTCGACTAACATCTCATCAACTGTTAAGAGAGCGCAGCAGCGGTTGCACTTTCTGCGCAGGATGAGAAGAGCTCATCTCCCCCATCCCATCCTCACTACTTTCTACAGGGGCACCATAGAGAGTATTCTGACCAGCTGTATCTCTGTCTGGTTTGGGGACTGTAGAGCCTCCGACTGGAAGTCTGTGCAGAGAGTGGTGAGGACAGCGGAAAAAATCATCGGGACCTCTCTCCCCTCAATCGGGGATATTGCGACCAAACGCTGTGTGTCTAAGGCCAGCAGTATCATAAAGGACCCCACACATCTCCATCACGGACTGTTCACTCTGCTGCCCTCGGGAAAAAGATACCGCAGCATGAGGAGCAGAACATCAAGGTTCCGCAACAGCTTCTTCCCACGAGCCATCAGACTCCTGAATGCCATGTAAATGGGCTGCCACTATTGTCTATTTACCCTTTTCATACATACCTATCCTTCGGTTAATTTATTGTGTTGCACAGGGAGCCAAATGCAACGTAATTTCGTTTGGAACTGCATATATCAATGTATTTCTAAATGACAATAAAAGTTTGTTTGACTTTGACTTTGACTTGACTTGAAATATTGTGCCTTCCACCACGGTGATGAATGCTGTGGTGGATGTGTGTGTTACATTTTTATTGTGTTTTTGTGTGTTCTTTTTCATTATACCGCTGCTGGCAAATTCATTTCACTTGCACTTTATGTGCAAGAGACGAATAAAACTGATTGAATGATTGATTGATATTTTTAGGGCAGAGATAGATAGATTCTTGATTAGTACAGGTGTCAGAGGTTGTGGAGAGAAGGCAGGAGAATAGTGTTAGGAGGGAGAGATAGATCAGCCATGATTGAATGGCAGAGTAGACTTGATGGGCCAAATGGCCTAATTCTATTCTTATTCCTTATGACTTTATGAACTTACAACATTCCCTGTACCATAGTCTTTACAAAGTCTTGTGAAGTAAGTGCTGGAGCAGACCTGACGTTGCCATTTATCCTTCATGCACTTTCCCCATGATACCTAAGTGTCTTTTAAATGCTGTTATAATACCTGCTGTAACTACGCCCTCTGGCAGCTTGTTCCATACATCCACCACATACAGTGAAACAAAAAGCTGTTATCAGGCAACTGAACTATCTTATCCCCAACTTAACAGAAACTAACTAGAGAGTGATCTAGTCACCAACTATCTTATCACCAACTAGAGAGTGGTCCAGACCTACCAGCTACGTCATTGGAGACCCTTGGTCTTTAATCGGACTTTACTTTGCACTAAATGTAATTCCCTTTATCTTGTATCTGTGGCTTGATTGTAATCATGCCTAGTCTCTCCGTTGACTGGATAGCATGCAAACAAAAAGCTTTTCACTGTACCTCGGTACACGTGACAATAAACTAACCATATATGGGCTGAAGGAACGGCATGTGGTGGGCTGAATAGTCCGTTTCCATGATGAGTGACTTTCTGACTATGGGGGTGTTTCACGTTATCCGAAAATGTGTCCTTTTGTGATCAAATGAGGAACAATGGTTGACATGGGACGTGTCTAATGGAAAACCATAGCATGGCTCCCAATGGCCAGATTGTAGCTGAATGTATTCAAGAATTGAATGCATTGTGTTTCATTAATAAAGACATTTTGTTAACAAAATATTACACAATAATTCCTTGCAGCTATCATTAAAATACAATGACATTAGTTAATTATAGTTCTAAAATTCCTAACTTTTCCCAAGGGGAATGAAGTGTAACATCACCCTCTTATGGTTGAAGGAGTGAGCAAGAGACTGAATTCAGCCGACATTACGATTCCAGGGGTGATGTGGGGCCTCTGGAAAACATCACAGTTCAAAATATCCAACGCGGCTCATTAGCTCTGACTTACTGTTCAGCTGCTCTGATGACTCAGCAAGCCCAAATTGGTGTATAATTGAGTTATCTCAACCAGAAAAAAATTGCAAATTCAATCTCTAGTCATTTAGAGTTAGTTAATCTCAGTAGGGTTGCCAACTCCGCTTGGAGGCATTCCTGGAGATTTGATCGTGTAATGTGTGATCGTGTGATATCTGAACAACCTGCCAGACGAGGCAGAACCACATCGGAATGAGACTGGGTTCAGCAGCTGAACACGGAAGGACGGCCGAAGTCAGTGCATGCTTTGTTCTCTAAATCACCATCACTGTCAGTGGTGCTGCCATCCGCAGTTACTCCCAGATCTTTTAATTCCAGCCCTCCAAGTGTGTTGATGGAACATGAATTTACATCTGACAGGTCTCTGTGCTCAATAACACTTCTGGATGACAGGATAATTTGAGTGGCGAGGAGGCCATTGGGCCCATCGGGTCCATGCCAGTTCAGGAGTGATCCACGTCCATCTTTCCCCGGAAATGATTTACCCTCAAGCATGTCTCAAATGAAAGAAAATGGGCAGAACTGTCCAGTCAGTCCTGTGGCTGCTGCACCATTTGATGTGATGTTATGCTTGACTTCATTGCTAGGGGCATTGAGTATTAGCGTCAGGAAGTCATCATGCAGCTCTATAGGACTTTGTTGTGGCCACATTTGGAGTATTACGTGCAGTTCTGGTTGCCCCATTACAGGAAAGATGTAGTGGCTTTGGAGAGGGTGCAGAGGAGGTTTACCAGAATGCTGCCTGGATTAGAGGGTTTCAGCTTCAGGGAGAGTTCAGATAAACTTTTTCCCTGGAACGTTGGAGGTTGAGAGGAAAATTGATAGAAGTAGATAAGATGGTGAGAGGCATAGATGGGGTAGACACTCAGAACCTTCTCCTTCGGTCGGAAATGTCCAACATTAGAGGGCATAGCTATAAGGTGAGAATGGGGGGAGAATTTAATCTAGATGTGCGGGGCAATTTTTTTTTACACAGAATGTAATGGGGGCTGGGAACGCATTGCCAGGGATGGTGGTGGAGACAGATATGATAGTGGCATTTAAGTGGATTTTATATAAGCACCTAGAAGTGCAGGGAATAGAGGAATATGGATCATGTCCAGACAGATGAGATCAGTTTAACTTGGCATCATGTTCGGCACATTGTGGGCTGAAGAGCCCGTTCCTGTGATGTACTGTTCTATGTTCTATGCTCAGAACTGATCTTAAACTTAACTGATCTTAACTATCTTAAATCTAATAGAACACTGGTCACTGGTCCCAAAAGGCTCATCCAGGAATACTTCATCCACTTTCCCCTCCCAATTTCCCAAGCCTAGATCAGTGTTGCCCTCTCCCCTGTGGGGCCCTCTCCTTATTTGCTGGAGGAAATTTTCCTGGGCACATTTAACTAGTCCTAGGCTAGTGTAAATGGGGGCATGGGCAGGTTGGGATGAAGATATAGAAACGTATAATATTCCTGAGGCATTAGACAGGCTAGATGCAGGAAAAATATTCCCGATGTTGGGGGAGTCCTGAACTGGAGGGTCACTGTTTAAGAATAAGGGGTAGGCCATTTAGGACTGGGATGAGGAAAAACTTTTTCACTCAGAGAGTTGTGAATCTGAGGAATTCTCTGCCACAGAAGGCTGTGGAGGCCAATTCATTGGATGTTTTCAAGAGAGTTAGATGTAGCTCTTAAGGCTAATGGAATCAAGGGATATGGGGAGCAAGCAGGAATGGGGTACTGATTTGAGATGATCAGTTATGATCTTATTGAATGGTGGTGCTGGCTCAAAGGGCCAAATGGTCTACTCCTGCACCTATTTTCTATGTTTTTATGTTTAAGGGCCTGTTTCTGTGATGTATGATTATAATCAAACACAGTGGCACAGCGGTAGTTGCTGTCTTACTGCGCAAGAGACCCCGGGTTCGATCCTGACTGCAGCTGTTGTATGTCCGGAGTTATGACCATGTGGATTTTCTCTGGGTGCTCCGGTTTCCTTCCACACTGCAAGGACGTACAGGTTTGAAAGTTAAACGGCTTTGGTAAAAATTGTCCTTCGTGTGTAGGATAGCGTTGGAGTACAGGATGGTTGCTGGTTGGCACAGACTCCGTGGGCTGAAGGGCCTATTTCCATTTCTGTATCTTTAAAGTAAAGTAAAGACTCACCGTGAAGATGGACTGGATGGAAGGGTGACAAGCCTCTGATGGACTGGACTGTGTTCACTACTCTCTGCAGGATCTAGTGATCACGAGACCATACCAGGCTGAAATGTACCCCATCTGAACACCTTCTATAGCACTTCTGTATTTCGAGGGAATCCTCATGGACATGCTGAATCACCTGAAGGCCTAGATATGCTGATGTGCTTTCTTATTCACTGCATTGATGTAAAGGGACCAGGTGAGGAGATGGTCTTTCTGTAGACCTATCTTTCCTGGATGACAATAGGCTGGGCATGATTTCAGAAGCAGATGGGGAAAGAACTCTATTGAACTGAGAGGATGGAGATGTCAGTGAAGACTGCGGCCAATAGACTGGGGCATTATTTCAGAACTGTCGGATTCTGTAAATTGTGTGTAGAATAGTGCTGGTGTATGGGTGATCGCTGGTCGGCGTGGACTCGAAGGGCCTGTTTCTGCGCTGTATCTTTACAGTTTAAAGGATAGCAGGAAAGTGATCTGCTGTGTACATGTCATCACATCAGCAAACTGCACAAGCCACAATGACAGACTCATGAGCTGGGCCATTGCATCTCTGCCTGACATAACCAAATATTCTAGCACAGTATACACCGACCAGACCCAACGCATGGATTTGGGAGGTCACTGGGCTTCAGTCAGGCTCAGAGAGAAGTACTCATTCTCAGCTCATGCAAGGAGTGGTTAGGTGACAGTGAATGTGGCAACTGCAGCTGGGATCAGGGTTTGGGGAAACACAAAGCAGGATTGCAAACTCAAAGCCTCCCCATTCCACCGCATAAAACACTCACTCCGTGCCACGGCTCAAACACTACAGCCTTTATTCTTGCTTCAATCAAACTGGGATTTGGACCAATACATGAACTGCATTTAGTTAGATCCTTGAAGTTACCTGTTTAACTTATCCTTTGGTTAACAGTACAAAGATTGTTTATCAAACTGCCATAATCTCAGCATCTTCTCCAGTGGTCTGGTGCAGAAGTCTGCCATATAGTTCAAAAAAAGTGTCTCTCTCATTGTTTCATAGTCGTACAAAAACTTGCTCTTGAGGTACCAGGGACTGCCGACTCTCTCCTTTCGAGTTACAGACAGAAAAAGGCAGCATCACACGATTATAACACAGTTCTTCATTGTATCCAGAGTGTTCTTTTCTTCACAAGGTCCATAAGGTGTATCACACTCTTTATCGTAGAAACAACACTATTGTTTAATTACCAAATTGTAAAAAAGCAGCTTTTTCCATACATCAAGAGCGTATAGAACCTAGTGCATTTCTGAAGCATCAACTATTTAACAGAATGCATCCTATGTACCACACATATTGCACTTATCTCCATGTATACCTTTACCCTTTATACATTGCACCAAAGTCTCTTCAAAGTATTAATTGTATGAAAAAAATCACAAAGGTAAAAACACTTCCTACAGCGAAATCAGAAATCAGATAATAGACTTCTTTTGTCTCTTGAAAACAAGTTGAAGATGAAACCCAAGGTGGCACTGGGACAGGTTCTTGCCCCCTGGCTGAGGAGAATGGTGAATGTCTCCGGATAAATCCATGGACTGTGTCATCTGCTCCTGATGTGAAGTGCTCTGACTACCGCCATACGGGTGCAGGTGTGGGGCGAGGAAGCCGAGTATCAGCTGGACATGTTGTGGAGATTGAGTACAGAACGGGCATCAGTTCACCGGCTACACACTGGGGGACGTGTTGGGTATTCACTCATATTAAACAGCTTTACTATCATGAGGTAACAAGTGACTGAGGAACCCAAGGCTCAGAGAAAGGCTGTTCACATCTCACAGATGCTGTTCATTTTGCAGCACTGTCTAATTTCTAACCTATCCGTTTGGAAAGTTACACATTAAACTGCAGCGTTCAATACTCCACAGGGAATATTATTACCCAGTGCAGCCAGGGCTGTGTCACTGATTGATGCTACAGACCAATTACATCTTTCTCAAAGGATTTGCATTGTCGCAGCCTAAGCCAACTCAAAAGGAAAAAGGTTCCTGGTAAACACAATAAATTAAATTCCTCTGCTGTAACATTGGTGTTGAACAACACATTAAGAATGTTTTATGGTAATATTGATTGCTGAGAGAAATAAAGTTAAAAAAAAATGCATTATCAGGCAGGATTTAGTATCTGATTGTCAGATAGTGGGAAAGGGTTTTGGAGAGGAGCAGGTTGTGATTTGAAGTCTGGACTTTTCTCACCTTCAGCCTGGGATTAGAGTGAAAGAGTGGAGAGGAGATTCTGACATTGAGAAAGGGGAATCCAATGGGTCAGCCCCACCACTGACCTGAAGGCAGCAGAGCGGAGGCCCTCCGGAACTTAGGAGGCTTCCTGTTGTCTCGAGAGTGTAAATGGTCACAGAATTCCACAGGAGGTCTTGAAGACACATGGCGTGAATTCATCTTTCTACTGTCAATGGAGTCCAGGTGATGGTGATAAGGAATGGGGAGAGAAGGAGGTGTGGAGGAGCGAGGACTAACACAGATACTGTTTACCCATGGACGCTGCACGTGCAAACAGCCTGCCTCTGTCCACCCTGCACCCTGTCTGGCTAGAAAGTCAATGAATGCGATTGAAAGTGGGACAAGAAAAGCAGAATGAAAGAGAGCAGCATGACCCTAGGAGCGAGGATAATGCCTTGGAGCGAGTTGCTTATTAATTTTTTGCAAAACTCCGGAACTTAGAAAATAACAGAGACAGTGTTCTGTTGACCATCTGACGCAGAGGAACATTGCAAATAAAATAAAACAGCGCCGCGAAGCATTTGACATGCACCGGAGGCATGCATCTGTGTCGCGCCTACCAGGCCTTCTGCTCGGTGCAGCCTGCTCAGAGATCTTGCATTTAATTCCCAGGGGAGAAGGTTTGAGGTGTGATTATCCAGACTGCAGTTTCAATAGTGTTAACTCATCATGGTAAAATGCCAATTGTCAATGATAAACTGGCAATTATGAGGGTCATTGTATCCAGGAGGTCTGACTGACCTAAATTCTAGGCCACGTGGTCACGCAAACTAATATACCCTAACCAGTGCATCGTCAGCATTTGCTGCCTGTACAATACTTCAACAAGAGGAAGAGAAGTGAGATTATTCTGATGGTACACAAAACACCCGTCGCAGTACATGTATGGTACAATCATCTTTTGAAAACATTTAATAAATATTGCTTTTTACTCTTTACATACAGATTTCAACACAAAGCAAGACCTTGTCCTGACTCCACACGGCGGACCCAGAAGTAGAGACTCTGAAGTGACTTTGGTTAACCTGCCAGTATAAATGGGGCATTGTTTATCCAAACTATTTTCCAGAAATGTGTTTCTTTTACTTTTAAATTAAATGAAGCAAAAAAGGCACAGCACATCACACTTCACGCAACAGTTTGTTTCAAAAGCTTATTTCTCATATAACTTCTAAAACCCTAGGTAAAGTGTACAAAGCTTTCAATAAACAACCAGCAACTCATATTCAAAATTACAATGAATTATTCCTTGGAAAAGCAAACACTGAACGAGTACTATCACATTAATTACCTCCTCGTGAATCCAGAGGTATGCGAGATAAAATGCCCCTGCAGGAGGCACTTTTCAACAATTCTATATTTTTTAAACTTCCATCCTAAAATGCTAACTGTAATCTAGCAACAACCTCTGGTGAGAAATGAAACTGTTGAGCATTGTTTTCAGTGATCTGGGATGATTACAATGTCCAGAACTCAGTGTCAGAGAAGCACTCTCAGTTACTCTATTTTCTGTGCTCCACTGTGTAGGGCATCCCATTTCCCAGTCTGTCCAAGTAGATTGCATTGGCCAGGGGTGAGGGAGGTACATGGGTGTTCAGTGACAACTTTTCGTTTGGATGGTAAGCTCTTAAACTCCAGCTTTCCTGGCGACGTATTGCTTTGTTGTCAGAACCAATTGTTCTGCTTCTGCGCCCTTCCAATGTAGTGTTGCCTGCTTGTTACCTGGTACATTGGTTGGTGCCATTTTGAGGAAAGTGCATTTGCTTTTTTTTTTTTTAAGACTTGCCTCTCCTGCCTCTCGTCTTCTCAGCACCAGGGGCCAACAGAACCACGTGACGATTGTTTCAACAAATGAGATCTGGCCTGAGCCAATTCTACACCGTTGGTTTCCATTCTTCTAGCTATGCTTTAAGATGGAAAACAAGTCATCAATTTTAGTGTTTTCTTGAAATGTACAAACTAAATTGACTTCCATTTCTCTCCTTGTCATCCCTTCTCTCTGTTGAAGTAACACTGAAAATCTATTTCAGTCAGTTTACCAGGACATAGCCTCCATGTTGGCTATCAACTGTCTCCATCATCTCACAATCAAAGAGCGCAGGCAGTTCAGGGAGAGTCATGTTCTTGTAGGTCTCTGGTGAGTCAGCAGCAACCTTGATTGCCCGATTTTCATTCAAGGGCAGGGCAGCTTGTTGGGTTTGGTTGAGAGTGTAGGGACATTGTTCTGGGTAACCCAGCTCTGGGGCAGTGGGTCCAACCACATCACAAGACTGGTAAGGGAACTGCAGGAGTTGTTGGTGCTGATCCAGGGACTGCAGTGGAGGCTGCGCTGTTTGCTGCACTGGCCCCACCTGTTGCAGGGAAAGCTGCAGATTGTAGTGCTGGCTGAGGAATGGGTCACACTGCATCTGATTTGGGGGCTCCAGCATCGGGCTTAGAGGCCGGGGTATACTGAACTGCTGCTGCTGGGCTTCAGGGTGAGCTGCAGGCATTTGCTGAGTTTGGTGAGGGTAGGAACCTTCGGCAATCTGCATTTGGTTGAAATAAGCCTGGAGCTGCGACTGTTTTTGGAGAAACATGCGCTTCAGTTGCAACCTGAAATGGAAGATAATACACAGAACATGAAGCAACACCCCATGGAGCAAACACAAGCTTCAACAATGCTTCCCACTGGTCAAAGGAATACAACAAGCTTTTCACTGTACTTTCGTACACTCGACAACAAACAACATCATCCACTGATTCACATCAACATATCCACAGCACCCTGATGTCTGACCGTCCTCAGGGGCACTATGACCTCTGATCCATCCACTGTGGAACTTTATGACCTCTGACCCATCTACTGGGGTACCCTATTACCTCTGACACCCGCTGGGGCACCCTATGACCTCTCGTGGCACTGGAGGAAGCCCTAGGCATGGGATATAAGAATATTGACATTAACCTGGAAAGCTTCTTTCAACTTTGACATCACTGGCCCCACCTGTGACATCACTGGCCTCACCTGAGACATCACTGGCCCCACCTGTGACATCACTGGCCCCACCTGAGACATCACTGGCCCCACCTGTGACATCACTGGCCTCACCTGAGACATCACTGGCCTCACCTGAGACATCACTGGCCCCACCTGTGACATCACTGGCCTCACCTGAGACATCACTGGCCCCACCTGAGACATCACTGGCCCCACCTGTGACATCACTGGCCCCACCTGTGACATGACTGGCCTCACCTGAGACATCAGTTTAGTTTAGAGATACGGCACGGAAACAGGCCCTTCGGCCCACAGAGTCCGCACCGACCAGCAGTCCCTGCACACTAACGCTAGTCTACAAATACTATCACTAGGGACAATTTACAATTTTACCGAAGCCAATTAGCCTTCAAACCTGTATATCTTTGGAGTGTGGGAGGAAACTGGAGCTCCCGGAGAAAACCCACGCAGGTTATGGGGAAAACGTACAAACTCTGTACAGACAGCACCCGTAGTTAGGATCGAACCCGGGTCCCTGGCGCTGTAAAGCAGCAACTCTACCGTTGCGCCACTGTGCCGCCCACTGGTCTCACCTGCGCTCCTGGAGTTGTTGCTCCAGGCTCCGGGGCGATTCCTTGCAATACATCGGGCAACTGTTTTGTGCTTTAGTCAGTAAGGTTGGGTTCTGTAACATACAGTAAAAGAGTATTTAATTTACTACAAGTCCAACATGCCAGTAACATCAGTAACGCATCAACATTGACCCTGAGCATTTTGCTGGCAGCAAATCATTAAGGCGCTATTAGGCAGGTGGCTTACAATAACATTTACATTCAATAACCCTGTTTAAAATACATTTGGATACGTACATGGATAGGAACGGTTAAGGAAGATATGGAACAAAGGTGAGCAAATGAGATTAGTGCAGATGGGGCATCTTGGTTGGCATGGATGAGTTGGAGAGCCTGTTTCCGTGCTGGATGACTCTGTAATATTAAAAGTAGACAGGCACAGAGGCTAAGAAGATGAGACCTTGGCTACTGATGGGGCTCTCACCAACGGTGGGACAATGGAAAAAAGAGATATGCACGAGGCTGAAGCAGGAGAGCCACGAGAGGCGAAGGGGATGTGGGGGGACTGGGTGTGAAGTGCAACAATTCCACAACACATGATAAGATTACTTTCTAATGTTTGGCGTGATGCAGAGTAATACATTCAACATGGTCTGATGTTTTCCTCATAGTTTGAACTTCCGCTCTGCTCTGCCTATCAGCTGTGCACCTAGTTAGAGGCACCCATCACCGCTCAGCAGCCAAACTCTGAATGTTTTAGGAATGAATATCCCTAGCATATTTCAAAATTTGCAAGAATTTAGGATTATGTTGGGAAAAATGTTATATTTTGATTGTGTAAATTAAATAATTAATCCCACCTATGGAAAAAATGAAATTCACTCATATTTGAAATGTTTTTATATTTAATTTCCCTTCCATTTCTGCTGGACAAACAGCAGCACGATGTTCTCTGCCACACCGTAGATGTATCTGGCAACATCGCAAATATGATGACTGAAATAGTTTTGGAAACACATTGAGCAGACTATCATCTCACTCTCGGTGTTTATTCACAGCTGATGGAAGTTCCTCTCACAAGTAGTTTGTTTGCACTACTCGCTAGAAGTGGAGCCAGACTAACTGGTACAGCCCCTCCAGCCTGCTCTGCTATTCAGCAATAAATATCAGGAATGGATTTCTATATTCTTTCCACTCTCCCGCAGCTCAAAGATCTGGTAATCTCAGAACCCATCAACAGGGCATTGACAGTCCTTTCATGATTTTAATGATTCATAGCCCCTTCGAGTAATTCAGATAGATCTTTGGCACATTCATGTCCACATTGATTTCTGTCGTGGGATTCAGTAGATCCTACAGATGAAGCTTCTCTTCATTTTCACTGCTGAGTGGCCAAGGCAAGAAGAGAGTTGATGAAAACTTACTCTATTGTGTTTAAGTGACTGGAATTCTGCCATGGAGCCAGAAATTCCCAATGTGTTTGAATGTGCTGGGATGTGTACAAAACCTGTGATTCTGTGCTGGAATCTTGAACAAAACACAAAGTATTTGAGTAGCTCAGCCAGTTATGTTGCATCTGTAGCAACACACTGCAACCTATCCATTCCCTTCAGATGTTGCCTGACCAGCTGAGTGACAGCAGCATTTTGTATTTTGCATTACATTGGATGGGATATTTTATAAGCAACACAGATCTGGTGCATTTCAGCACCTTTCTGTGGTGTATATTTCCATGACTAGCTACACCTTGTTCAAATGTAACCTCCCTCACTTCCTGAGTGTGAGCAACTTATCGAAACTCTTTCTATTTTGGGCTAGTTGGTGATGGGGAGTGGAAAGAGAATAACATATCAGGTTTAACCCTGATAGCAAAGAAACACACTGCAGTAAAGAGGAAGGGCCATCCACTCTTAACTCTGCACCTCTCCATAAATGTTGGCCTTTCATTTGCTCAAATTTCTCATCTCATTTTATCAGGCTTAGATTGTTGCGTTGACCTGTAATTAGTTCCAGAGATAATCCTCCTTACCGGCATTCGGTGCTGTAAATAATGTGTCTCGAGGCTCTGACGTCTTGACAACAAGTGGGGATGCACTCCGTTGGGGAATAATGCTACATTTTCCTGCGGTCGTAAAGCTTCATCCTGGAAGAAAACGTAAGGCTGATCATAATGTGTAGGAAGGAACTGCAGATGATGGTTTAAACCAAAGATAGACAGAAAAAGCTGGAGTAACAAGCAGCATCTCTGGAGAGAAGGAATGGGTGATGTTTTCGGGTCAAGACTTTTCTTTAGACTGAATACCTCTATAAAGTCACCCCCTCAGCCTCCTGCACTCCGAGAAATATACCCTTAAGCTGCCTGACCTCTCCCTATAGCGCAGGCCCTCAAGTCCTGCCACCATCTTCATAAACCTTCTCTGCACTCTTTTTAACTTAACATCCTCCCTTAAACAGGGTGACCAGAACACAATACTCCAACTGTGATCTCACCGATGTCATTTACGACTGACAAGATGCAGAAGAGTTTGCCAGAATGATGCCTGGATTAGATGCCTGTGCTTTACACATTGGACAGTACCGTACAGTAGAGAGTATAAGCTGTAAACTAATTTGATTGCTTCTTTGAAGTATTGGAGGTTGAGGGGAGACCTGATAGAAGTATTTAAAATTATGTGAGGCATAGATAGGGTGGATAGAACCTTTTCCCCCAGGGTGGAAATACCAAAGAGCATAGCTTTAAGGAGAGAGGGGCAAACTTTAAAGGAGATCTGTGTGGCAAATAATTTACAGAGCGTGGTGCATGCCTGGAATGCACTGCCAGGGATGGTGGTGCAGCAGATGCGATAATGACATTTAAGAGGATTTTAGATAGACGCACAGATATGCAGGGAGTGAAGGGATATAGGTCATGTACAAGCAGAGGCAATTAGTTTAACTTGGCACAGACGCTGTGCATGGAAGGGTGTGTCCATTTGCTGTACTGTTCCATGTTCAAAAACCCAGCTGGTCACCATCCCTGTTCAGATTTCTGGAGGTCAAATGAAGGAATTAATAATTGGCATTGCAGTGAGGAGTTTGTTTCTGGTCATGAGGAAAGGATACATCCTAATGAGGTTACACATCAAAACATTGGGATCATTTCCTAATGAGGTTCCACACGATGAAACGGGGATCATTTCCTAATTACGTGTGTTCTTGATCAGAATTTTTCTCCATGATTCATTAATTAGGTAGCTGCTAATCCAATTAGAAAATGTGTTGTCATGGCATGGAACCAAATGCTACTTGTCATGGAGTGCATGTGATTAATCCAGTCATGGAAAGGTACTTCAAATGTCATACCTCCGTACCACGGAGGCAGGGAGGTTTACCTGGTGGTGGGTGGTGAGGAGGCTTTGGAAATGCGCTGCTGGTACAGAATCAAGATCCACATCAGAGTTCATCTGTTCATAAAGCAACTGCACCTTGTTCAGTTCCAGAATCCCCTTGGTTCTGGCCAGATTCTGGAGATGCTGGCGGAAGGCGACGATACCTAAAGGAAGAAGTCGAGAGGAGCCTAGTTACGGGAGAGGATTCTGAGGGATAAGATATACGGGTATTTGGAAAGGCGTGTTGATTGGAGATAGTCAGCGTGGTTTTGTATATGAGAGATCGTGTCTCACAAATTTGTTGAATTGTACATTGTTGTTACCGTACAGTAGAGAGTATAAGCTGTAAACTAATTTGATTGCTTCTTTGAAGTATTGGAGGTTGAGGGGAGACCTGATAGAAGTATTTAAAATTATGTGAGGCATAGATAGGGTGGATAGAACCTTTTCCCCCAGGGTGGAAATACCATTGTTGTACAATTATTGGTTAGGCAACACTTGGAGCATTGTGCCCACGTGCGATCTCATCAATCTCTTGTACGACTTCTGTAGAAGGATGCCGTTACGCTGGAAACAGTGTCGAGAAGATTTACAAGAATGTTGCTGGGACTCCAGAACTACTGGAAGAGATTGGGCAGGCTCGGACTTTACTCCTTGGAGAGCAGAAGGCTGAGGGGTGATCTTATAGAGGTGTATAAAATCATGAGGGGAATAGGGGGTATGAGTAGTCATTTACCCAGAGTAGGGGGAATCGCAAACCAGAGGACATAAGTTTAAGGTGAGAGGGGAAAGATTTAATAGAAACCCAAGGGACAACTTTTTCCATACAGAGGGTGGTGGGTATATGGAATGTGCTGCCAGAGGAGGTCGTTAAAGCTGGTACTATAACAACATTTGAAATACATTTGGACAGGTACATGGATAGGAAATGTTTAGGGGATATGGGCCACATGTAGGCAGGTGGGATTATCTAAAATGGGCATCCTGGGTGGAGTGGAGCCGAAGAGTTTATTTCCATACAACCCATGACTATATGTCTTCAATAAAGGCAATCTACACTCTTCACTCAGTTTAGTCAACATGTGACTCCACACCCTGGTAAACTGACTTTGCGCTCCCTCTGAAACGGCACAGAGTGTAGAGGAGGCTCATCCCCACCCACCAAAATGGCAAGGAAGGATGACCATTAAATTCCCCCATAACTGTGAGACGCAATGATCACTCAGACAGCGCCTGACACCTGGTGCGGTCTATCCTGGAGGCCAGCAGAAACCAAAGCTATGAAATACCAACGATTAAAGACATTTAGACACGGATATGGACAGGATAGGTTTAGAGGGATATGGACCAAATGTGGGTAGGTAGGACGAGTGTAGACGGGGAAGCTTGGTTGATGTGGGCAAGTTGGGCAGAAAGCCAGTTTCCATGCTGCGTGACTCTATGACTCTAAACCGTATGTCAACAACTGGTTATAATCACTGGGAGTGTCTTAGTTATTGTAGGCGTGAAATGGCCGATGGGTTTTAATTGCAGAGAATTTGACTCGACACTGCATCAATGGGACAAGAGGTTAGGCGGTCACCTTGTGTTAGCGACGTGTCGGAAGCTCTTCGACCCTCTCGGAAGCTGACGGGCGACCTGTTGTGCATCTCGCGTTTCTGTGACGTCAGTGCCTCCATTGCCGGGTTTGGTGGTTTGATGCCAACCAGAGGTGGGGTGATCCGTGACAGCGGCTGGTTGGCAAGTACATCCGCCAGCGGCGGTGTGTCCTCCAGGATGCTAAGCTCCCCGTGCATCAGTCCCATGTCGTATTCAGAATCGACACTGCCCAAGGACGGGTTATTGCAGACTGTCAACAGCTTCCCTGGGTGGGCGAAAGAGACAGGAGGGAATTGAACATTAAACCACTGAGGCAATCTCATCCCGATTTAAAAGATACCCGAGCGGCAACTTGTTCACACAGAGGGAGGAGCACATAAGTAACGAGCTGCCAGAGGAAATGATTGTGGCAAGCACAATTATGACATTTAAAAGACCCTTGGATAGGAAAGGTTTGGGATATGGACCAGGAGTTGGTAAGAACAGCCCAGTTAGGTAATTTGGTCGGGAGTAAGTCTAGCTGGGCCAAAGGGCCTGTTTCAGCACTACATGCACTTCTTATCAAAAGAAGCCTTTTCTGAAATGGGCATCCAATTGTTTGCAATCTACTGCCATCTCACACCAGTGCAAGTATTTTCTATGCATATATTCAACTAATTCTTCAGTATGGTGGCACCCTTCTTCACATGGCACATTCCAGGTCCAGGAGCAAATTCCTCACCTCCTCCTCTCTGATACCTTTGTCAATCATCTTAAATCTACCGCCAGGGTATGTAAAACAAAAAACATTCCCAGTTCCCACCTTGATCGTCCATGCATTGATGTGGAGTCAAACAGGTTTGGGTCAATTCTGCTGTTTTTCATGGTCATGTAATTTTCACTCTTAACGGTGATGTTCAGATGTGTAGCTCAAGAGTTCAATGCCTTCCTACCTGTGCCGGGTAACAATACTGGTTGGTTGGTGACCTCAGTGAGAGTGTGCCGTCTCTGGCCACAGCGCATTGCCTGAAACGATGCATAGACCTGGGCTGGATCCTCCTCAGAGTCATCTTCAGTCTCTATGCCCTCGTCAATAGATGTCTCCATCATGTTGCTGGGAGATGGTGGACATCCTTTCCTTGATATTGATGGAGGCAAAGGATCAAGGAGACAACCGTTCACCTGTGAGAAGTTGTGAATGTATTAGTCATTGTGCAAAATACATTTGCCCTTGGTCATTTTAGTGCAATTCGTATATGTGGACAAGTTACATATAAATCATGAATGATTTCCTTCCATGGTTATTCTAGAAAGATAATGTTACTCTTAACCTATACATCCTTTATTTATATTTATTTAGTTTTTATATTTATAGAAATCCACAGCACCATTCAGCCAGTTAATTTAAGATTGTTTTGAATAAAGGCAAGTCTGGACCTTGGGGGAAGGTTCTAAATTGGAGAAAGGAAGATGACAACATTATTAGGCAGGAGAGAGGGAGAGTAAATCAGGAGCAGTTGTTAATGGGTAAATCTAGTATGTGGGAGTCGTTCAGAGGGCAGTTGATCAAAGTTCAGGATGGCATGTTCCAGTAAGGAGGAGTGATAACAATGGCAAGCTGAGGGAGTCTTGGACGATCAAAGAGGCTATAAATGTGGTCAAAATGTAAAAAGTGCATGCGAGGTTTAAGAAGGTGAAATCAGACAGGGCCTTTGAGGAATATAAAACAAGTAGGACATAACTCAAGCGGGCGATTAGAAGGGCCATAAGGGTTCATGAATGGCTTGTACTGAAGAAAATAAAAACAAGAGGGTCAGACCACTCAAAGATAAAGTAGGGAATTTATGCTTGGAGTCAGAGGATGTAGGCAAGGTGCTAATGGAGTATCTTGCATCATCTGCATTTGCCAATTAGGACAGTGACATCAGTGTGGCGAATACTAATGTTTGAAATCAAGCATTAGCTTGAGTTATGTCCTACATCAACCGAGATGGTGTTGGGGCTCTTGAAAAGCATTAAGGTGGATAAATTCCCTTGTGTGATCTATCCCAGGTTATAAAGAGAAGCAAGAGAGGAGATTGCAGGAGCCTTGGCAAATATCTTTGCATCTTTTCTAGCCACAAGTGAGGTGCCGGAGAAGTGGGGAGTAGCCAGTTGTTATTTTGTTTAAGAAGGGATGTAGAATGAATCCAGGGAATTATAGGAAGCCTACTACATCAGTAGTAGGGAAACTAACGGAGAGAATTCTTTGGGATAGGATTTAGTCACATTTAGAAAAGAATGGGCTAATTAGACATAGCCAATGACTTTGTGTGCGGCAGGTGGTGTTTCATTAACTTTATCGAGGTTTTTGAGGAGGCGTTGAAGGTGCAGTAAGAAATTACAAAATAAAGCATGCATAAAAAAGACAAAAGTAAAATATTGTGCTTCTGAAAGTCTAACATCAGAAAATGCAGGAAATTCTCCGCAGGCCAGGTAGCATCTGTGAAGAGTTAACACTTTCAGATCAATGACCTTTTAGAACAATAGCTGTTTGGCCTACTAAGCATTCCTAACATTTTCTGGTATCGTTGCAGTCACAATAGTTTAGTAAATATAACTTCACAGAGGTCTAAAAGCAGAGATGTCATGTCAGGAAAGTGGGCGTGGAGAGAACAGTGAGTCACTGCAAACTTCACAATGTTCGTAACAAAATGTTCTGCATGTTCTCAATGAACAGGGAGATATCCTGCCATTCAGGACTGGCGCTCAGGCGGAAGATTCTGGAAATACCAAACTCATTTCCTTCATTTTGATCACTCAGTTTATCGGTGAGTGTTATATCTGAGTCACTTCCTCTCAACCTCGCTCACAGCTGCTCACAGCTTCCGACAGAGCAATTCCCTTTTAAATGTCACACTCTTGCTACCCCTACGCAGATACCAAGCATACTCACATAAACCAACATTTCCAATCTTGTCTATTGGTACATTCAAGGTTCAAAGACACAAAAAGCTGGAGTAACTCAGCGAGACAAGGACACTGGTGAGAAGGAATGGGTGACGTTTCGGGTTGAGACCGTTCTTCAAATTCTGAAGTCTGGGGCCTGCAGAAGGGTCTCGACCCCTCTCTCCAGAGATGCTGCCTGTCCCGCTGCGTTACTCCAGCATTTTGTATCTATCTTCGGTGTAAACCAGCCTCTGCAGTTCCTTCCTCCACAATATCTCTGGAGAACATGGACAGGTGATGTTTTGGGTCAGGACCTTTCTTCAGTATGTCCATTCTGGTGATTTTCCAGAGATGTTGCCTGTCCTGCTGAGTTACTCCAGCACTTTGAGTCCTTTTTTGTAAACCAGCAACCGCAGTTCCCTGTGTCTCCTGACCTCATTAACTCCAGATTGTCACGCAAAACCCCACAACCACTCAATTGCAGGGATTGTTGCCTCCTACCTGAGACAAAGATCTCCTGACGTTCTCCTGCCCAGCAACGAGGAGTCTTTGCAGACAATGCTCAGGGTTTAAAATCTGAGATCAAGACTTCAATCTGCCTGATTTGGAACATGTTTAAATAAGAAACCCATGAGTTAACAGTTGGAATTTTATTTTGAATGAACTATTATAGAATGGGCCTAAGAATCTCTGCAATCTGCTGTACCATGTAATTAGTTTAACCGGATGCATGGCGAATCATGGACACATGATTTGGAAAGTAGCAGATTTTTATTTTTATTTTTTTCCACCATTCTATAAAACAGATGATGCACAGGTCTATTTCGTGCCTCGGTAGGAATTGTGTGCGTGTAATAACTTTGGAATGGTCCAAAACGCACTCGGATGCGCCTCGTGTGTTTAATCCATTCCAAAGTTACCTTGTACACACAATTCCTACCGTCGCACTCAGACCTGTGCATCATTTGTATACCGACCAACACATGATACACCCAAATACAAATCAAAGAGTGTGTGTCCGTCAAAGTGCCACAAAAAGTAACATTTTTGCCAACTATATAATTTCCTGTTTATTTACTTTTGAAAGTACTTTGTATATCTCAGCTTCAATAGCCTCAGTTCAGAGAATACCGTACTGATTAAAGCTCTGCCCTTAATGCCTGTGAAACAATCACACAAGGCTTTACTCAGTGACGTGAAAGGAATCCAGTTTAAATGGGTGAGTGATTGAGATAAATGTGAATATTTGACAGCAGTTACTTTGAAAACTTCATATGACGGTGACCAAAGCAGGGACAATTTTGATTTCAAAAAGAGTGGATAGGTTTAAAATGATGATTGCGTCCGGCTGTGAAACCGGCTCCCACCTTATCCGTTACCCACTGAAACTGCAACACAGTTCGGCCCACTGTGACTGCACAAATGATGGATTGTTTTGGGAGCCATCGCCAATCTACTCTCAGCAGTAACCCTACTCCTCTGGTTCTGGTTTCATTCATACCGGGCTCACTTGGCTGGAGAGCAAGTATAATAGATACAGAAGCAAGCGTAACTAATTTTCAGCAAAGCCACAATTGTGCTGCCCTCAAATATGTGCAAGGGAGTCTGATCCTGTAATTAGCTTCAAAGGCAGCCCAGGAATTACGCGTGCCTTCCACAACACCCACATCCACCGCTGGCTTGAGCACCCAGTGGAAACACATGCGTGTAATGGGAATCTCCCTCCCACTGTCTCCAGGGTTGCCAGAGTCCTCAAGTGTCTGACCGAGTGACTCCCGAAAACATGGAATCCGAGCTTCGGGTTGTGTGAAACCGTGAAGGGTTATGATTTGTTGCCGTGGGCTTTCTCACTGCCTAGATGCTAAATATACTTTTGTTCAGACACCGAATACCTGGGTGATAATTGCAGTGACTGCCTTCAGAAATACTTGGGAGACAAAATTAACATTTGCTGCAATGATGCCAGGATGTTAAAAGGATCTCCAGAACGTTGATTGTCAATGCTGGGATTACCAGGGTCTCCCTCAATAATCCTGGGACACCAAAATAATGTTGAAAGATTTTGGATGTGAGATGATGCATTCCAATCCCAGGCCATGCCATTAAAATTGAATGTAGAATGGGACCTGGAGCAGTGAGGGACATCATTTGAATTCACTGCCATACATCCTCTCCCTATTGTATACCCCATCAGCTTCATTACTCTCGGATAAGTCCACTGCTCCAATTCTGGACGAAAATGCTCAAAAACAATTGATCCCTCTCCAGCCGCCATGTCTTCAACTTTCAAGGTATTCCCTTCCTTAGCTTTCCTCCCACACCTCTCCCTCCTGTCAGCAGCCACTCTAAACCTAGCAGTCTGACCGAGTTGGTGTTCATCCACTGCACGTCACCTCCAATGGTTCTGCACCCCAACGCACTGTGGGGATCTTTCAGTAAGCACAAGGTGCTATACGATGGCAGCTGAGATCACGTAGCACAGGTACAAGCCCTGAGGCCAATCGTATCCTTCTGACCATCAAATACCCATCTCTATGACTCCAGCTTCTCCTTATCATTCAAACCTTCCAGATCCGGTAACATTCTCCTGCAGCCTTTTTGCAGGGCAACCAAAACTGTACACAGTATTCCTAGTTTGGCCTCACCAATGATTTGTACAGCTGTAACATGATGTCTCAATTCCTGTATTGAATACAGTGAACATGAAGCCAAGTGTGCTAAATGCTTTTTCACCACCCTCTTTACCTGTGGCTCCACTTTTGTGGAACTGTGTACCTGCTCCAACCATGAATGTAGATTTATCTCAGTAGATGTTCCCAGATTGTTTTGCCAGACCCTGTCTCATATTGAAATCATCCTCTTCTCAATTCACACTCTGTATCCCTTTATAACTACTTTGAAACTTATTGAGTGATGTCCATTGAGTGATGCCCACTGACACTTTATCCACCTGCCCAGCTTCATTCCCTGGGATTATGTCCAGCACTGCCCCATTCTGAATGGGACTGTCTACGTACTCACAGAAACATCTCCCTTGGATAGCTGTGATCTCATTCTACAAATCACGAGTGCAGATTGGATAAAGTATAGCTGAGCCATTAGCCCGACACTTTCGAAATCTTTCTCACTGCAAAGCTGCACCTCATCTCCAATAGCTGTAAACATGAATGTGGTCCACACTGGAATAATGTGACTCATATTAAACAGTGCATTCTCCTGTTGGGCATGAACAGAAAGCACTTTGATCTAAGGACTACTATAACAGGAATCAAACATTACTTTCTTAGCAGATAAGACTAAATTACAAAGTGCTTTTCTCTCTTTGACCTTTAAGCAGATCACAAATTAAAGGGCCAAACCTTGGGAGTGTTCACATCTTCCTCCATGAAGCCCAATTCTGGTTGGCATGTGGTCTGTAGAAAGGTGAATGAATCTACAGCAGAGGATTGGGGCAGGACAGGAGACCTCAACAGCCGGATGTTCTGTGACAGGAGGTTCACCTGAGGAACCACAGTATTTGCCTGAAATTAAAATAATAGGGTGTTAATATCTTTGAAGAAAAATTCTTGCTAACTGATCACTTTTAATTCTCTTATCTGTTCTATTTAGCAGTAAACATCGACTGTACTTCATCTCTAGAATACAAACCTAGGCCAGACTGTGGCCGCACCTGGGATATTAGCAGTGGGAACCAGCCCATTGACTCAATATTCAGAGGTTCATCATGTTAAATACAATCCTGTCCTCACCAGACAAGATCCTACTGTCAGTAGTCCTGTCCTCACCTGACTAAATATGCCGTCAGTAATACAATAATGAGTCAAAAAACAAAGAATACAATAATTACCTTCTTTGGTGAGGTTTCTCCAGGTGTTGCATAAACACTAATATTTATACAAGGAGACTGAGACTCATGTCACTCTCAGACCACTCTGGAAACCATCAGTTAGGCCATTTCGTCAAAAAATAGCAATAGGGAAAGAGTGTAACGGCAAGGACCATGTGCAGGAGGCGATCCCGAGACTGCCCTGCCTTACAATATCATGACTCATTCAATCACTATTTGTGCCATTTTCCTGCTCTCCCACCATCCCCATCGACTCCCTTGTCAATTCACGATCCTCTTAGAGAATAAATTCCTTCTCATCTCTTGAAATGGGCAACTCCTTACACCTGACGCCATGTTCCCTAGATCTGATAAAGAATGTTTAAGGATGAAGACTTGAAGCCTGCACCACTCTAGTGGTCCATCTAGCAGAAGACATCCCCTGAGGTAGCCGTGGACCATCGAGAACAAGTTCCACCAAGGTTGTCTCTGCCGATCAGTATCCATAGCCTCGCCCAGCCTCAGATTACCAGTCCTTTACGCCGAGCCACACATAACACCAAATCCCGAAACAGGTTCCCTGCTTTATCACAGCAAAAGATTTGTCAGAGGGTAGAGAAAATGCTTTAAGGCCTTGAAAATAATGTGACATCCTCACCAGTAGAAGGCTCTGGCCCTTCACGGCAGGAAGCAGAGAAGTATGTGTGTGTGTGGGGTGGGGAACATGGAGCATCTCAAGTTGCTCTGATGGATGGGAGCACTCAGAAGCTTCACAAAAGCCAGACTATCACCTACTGGCTTCATTAACCTCTCAGCCCCTCTGTGGTAGAGTCTGCGGTTCCCGCAAAGGACTCTTCAACCACTTCAAAAGTCAAAGAACTGTAGTGGAAGTGAGTCTTCCTCTACCCTGAGGGGTGGCAGAAGAGAAGGGAGTAAATGGTGAACACTGCGCCGAGGAAGCCAGCTTGTGATATTCAGCTGCAGGTGCCAGGACTTTACTCCAGAGACCCGATTGAGAAGTAAGTTATTCAGGTAATAGAAGAGCCCTCAGCAGGAACCATGCAGAAGAAGTGGAGTGGGTTAGTCAGGTGGAACCAACAATTAATGTTCAATACATCAAGCTCTGAGCAGGGCGGCACCGGGAGCAACAGTAGCCACCCAGAGTCTCAAAGATTTTATTTGAAGATTAACTTTAAAAATATAAAAGACCCGAAGAAAGTTCTTATTTTTTAATCCCACTTTCGAAAAGGCAGGAAAATTTAGTTTAGTTTAGAGATACAGCATGGAAACAAAGAAATTTAGGTGCAAGCGTAAGCCATTCGGCCCTTCGAGCCAGCACCGCCATTCAATATGATCATGGTTGATCATCTAAAATCAGTATTAGATTTGGTTCCTGTTCCTACTTTCTCCCCATATCTCTTGATTACGTTAGCTGTAAAAGCTCTATCTAACGTTCTCTTGAAAACATCCAGTGAATTGGCCTCCACTGCCTTCTGTGGCAGAGAATTCGACAGATTCACAACTCTCTGGATGAAAAAGTTTTTCCTCATCTCAGTCTAGCCCAGTCTACTCAGTCTAATGGCCTGCTCCTTATTCTTAAACTGTGAACCCTGGTTCTGGAGGAACCCCTGATTCTTGTGGGCCAACGTGTCTGCACTGACCAGCGATCCCCGCACACTAGCATTATCCCATACACGAGGGACAATTTACAATATTACCAAAGGCAATTTACCTACAAACCCTGTACGTCTATGAAGTGCGGGATAAAACCGGAGCATCTGGAGTAAACACAGGGAGAACACACAAACTCTGTACAGACAGCACCCTTAGTTAGGATCGAACCCGGGTTGATGGCGCTGTAAGGCAGCAACTCAACTGCTGCACCACCGTGCCACCCCGAATGCTTGCATTCTAATAAAGACTACCAGGATGTTTTTGACACTGTCTACTCCTGTGGGAGAGGGTGGCTCAGAAGGTGCAACGTTGTTCAGAAACATAGAAAATAGGTGCAGTAGTAGGCTATTCGGCCCTTCGAGCCTGCACCCCCATTCAATATGATCATGGCTGATCATCTAACTCAGTATCCTGTACCTGCCTTCTCTCCATATCCCCTGATCCCTTTAGCCACAAGGGCCACATCTAACTGCCTCTTAAATATAGCCAATGAACTGGCCTCAACTACCTTCTGTGGCAGAGAATTCCACAGATTCACCACTTGATTTTCTCATCTCGGTCCTAAAAGACTTCCCCCTTATCCTTACGGTGTGACCCCTGGTTCTGGACTTGCCCAACATAGGGAACAATCTTCCTGCATCTAGCCTGTCCAACCCCTTAAGAATTTTGTAAGTCTCTATAAGATCCCCCCTCAATCTTCTAAATTCCAGCGAGTACAAGCCGAGTCTATCCAGTCTTTCTTCATATGGAAGTCCTGCCATCCCAGGAATCAGTCTGGTGAACCTTCTCTGTACTCCCTCTATGGCAAGAATGTCTTTCCTTAGATTAGGAGACTAAATCTGTACGCAATACTCCAGGTGTGGCCTCACCACAACCCTGTCCAGCTGCAGTAGAACCTCCCTGCTCTTGTACTCAAATCTTTTTGCTATGAATGCCAACATACCATTCGCTTTCTTCACTGCCTGCTGCACCTGCATGCCTACTTTCAATGACTGGTGTACCATGACACCCAGATCTCATTGCATCGTCCCTTTTCCTAATCGGTCACCATTCAGATAATAGCCTACTTTTCTGTTTTTGCCACCAAAGTGGATAACCTCACATTTATCCACATTATACAGCATCTGCCATGCATTTGCCCACTCACCCAACCTATCCAAGTCACCTTGCAGCCTCCTAGCATCCTCCTTACAGCTAACACTGTCCCCCAGCTTCGTGTCATCCACAAACATGGAGATGTTGCATTCAATTCCCTCATCCAGATCATTAATATATATTGTAAATAGCTGGGGTCCCAGCACTGAGCCTTGCGCTACCGCACTAGTCACTGCCTGCCATTCTGAAAAGGACCCGTTTACTCCTACCCTTTGCTTCCTGTTTGCCAGCCAGTTCTCTATCCACATCAATACTGAACCCCCAATACCGTGTGCTTTAAGTTTGTATACTAATCTCTTAAGTGGGACCTTGTCGAAAGCCTTCTGAAAGTCCAGATATAACACATCCACTGGTTCTCCCTTATCCACTCTACTAGTTACATCCTCAAAAAATTCTATAAGATCCGTCAGACATGATTTACCTTTCATAAATCCATGCTGACTTTGTCCAATCATTTCACCACTTTCCAAATGTGCTGCTATCCCATCTTTAATAACTGACTGGCTCACCTGGTATTTGGAAACCCTACTCCTTCCTACACACTGGTAGAAACATGTTCACAATGGGCAAATTACATTCTCAGAACCTTGACACCACACTATCCATTTGACATTATCCATTTTATATTAAAACTCTCCAAATTATTTGGGTTTATTAGGAGTAAATAAAGAGGCGTTTCCACTGGCAGCAAGGATGGTGACCAATGCTGACAATCTGTAATTGGCCAGTCACCCTCTCTTTGAGCCTAGATAGGCACAACATGCTAGAGCGGGACAGGCAGCATCTCTGGGTGACGTTTCGGGTGGAGATCGTTCTTCAGACCCAACCCAAACCTGTCTCTACCCGAAACGTCACCCATTCTTTCTCTCCAGAGATGCTGCTGAGTTACTCCAACATTTTGTGCATATCTTCGGTTTAAAACAGCATCTGCAGTTCCTTCCTACATACTGTCTTTGACCCTGTTATGGAGTTTTCAGTCCAGAATGTAAGTCGACATAGTAATGACAGAGATTAATGAGGAGGTGGGGAGAGATGGGGCTGGCGGGGATAATGGTTTTTAATGTTCTGCTCAATTGTGCCTTCAATTAGCATTCAGTTAATCTGCACCACAGGCACAAGGAAAGGAGGAGCTAAAAACGGATATCAGTGAATCACTGGCAAGATCCAAGTGTGAAGAGAACCATAAATAATTTAAAACGGCATGAGACGGTCTTTATTTTTAGCAAAACTGCATGCTCCTGAAAAGCTGTGGATTGAAGAAAAGTTTCAGTGAAACCCTTTGCTGATCAAAACAAATCCACAGACAAGCTGTGGTTTAAAAATGCATCCTCTAACACCTGATATGTCCGTGCCAACCCTACATGATTAAATCCAGTGGGTGAGTCAACTGAGGCCTGGAACCTTTACACAATCATCATTTCATTTTGTACAGTGCATGCCACATAGGTAACTCACACAATTACTGCATTACCTTGGCAACAGCTTGCTCTGCAATTGTGCTTGGTCGCCGTTGTCGAGAATCCAATCTCTGGTCTACAGGGAAACTGCTTCTGTGAGATTTTAGTCTCTCCACCAAAAGATAATATATAGCAGCAAAATGGTTATAGCTCTTGTTCTGTAAAGACTGTAAGGGCGACAAAGTGAAAGCAAATGTTAAAGTGGAGAGGAATAGTGGGAGACTTCAATGTTTATATTACAATTTGTTTCTACATATATTCCAAGAGAAAATAGGTAGTGGGGAAATAGTGTCTGAAGGCGTGTGGACACAAGGAACTACAGTGGCTGGTTTACAGAAAAAAACACAAAGTGATGGAGTAACTCAGCAGTTCAGGCAGCATCTCTGGAGGACTCGGATAAGTGACATTTTAGTTGGGAACCTTCTTTAGAATGGTGTGTAGAAGAGTCCCGATCTGAAGCGTCACCCATCCATGTCCTCTACAGATGCTGCCTGACCTACTGACTTACTCCAGCATTTTGTGTTTTTATTTCTGAGGATTTGACTTGTTTAAATCAGGAGAGATCTGCAGATGGCCGGCCTCTTTGAGCCTCATTACTTTCCTCCTGATGTGATTTCTGAGTGTTTTCTCTTTTCCCTAATCAATGCTCCATTTCTGTCCATTGATTAAGACGTTGCCGCGGTCATTTTCTCCCTTCCTGAGTATTGTGGGGAAATTCTCAGCAATATATAATCCAGACGGGAAAGAAACAATATTTTTTTACAAATTGAGTGGATGTGTGATTATTACATTCTGCACACAGCAGAGACGAGGAAATAAAGGCTGCAGAGTTGCTCAGAGAATAAAAGCAACTTCTCTGGGGAATTAAAGGAACAAACATAAAAGGACAGAGATTTCAATTGGGAATTTTCTTCTTATGAAATAAGTGTAGCACATTTTGAGATTTTGTGAAAGGAATGCTGCAGGAATGAATATTTAATCCTACTTCTTCCTGCCACTGGTGAATAGTTCCATGTTAATATGCCTGATGGCTATGGATTCTGGAGACACAAAACTGCTCAATGAAATTTGGATGAGAGTCCACTCATTCAAGGGAACAAACTCAGACACCAGGGGTTTGCACTTGCTCACCTTTAGTGAAACCACAGGAGAGAAGCGGAAAGACAGGGAGAGCTGGAGATTGCCTCGTTTTACCCCCACTTAAGGCTTGGGAGTAAGCTAACTACTGAGTACCACAGAGATTTCTAGACCAGGAGGCAAGGCTGCTCACTACAGGTGTGTCTGAGCAGCTGTAACTGATAGAAACATAGAAGTTAGGTGCAGGAGTAGGCCATTCGGCCCTTCGAGCCTGCACCGCCATTCAATATGATCATGGCTGATCATCCAACTCAGTATCCTGTACCTGCCTTCTCTCCATACTCTCTGATCCCCTTAGCCACATCTAACTCCATCTTAAATATAGCCAATGAACTGGCCTCAACTACCCTCTGTGGCAGAGAGTTCCAGAGACTCACCACTCTCTGTGTGAAAAAAGTCTTTCTCATCTCGGTCTTAAAGGATTTCCCCCTTATCCTTAAGCTGTGACCCCTTCTCCTGGACTTCCCCAACATCGGGAACAAGGGGCCGGTACACTGATGAATGGTAGTTTCTGATTTTAGATTTAGTTCTCAGAGAATTCCAAATTTCCATCACAATCAGTGTTATTTCTCTAAAGGCCTCTCTTCCCTCAACCTTCTTTTCCTGAAACATTTACTTAAATCATTTATATTCCAGAGATTAATAAATCCCAAGCTATAAGGGTCGGTATTCAAAGATTTGCAGGCCTGATACTCCTGTTGTGCACTAATACTCCTAATATTTAATTCTCAGGTTAAAAAAAAGTACAGCTTGTACCTCAATAGTTTTCTGCTGGTCGATCCCCAGGCTGTGCATTAGTCGTAGAACCTGTTCGTTGTATTCGCCCATGCTGACTTCATTCTCACTGGGTTGCGGATATATAACTGGTCTCTGCACTGGGACTTCAGCCAGCATCCATTTGTGCTCCTTTATCTGGGTAATTGTGAGTCTTTTGGAAGGGTCTAAGACCAGCATGCGTCGAATGAGATGTTCACAGTCTGGCAGGTGAGAAAGTCTTGATGAGCTGATGTTATGGTCACCAACAACTGGATCACATATTAATCAAAGTTCCTACAAATAAACATTTGTGCAACAGTTTTGGATGTTGGATTGTTGCTCCCACACATGGCACCAAGTGAAAGGATTGGGCTGGCGCACAGAGTTGAACAATATAATACTGCCACGGAGCAATGCCCTCACTGAACTTCTCAAAAAGTTCAGAATCCAGCGCTTCCGTGTTGGAGCAGTACCAGTTGTACTGCGTGGGGCCAGGTCCTTCTTTTTCCAGACTAGACCTCAATACAACCCCTCAATCAAGGTTCCCTAATCTTGCCAGCCTTGCACTTCACTCTAATAGGAACACGTAGGTTCTGAATTCTTCCTACCTCACTTTTAAAATCCATGCCCCTTGCCTATTGTCCTTTTACCTGGAAACAGACTCTCCTAGTCAACATTTGAGAGGTCCTGCCTGATGCCATTGAGTTCCTGCCTAAGGCTCTCCCACTGACTCAACAACTGCTTGCCCAGCCTCCTTTGCAGTGCAACCCTCTTCTCAAGTAGGAACATCCTATTACTTAAGAAAACCTATTGCTTAAGAAACCTTTCCTTGACATATGTAACAGATTCTACCCCATTTAATCCACTGGCAATAAGGCAGCTTCAGTCAATAAAGTAAAGTTAAAATCACTGACTTTTACAATCCCATTATTCCTATGTCTATCTGTGATTTGCTTACATATATCTCCTCTAATTCCCACTGCCTAGTTGGGAGAGTATCGTATAATCCCATCACAGCGGGAGGTTTGATCGCCTTGACGGGAGCTTCGATCGCCGGCTGCGGGTGGTTCGACTGCCCCGACTGCGGGAGAATAAGGAGGAAGGAGATTGGACTTTATTGCCTTCCATCACAGTGAGGAACGTCGGGGATCCACTGTGGTGGATGTTCATATTAACTTTTATGTAGTTGTGTGTCTTGTTGCTTTTTTTAGTATGACTGTATGGTAATCTGAATTTCACAGTGCCTTAATTGGTACATGTTGCAATAAACTAATCTTAACCATGAAACCTTGAAGTGATCACCCCTTTCTTCGTTTTTAATTCTTCCCATGTAGACTCACTGGATATCCTCCCTAGTATCGTGACTCCAAGTACATTTTCCCACAAAACTGTTATAGTTTTTTTTTACCATTTCTCAGTACCCATGACAATAATAAACCAATACCAATGCTGCCATGATGATCACACACATCAATAGTGCAATCTCAGCAGACACATCAGTCAGAGTGAAATAGAATTTTGAAATACTGAAAGTAAAACAAGTCTAGCCTGGAGCCTTGCTCCCATTTAAATCCCGAGCAACGTCATGCAACCAGACGCTGTGTTTGATACAAATGATTCACTTCTGACACAGTGTGTAGCTCAACATTTTCAAGTTCTCACCTTCAGACATGAAGTATGGAATTCTAAACCTGCCTTCCAGAACCCTCTGCCTGAGCACTGGAAGTGTTGGACCATCAAAGGGTAGAGCTCCACAAACCAGCACATAGAGGACCACTCCGAGACTCTGCAGACACAAGAAGCAGGTTTATATAGAAATTGGAAAATACTATATTGTTCATAATCTACAGTTCAATGGGTGGGCCTTCTAAAAATTCAGGTAAACAACACCCACTAACTCTCCTTTGTCTACTTTACTTCCTCAAAGAATTCCAATAGATTAGTTGGTCAAGATCTTCCATTCTCAAAACAATGCTGACTTTGGCTTATTTTATCATGTACTTCCAAGTGCTCGGAAACCTCATCCTTTATAATGGACTCTAAAATCTTACCAACCACTGGAGTCAGGTTAACCCGCCCAGTTCCCTCCTTTGCTCCGCTCCCTTTTGAACAGCCGGTAGGTTGGGTTTCTTCTAATTTGAAGGATGAAGCTACGAAGACAGTCAGAGTCATTTTCCCAAAGTAGAGCACAGGTTTAGGATGAGCGGGAAGAAATTAAAAGAGATCTCTGAGGTAGGTTTTCCACACGGAGAATGATGGATATCTGCAACAAGCTGCCAGAGTAGATGGTGGAGGCGTATACAATTACAATGGTTAAAGAACATTTGGACAGGTAGTTGGATAGGAATGGAGTACAGGGATATGGGCCTAATGCAGGCAAATGGAATAGCAATAATGGGATGGATGGCATGGATGAAGTGGGTCAAAAGGCTTATTTCTGGCTGTATGAGTCTTTGATTCTAATCCCTGGAAATAAAATCAACCATTTCAAAAGAGTAAGCTAATTTCTAAAAAAGATAATTTCAAACTATTTTTAGGGTTTAAGAAAAATGATTACCCAGATGTCCAGTAGAGGTCCCTCGTATTGTTGTCCTTCAAAGACCTCTGGGGCTGCGTAAGGTGGGCTTCCACACCATGTGGCCAAAGGTTCCCCTGGTTTGTAGAAGTTGCCAAAACCAAAATCTGTTCAAACAGAACACAGTACTGCTGGTCAGACGAGGTTATTTATGAAGTTCCTCTCTTGTGAGGTTGTGCATTCCACTCACAACCTTTCCTTTCATTTCCTTGACAACATCATAATTGAAGACATTTTGGTCAGCTGTTATGACTGTAGGCATCAGATGAGAGTTTGTGAGAGCAACTTTTAGAAGCTTGCATTCACCAATGGATTGTGGACAACGCCACCATCGCCATATCAATAAAAGTGTAACATGCCAGTCTGAGAAAGTGCAGACTAGCTGCCCAGATGTATAAAACAATTTTCTTTGTCCTTCCCCTCCTCTCTTCCAGCTTTCTCCCCTGCCCCCCAACAATGTCTGAATGCCGGTCACGACCCAAAACATCCCTATCCCCATTCTCCAGAGATGCTGCCTGATCTGCTGAGTTACTCCAGCATGTTGAGTCTTTTTTTTATGCCAGCATCTGCAGTCCCTTCTTCCCCAAAAGAACAAACTAGTATTTTTAAGTTTTAGGATTTTCAGCAATTGTTCAAGTCAAGGTTATCACTGGTTTAAGGCACTCCCTATAATTGGATAGATTGAATTCTATCCCAATTGGTGATAGATTGACAAACATATCCTCAAAATGTACCAGTAAAAGATGGAAAAAAATGATATTGAGGCTGCTGTTGAGACTAAGTGATGTATAACTTGGTTTGTAGTGAAAGATGAAATCAATGGCCATCAGAAACAAGAAAATAGGGGCAGGAGTCATTCACTTCCCGATCCAGAATGATGCCTGGATGGGGGGGATATTGGCAATAAGGAGAAATTGTTTTCTCTGGAACGCCAGAGGTTGAGGGGAGAAGTTTTTGTAAACCAGCAATTGCAATTCCTCGCTTTTATATGACACTCTTCCCCAGTGGAATTGCAAAGGATCAGAGCACAATTATCAGATTAATCTAAATAAACCCGGCAATCATTTGATCTTTTTCTCCTAGTTAATCCCTGACTCTTTAAATTCATCTTTTAATTGGGTTATAGAATGTGGATATTGCTGCCAAGGATAGTAGTTATTGCCCATCTTTAATTATCCTTGAGGAGCTGGCTCTGAATCACTGCAGGCAAACATACTTTCATCAGTTCTGGGGTCTTGCCCCAATGATAATGAAGGAGCTGGGAGATGTCCCCTCGTTAGGATAGCATGTGGCAGAAGGAACTTGCAGGGGTTTGCAGAATTGCAGATGCAGTTCTTCACCTAAATGACAAGTTTTGGAGATAATGCCAGATGGACTGTGCCAGTGATGAAGGGCTTGGACATTTGTGATGATGGATGAAACACCGATCAAGAGACTTGTTCCTTTCTGGTTGATGTCAGAGCTAGTCCTGCACACATCCAGAGTATTCAATATTTACAAACCCCCAAAGCAAAAACCATGCATCTGAATGAGCCAAGCAAATGTGTAGATCAATGGCACATTCCTGAACAAGGGAAATGGTCCGTGTTTCCCATGCCATTCTGGCAATATAACTGTTCCCTGTATTTTGATACACAATCTGATCTCCAACAAAATTAAATAGTGCTGAGAATGACAGAAAGAATCAACGGGGAGAATCTGGGCCTATGAAAGTAAATGCTGCCGAGGAATGGGAAAATATAGAATATCTACCCAAGGAACAAACATGGGCCACACATCAAATGGGCTTCTGTGTGGTAATGATTAGATAAATCACTTGATTACATCTAGTTACTGTCAACAGGAGGCAACCTGGTTGAAACATAAGATTGTGTGAGGAATGGATAGGGTTGAAAGCGAGGCACCAAACTGCAATGTTTATGTGCAATGGGCTGCCGCAGAAGATGGCAATGACCATTTTCAATGAGATGAAGAGAGATTTGTTCACACAGATAAATGTGTGGACTGCTCTAACCCCAGAGGGCAGTTTTTAGATGTAGTTTAGATTTTTAGTTTAGTGATACAGCGCAGAAACAGGCCCTACGGCCCACCAAGTCCGAGCTGACCAGCGATCCCTGCACAGTTACACTACCTTACATCCACTAGGGACAATTTACAATTTTACCAAGCCAAATTACATACCTGTATGTCTTTGGAGCGTGGGAGGAAACCAGGGTTCCCAGAAAGAAACCACGCAGGTCATGCGAAGTAGGTACAAACTGCATATAGACACGCACCCATAGTCGGGATCAAATCAGGGTCTCTGGCGCTGTAAGGCAGTATCTGTACTGCTGTGCCACCGTGCCTCTTTTATGGAAACCTATCCCTGGAACATCAGCAGGGTGAACTGTACACTATCTGGGAGCTCCTCAACTTCACTGTGTACAGAGGCGCCGCCTTTCCCAGGAAAAAAGTGGCTCCATAGGCTCCATCGCACTGCCAGTCCCATTGATGTCTGAGACATTTTGTGCTCACAAGCTGCATAAACTGGCTTAAGTAATCTATAAAGATGTCAAAGATTTATGTGGGAAGATTACTTAATTTCTTAAATACTAGTTCAGAAAGTGTCCCTGTAGGAGCATTCAATATAAGATTAGAAGTAACTGTTTATCCAATCGGTTTGTGATCTGTGAAACCCATTGCATACAAATTAGAAAAGGAAAATATAAATTGTAGTTACAGAAGTGAGTCTCTTGTATCTCCATAGCATGTCTCGTGCCGTGGGATATTCCAAAGAGCTTTACAGATAATGGAGAGTATTGACTGGTGTGGAAAGCACTGCGGTCACTTTACACACACCAGCTCCTACAAACGGTAACGTAATAATGACCTGATAATCTAGTGATAAAAACCAGGACTTTTCCCTTTTACATAAAGTTTCACATATAAAATTATAAAAGGACTGGACAAGCTAGATGCAGGAAAAATATTCCTAATCTTGGTGGTGGTGGTTGGGGGGGGGGGGGGGGGGGGGGGGGGGGAAGAACCAGGGGTCACAGTCCAAGTATAAAGGGGAGGCCATTTTTAAATTGAGATGAGAAAAAACGTTCTCACCCAGAGAGATGTGAATTTGTGGAATTCCCCGCCCACAGAAGGCAGTAGAGGTCAATTCACTGGATGAATTTAAAAGAGAGTTAGATAGAGCTCTCGGGGCTAGCGGAATCAAGGGATATGGGGAGAAGGCAGGTGCGGATTACTGATTATGGTTGATCAACCATGATCACATTGAATGGCGGTGCTGGCTCGAAGGGCCAAATGGCCTCCTCCTGCACCTATTTTCTGTTTTCTATATTTTCTTGAAATAATGCCATTGGATCTTTTATCCACTTGACTGAGTATCTCCTCTGAAGTACAGGATTTTTATCAATGTAATACTGACCTGTACCACACGAAAGTCTTATTTTAAGACTTTTGTATTCAAGGTTCAAGAATGGGTTTTCAATTCACAACCTTCTGATTCAGATTATAATTAGTCTATTTCACTGCGTTATTAAAAATTACTCTTTCAAGAAACACAAGATAAAGTAATTAATGAGTGCCAACGTTTCGCTCTGTTACAGGGGAGGGAATAGCTCCTCAATAACACTGGTTTACCGTTCACCTTTAGTCTTAACGGGGCAATGCTTCTTCCAAGCATCTAACAGAGATTTATCCAGGTTACAATAGATGTTCCATAGTACTGGATTCACAGGAGAAGGGTGCACTATGAAAAGAGTTGTGGCCAAAAGCACATTGGGTCCTTCCATCAGTTGCATAGTTCTTGAAAGTTTCTTGGAACAAGAACCCTTCGTGACTTGAATGTTATCTATATTAATTGTATGCTGAAGTCCACTCATTAGAGTTGGATAGCATTCAACTAACCAAAGGCAAAATCCCGACTCACTGCCAGGAGTGAAGGAGGCTGAGGTAACCTGATGGAAGTATATTGGATTATGAGAGGCATAGATGAGATAGAGAGGCAAAATCTATTTCCCATGGCATCAAAAACAAGAGGTTTGTGAATTTTAAAGGGGATCTGTGAGGTAAGCTTTTTACATAGAAAGCAGTTGATATCAGGTATTTGATATCAGGTGGAATCAGAAGTAATTAGGACTTTTAATATGCATTTAGATAGACAGTGAAATAGGTAAGGCATAGAAGTGTACGGTCCTAATGTGACCAAACTGTATGAGTGTGCATGGGCAAAAAGATCAGCATGGACGTGGTGGGCTGAAGGGGCCATTTATGTGACTCTATGACTCAATATCAAATGTTAAAAACAGATTATCCAGTTGTGAACACATTGCGGTTTGTTAAATGACTGTTGCATCTCTTACATCACTGAATACACGTTAAAAATTGTAAACAGGATGCAATGTACTGTAAAACATAGAGTATTAAAGCATGAAACAGGGCCTTCGGCTCAACTCGTCCATGTCGACCAAAATTCACCATTTCACAATTCTCATTTGTCCGATATCCCTCCAACCTTTTCCAATCCTTGTCCAGGCAGCTTTTAAATGCTGTTATAGTACCTGCCTGAAATAACTCCTCTGGCAGCTCATTCCATATACCCACCACCCTCCAAATGAAAATGTTGCCCCTCAGGATCTTATTAAATCTTTCCCATCTCACTTTAAACCTATGCTCTCTGGTTCTTGATTCCCCTACTCTGGGTAAAAAAAGTCTGAGAATTCTGAGAATCATGATTTTATACGGCGTCATAAAATCACCCCTCGGTCTCCTGCGATCCAAGGAATAAAGTCCTAGCCCGCTCAACCTTCCCCCATAGTTCAGGTCCTGGCAACATTCTCAAAATCTTATTCTCCAGCTTAACAACATCTTTCTTATAGCAGGGTGGCCAAAACTGAACATCTCAAAAAGGACATGAGAAGTGGACAGACTTGGATTATTTTCTCTGGAATGTCAGATGTTGAGGGAGACTTGATAGAAGTATATAAACGTATGAGAGGTGTAGATAGGGTATACAGTCAGAACCTTTTTCCCAGGGTGAAAATGTCCAACACTAGAGGGCATAACTATAAGGCGAGAAGGGAAAGTTTAATAGAGATGAGCGGCGCAGGTTTTTTTACACAGAGTAGTAGTGGAAGCCTGGGGTGGTGGGGGAGACAGATACGATCATGGCATTTGAGAGGCTTTTAGATAGGTACATAGAAGTACAAGGAATAGAGGGATATGGATCATGTACAGACAGATGAGATCAGTTTAACTCGGTATCATGTTCAACACAAACATTGTGGTTCCTGTGCAGTACTGTTCTATGTTCTGAGTGCTACATAATTGCACATCTTTTTTCAAAGGCCAAACTGGCTAATTATATGTAAGAGAACAAAGAGAAATTCCATTCTCTCATCTGGAAAACTTTTGGAAAAGACTGACATCAGCGAGAATAGTCAGTTTAGTTTAAGAGCTACAGTGTGGAAACAGGCCTTTCGGCCCACCGAGTCCATGCTGATCAATGATCACCTAGACAACTAAAAGATTCAAGAATGTAAGAAGATATACGGCAGATGCTGGTTTAAACTGAAGATAGACACAAAAAGCTGGAGTAACTCAGCGGGACAGGCAGCATCTCTGGAGAGAAGGAATGGGTGACGTTTCTTCAGACTGATTAGGGATAAGGGACACGAGAGATATAGACAGTGATGTGGAGAGATAAAGAACAATAAATGAAAGATATGCAAAAAAGTAACGATGATAAAGGAAACAGGCCATTGTAAGCTGTTTGTAGGGTGAAAATGAGAAGCTAGTGCGACTTGGGTGGGGAAGGGATAGAGAGCGAGGGAGGAAATGCCGGGGCTACCTGAAGGAAGTGAGAGAAATCAATGTTCATACGACTGGGCTGTAAGCTGCCCAAGCAAAATAGGAGTTGTTGTTCCTCCAATTTGCGTTTAGCCTCACTCTGACAATGGAGGAGACCTGAGTTCAGAAAGGTCTGTGTAGGAATGGGAAGGAGACTTAAAGTGTCCAGCAACCGGGAGATCAGCTTCGTTCACGTGGGCTGAACGAAGGTGTTCCGCGAAACAATCGTCCAAGTGCTGGAGCACAACAGCAGCTGACCATTGACATGCTGACCTTTGACATTCTGACCAACCATCCCTTGAAATTGTGGCGAAAATTCTTTAAAAAATAAATCCATCAGAGAACAAAGCAAGTTTGCCTCTCCTTTTTAATGACCTTGACTCTTCTGTCGTGAAAATGTTATCGACTCTCCTCTCCCCACCCCACAGCCCAATAGCAGGGCTTCAGTTTAGCAAGAGAATGTATTCAGCTAATCTGCTGACAAAAGAATCAGATAGGAGCTCATGGTTATGAACTCGTTTCCTGAGCGGTCTCATTTAACGAACAGCATACTGATCAGCAGTGTTTGACGTCAATCCTCTGCTCTCCAGCAGTTAAAGGATATATCACAGGGACTGCTTCACAATGAGAGGCACTCCTGTCACCGCGTCAAGCTGCTTTCTCTCTCTTCCTCCCCCTCCCTGTACTTTTACCATTAATCCCCATATGAAGGGGGCTGAGCTGGTGGCTCCCTGGAATAACCTGACCTGGGTTTCACTTCCAAATGTGAAGATGTCTCCCAGAAATAATTCCTTCCATCTTACAAACAGCGGCTCATCCGTCAAAATATGGGGAAAAGGTGCAGAGTAAACCCTGCCCCAAGCTCTCAACGAGAGATTCTCAGAATAATAGTTAAATCTCTGTTGCAGTCAAAAACCCCACTGGGCTGGTAAGCTGTTACTGCTGTGCAGGAGAAAGAAACTCACATTCAGACAGAGCCTTTCAGAACATGCCAAACACTCAGAGCCAATTAAATATTTATTTTAAGATCTGGCAATTGTTATAATGTAGGAAAAATGGCAGCCAATTTGGGCAGAGCAAGGTCCCACAACAGCAACAGATTGTCTTGTTTTATGCTGTTGAATCATAGGTGACACTGCAGTTCAAATTAGATTATTATTCTCAAACCTCTGGAAAATGAGCATTGGCCCAGAATTCTTTCTCTGCCCTGTTTCGAAATAGTGCCATGGATCTCTTAAGACTAATGGTTGCGGTTTAATGGCTCATCTGAAAGACACAGATCTTTTTTCACACGGAGCGTGGAGCTGCTAAGGGAAGTATTAGGGGCAGGTAAAATTACAGCATTGAAAAGACATTTGGGCAGGAACATGGATAGGAAAGCATCAGAGGGATATTGTCCAGGCGTCGGCAATTTCCAGAGGTTTGAGAATAATAATCTAATTTGAACTGCAGTGTCACCCTAAGGGAGTGCTGCACTGACCCATGTGCTGTCTTTTGGGAAAGATCCGAATCAAGGCCCTGTCTCCCAGTTCAAGAAAAACACCACATGGCATCCTTTCAAAGAGGAGCAGGAATGTTATTCCTGGTGCCTTGGGGTGAATATTTATTCTTCAGCTAACCTCACTCTCATGGATAATCTGGTTGGAATTACCTTGCTTGTGGGAGTTTGATGCCCTCAGAGTGTGTGTTTCCCATGTAAGCACAGTGGCAACACTTAATAGTACACCAATGCCTTAGTGTGGCGCCTTGATGTGAGAATCCTTTTACTCTCGCTATCCTTGAATACAGATGTTCATCATTAATCAACAGAATAATTTTATTTTCTGTAAACACATCCCTTCAAACAAACGTGTCGGAAGGAACTGCAGATGCTGGTTTAAACCAAAGACAGACACAAAATGCTGGACAGGCAGCAACTCTGGAGAGAAGGAGTGGGTGACGTTTTGGGTCGAGATCCTTTTCAGACACCTTCAACCGAACGTTTGTACATCTCGTTTTAGACAATAGGCAGAGTCTTTTCCCCAGCGTGGAAACGTCAAAAGCGACAGTGGAGACAGACATGATTGCGATGTTCAAGTGGCCTTTAGACGGACACATAAGCAGCCGCAGGATGTACGAATGTGTGATCAGGTGCAGGCAGATGGGGTTCGTTTAATTTGACACTATGATTGGCAGAGATATTGGGGCTGAGAGACCTGTTCCTGCGCTATTCAAACTATCATACAAGGCTGAGTACAACGTTTTCTTTGATCATACTCCTGTATTAACTAACCATAACCCTTGCTATGGCCCCATGAGCTACACAGTCAGAAAATTACAAAAAAAATTTGGGGAAAACACATTATACCACCTGCCAGCCAAACACTGCAACGTGTGTGTGTGTGTGTGTGTGTGTGTGTGTGTGTGTGTGTGTGTGTGTGTGTGTGTGTGAGTGTGTGTGTGTGTGTGTGTGTGTGTGTGTATGTGTGTGTGTGTATGTGTGTGTGTGTATGTATGTGTGTATGTATGTGTGTGTGTGTGTGTGTGTTGGGAGATGCATGTGTGTTGGGAGTTACACAAAAAGCTGGAGAAACTCAGTGGGTGCAGCAGCATCTAAGGAGCGAAGGAGATAGGCGATGTTTCGGGTCGAGGTTGGGAGATGCATGTGTGTTTGGAGGGGAGAGTGTGTGCGTATGTATGTATGGGAGTGTGAGTGCGTATGTGAGTATGTGTGCGCGTAGGTGTGTGTGTTCTGTGCATGTGTATGTTCTGTGTGTGTGAGGGGGGGTGTGCGTGAATGTAAGGGGGTTGTGCGTGTGTGAGGAGTGTGGGGTGTGTGAGGGGGGTGTCGGGTGTTTAGGGGGGGTGTGTGAGAGGGGTGTTTCTGTGTGTGTGGGTGTGATTCTGTGTGTGTGTGATTGGTGTGTGGGGTATGCGGGTGAGGGTGTGTTCTGTGCATGTGTGAAGGGGAGGTGTGGATGTGTGTGTGTTGGGGCCATGTGCATGTGTTCTGTGCATGTATGTATGTGGGTGTGTGTGCGGGTGGATGTGGGGGTGTGTTAAAGCCAAAAAAGGGAATTTCCTTTAAATTAAGCTGCACGTCAAGACTGTACTCCCCACCCCCTCCGACTCTAACCGCATCCCCTTAACCTCCGTACAAGTGTTGGCCCAGCATTCAACATTCACAAACTATATGATATCTTCAAGAGATTTAAATCGTTCCAGATTATTTCTTCAGCTTTTAACATTTGGCCCCGGTGTTGAAATCAAAGGGAAATGATCAAGTTTTACAGCCCCTGGCCGTGGAAGGCCGCCCGTTTAGTGCTGTAAATGGAGATGCTTTGAAGTGCTGAATCAAAGCACAATCCACATCAGTGACCTTTCACTGCGTAAAGGTCACAGGCTACGGTGTTGGTAAATGCCTTTCAACTGTCAAACTGAGCATGAGTGTGAGCTTCACAGTTTGACTGAGAAAAGATGTGCAGTATGTGATCAGAAAAGGGGGCCAAGAAGGAAATTCCTCTTGGGAAACAAAACGCTGATTATTTGAGGCAACTTGGCCCATTGTCTCTGTGCCAGTTACTGGTACAACTCTCCAAATCGTCCACTCTCTGCAGACAGCCCTCTGTTTTATCCTTGGCAATATTTAACTTCAATCCATTTGAAAGTTATTATTGAACTTACTTCTGCCATATTCTCAAGCAGTGAACACATCAGCTGTACCCAAAATAACACTTTTCTTCTTCTTTTGCCTTAAACTGTTGGCCTATGGTAACCAGTTTTGTAGCAGACATATGAAATATTTCAAGGATGTTATCAAAGACATTTTGCAACAGTGCAAGATTGCATTTGACTCCTGGGAATCTCTGATTCACGAAGGAGAATCATGTAGCTTCAGGAGTCTCTCACCTTAAACTTGTGCCCTCTACTTTTTGAATCCTCTTCCTTGGGAAAATACCTATGTGTGTTCACCTTATCTATATGCATAATTTTATATACCATTACATGGTCACCCCTCAGTCTCCTATGTGTTCTATTAATTTTTAAATAGTTATGGTAAAGGACAGTACTGATCCACAAGTTAAAGTTCTAAATTGGGGCATGGTAAATCTTAACGGTATTAGAGAGAGTTTGCACAAGTTGATTGGAACAGATTGTTTGCAGGCAAATTGAAGTCCAGCAAGTGGTAGGGTTTTCAAAGTGAGTAGTCAGAGCTCAAGGTCTGCATGTTCCTGTCAGAGTGCGGGAGTAAGGCACCTTCGATGACAGGAGAAATTGAGGTTCTGGTCAGGACAAAAAAGGGAGGCAAGAGTCAGACATAGGCAGCTGGGATCATATGTGCCCCTGGTGAGTGAAGGTGATTGAGGTGCATACTCAAGAAGGAAATCAGCAGGGCAATAAGACGGCATGAGTGAGCTCTGGCAGATAAGGTTAAGGAGAATAAAAATAAATGTTATGCATATTAAGGGAAAAATGGAAACTAAAGAGAGAATAAGGCACCTCAGAAACCAAAGAGATCGTCCATGAGTGAAGCCACAGGAGATGGGCAAGATCATCAATTAATATTTCTCGGGTACACAAAAGGCTGGAGAAACTCAGCGGGTGCAGCAGCATCTAAGGAGCGAAGGACATAGGTGACGCTTCGGGTCGAGACTACTCCAATGAATATTTCTTGTCAGTTTTTACTGTGGAGAAACACAAGAGAACAGGGAAACTTGGGAAAGTTGATGGCAATATTTTGAGGAGGTGCCGTATTACAGTGGAGGAGGTGCTGGATGTCCTAAAAGATATGAAGGTAGGTAAGTCTCAGAGGCTTGATCAGGTATATCAAGAGTCAAGAGAGTTTTATTGTCATGTGCCCCAAGATAGGACAATGACATTTTTACTTGTTGCAGCACAACAGAATATGTAAACATAATACAAAACGGAAGATAAAAGTTCAGTGTGTGTATAGATTATAGACCATATATACACAATAAATAAAGATATACTGCAATGATAATAATAGACTGTTATTGTTCAGAGCTTATTTGATGTTGTGTTTAATAGCCTGATGGTTGTGGGGAAGCAGCTGTTCCTGAACCTGGATGTTACAGATTTCAGGCTCCTGTACCTTCTTCCCGATGGCAACGGTGAGATGAATGTGTGATCAGGATGGTGTGGGTATGCAAAGATACTGTGGGAAACTGGAAAAGAAATTGTGGGAGTCCCAGCAGAGATACATTCCCATGGGAACTCTGACCTGAGGGGAGATCTTATAGAGGTGTACAAAATCACGAGAGGCTTATTAAGCGTAAAACGCAGTCTTTTTCCCTGGGGAGGGGAATCTAGAGGCCATAGGTTTATGATGAAAGGGAAAAGATTTTTCATACCAAGGGGGAGGGTATATGGAACGAGCTGCCAGAAGTAGTAGCTGAAGCAATTACAATAACACCATTTAAAAGATATTTGGACAGGCACGTGGATGGGAAAGGTTTAGAGAGATATGGGCCAAATGCAGGCAAATCCAACTAGTTTAGCTGGAACATCTTGGTGGTGATTGAAGCCCCACGATTCGGGGCGGTGAGTTGGCCACTTACGACTCTACGAATAAGAGGGAGGATCAATTTGCACAGAAAGGCAGAGACTGATCAGGGATAATAAATATGATATTGCTTGTGGGAAACCATTCCAACTAATTTAATTTGAGTTTTTTGAAGATATAATTAAATATATATCTGAGGGCGCTGCACTTGATTTAGTCGAAATGGACTTCAGCAAAATGACCCACATGGAAGGCTGATCCAATTCATTGGAGCCAGGGGCGTAAATCGGAGGTGTCGGTCAGGGGTGGAAGAAGGGTCTGGACCCGAAACGTCGCCTATCTCCTTCGCTCCTTAGATGCTGCTGCACCCGCTGAGTTTCTCCAGCTTTTTGTGTAACCGTGGAAGTATGGGGTTTGGACTGAGGATAGAGCGCGGTGATTGGAGGAGGGAGACCATTGTAAAGGTCATTGAGCGGAGCTTCAATCGGCCCGTTCGTGGGGCTTTTCATCGCCCGACGCGGCCAACCGCGGGCTCTTCCACCGCCCCGCGGTCAAATTGCTGACCTGAGGCTCCTGATGTTGAAAGCCCCCGCGAACTGGCCGATTGAAGCCCCACGATTCTGGGGGGGGGGACGGAGCTGCTGTTGCTGGAGTCGGTCACCAACCAGGTCAGCTCCCGATGTTACCGTTCACAGGGCCCATGGCTGAAGTCTCGCATGTGTGAGCATGCGCGCGTGGCCGCCAAGAAATTGTGATCCCCCCATGTTTTGATAGCGATTTCCGTGCCTGATTGGAGCACAAGGAATCCAAGGCAATTGGATCAAAAATTGGTTTGGTGATAGCAAAGGGTTGCATTTGTTATTTGAAGTTCTGACCAGGGGTGTACCTAGGTGTTGGTGTCTTGCTATTTATCACATCCATTAAAAATTTGGATATGAATGTAGTCAGAATGATTACTAAATCTGTTGATGGCACAAAAAAATCAGTGGTGGATAATGAGGAGGATAATCTCTGGCTACAGAAAGGTGCTGATCAGATGCCAAATTGAACAAATGGCAGATGGACTTTAATCCGGCTAAATGCAAAGTGATTTATTTTGGGAGGTCAAATAAAATTAGGATATACACATCGAATGGTAGGGCCCAAGGAAATACTGAGGGACAGAAATACCTTATGTACAAATCCACGGATTCCTGAAGGTGACAGAATACGGAGATAGGATGGTAAAGGTAACTAGTGATGTGCTAGGCCAATGCTGGGTGTTGTTTATATCAATGATTTGGATGAGAATTCAGTAAACATAATCAGTATGTTTGTAGATGACACTAAAGTGGCTGGTATTGTAAATAGCGAAGATGGTTATCAAAAAATATAGCAGAACCTTGATCAGTTGGGCAAATGGGCGGAGGAATGGTAAATGGCGTTTAATGCAGATTACTGCGAGGTGCTGCATTTTGGGAAGTCAAACCAGGGCAGAACCTTCAAAGTGATTGGCAAGACCCTGGGGAATGTTGTAGAGCAGTGCGATCGAGGAGTGCAAGTGCATAGTTCCTTGAAAGTGGCGTCACAGGTAGGTAGAGTGGTCAAGAAGGCTTTCAGTACATTGGCCTTTATCATTCAGGGTATTGAGCATAGAAGTTGGAATGTTATGTTACAGTTGTACAAGATGATAGTAAGGCTGCATTTGGAGTATTGTGTTCAGTTTTGGTCATCCTGATGTGGGAAGGAAGTTGTTAAGCTGGCAAGAGTGCAGAGAAGATTTACGAGGATGTTGCCAGGACTCAATTAGATAAATCTGGTATTTTTAAGGAGTCTCTGCAATGAATATCATGACCATATTGAACATCTAGCAAATCTGGATCACCCATGTTCACCAGGGAAGGAAACCTCCTTTCATCGTTCAATCCAGCCTACATGTAACTCTGTCAACTGAGCAACAGGGTTAATTTGGAAACAGTTCAGTAAGCCCCACTCTATCAACAGCAATTAAGGATGAACAATAAATATCTGCCTTGCCAACAATGGCCAGATCCTGTGAGCAAATATTTTTTAAATTGCATTGGATGTCATGTGTGTGGGAGGGAAGTGGGGTGTCTCAGTTGAACACACTCTCTGAAAATATGTGTGTTAATGGAATATTCTTTAGATCCTTCCTGCATGGTCAGAGTCTCACTTTCAAAGCACGCTACCCTTAAATCGTTTTTTACGAGAATGCAACAATTGTCCAACACTTTGTCTTCGTTTGCAGAGGAGTTCTGGTCCCAGAGGATGCAAGGATCCTTATTGCATTTTGTCCCAGGCATCTAGTTGGGTGACACTGCAGTGGAGCTGTTAAAGCTGCTGCCTCACAGTGTCAGGTAGCTGGGCTTGATCCTAACCTCGGGTCCTATCTGTATGGAGTTTGCATGTTCTCCCTGCGACTGCATGGGTTTTCTCCGGATGCTCTGGTTTCCTCCACATCCTCAAGATGGGTGGTTTTATAGGTTAATTGGCCTCTATAAATGGCTCCTAGTGTGTAGGGAGTGGATGTGAAAATGGGATAACATAGAACTAGTGTGAAGAGATGATGGTTGGTTGGCATAAACTTGGTGGGAATCTCTAAACTAAACATCTAGTAACAGAGGCTCTCTGATCTCTGGGCGGATGTCAGCGATGTCTAATCAGACCAATGTCAAAGAGCTGCTGGACGATCAGTATTTCAGTGTAAGATTCACTTAGGACTGCCAGACATGTTTGTCTCCACTGCAGCGAGATGTCCGAAGGAAATACTGGCGACTGGCATCACTCCAGGTGGAAGCAGGACTTGGTGAGGAACATGCTAGTGCTCAGTGCAGCCAACGCCAAGGCTCTGCAGAGACGGACTGCAGTGTACAGCCCCTCCCACATTTGTTTAAAGAGGCTACGCATGGGTGGTGTTGTGGATGGAATGGACAATAAGTGAAGACAATGAATGCACATACTGGACCACAATGGGGAAGTATAAAGGAACATATTTTTATCATTAAAGTCCATTTTTGACCGGCACGCTCTGGGCACGCAACGTACCTGCGATTTTAATGTTCATGCTGCTGTCTAACAGCAGGTTCTCGGCCTTCAGGTCCCGATGCACGATCTTGCGGTTGTGGCAATACTCCACGGCCGACAGAATCTGCCAGAACTTGCGTCTGGCCTCCAGCTCACTCAGCCGCCCGTGGTTCGCCAAATAATCTGCAATTCAAAGAAAGAAAACTATGATATGACTCCTTAAAAAAAAAACGCAGGGAAATCTAGATTGGTGGACTATTGGATTGGCTATTGAAACGGATGGTTCACTGTATATGGGTACACGTGCCAATATACTAAACTAAAAAGAGGAAGACAGGGTTGATATGCTAAAGCTGGGTGAGATTATCAACCCGTGTTCCCTACACGCACTCCAAAGGTAACACGAGGTGAGGATAACAGCGACTGGTGCTCTCAAACATGTGAAATACTACATTCCACTGACTTGTTAGCACGCCACAAAAGCTTTTCACTATACCTCAGTGCACGTATACAATAACCTAAACTAAACTTTGTCCAAAAGAGATTCGGGTGCAGAAAGAGAAATTGAAAAAGTGGAAGAGAGGGAGTGAAAAAAAAAATCAGGATAAGAGAAAGAGTAAAAACAAATGGATGAGAGATGGGGGAGAAGAAATAGAAATGGAGAAAGGTGAGGAACAGATGTGTAGAAGGGGGTTGCCCGTCCACAGGTAATATACTTGTAAACATCGTGAATCGTGGAAAAGTTGAAAATAGATTTGATGCTTTGATATCCAAACAGAGTGTGAGGTTTTGTGTCGAGTAGTTTTAATAATTAACACTTGAGAAAATAAAAATCTCATTGACATGATAATTATTTCTAAATATTTAGCAGTTGCATACCACATTCTAGAATTATCTTTCAGATTCCAGAAACACCCCACTGAATGCTGTTAAAATGATGAGGGAAATACAAACTCTCCAAATACATCTGCTGTTGAAAATGGAGCATTTGCTCTGCAGAAATCTGGAGGAGGAATGTCTGAGTTACCCCAGTAACCCTGGTGTTTTCCCATGGAAGGACGGGACAGGTGCCCTGCTCGTTTCAGGGGGAATGTCAGGGTTCAAAATCTGCTAGTGGAAAAGGCCCGGAAGTGAACCACAATGAGGAAACAAAGAATTGATTAACAAATAATTCCCCCCGTCCATCAGCCCAACAATCTCTACCTGATGGATAATCCCCTCTCCGTGACCTACGAGGAGGATCATAGAATGTAGAAATGCAAGAGAGCGGTCAAGCACTGTGTACTGTCTCTTAGAAAGGAGCCATCCCATTCGTTCCACTTTGCTCTCTCTGCCACACCAATTTTTCTCGTTTGAATTACCCCTTATGCCACAATTGTAAATACCTCCGCTAAACTCCGCGTCATCTTTCTGAATTAAGAGAGAATAACGTCTGAAGTTACTGCAATGTAAGAGGAGGGGACAGATGGGGAGAGCGTGAGTAAGAGAGAAAAAAAGAGGAAGAGGAAGAAAGTGATGAGAGAAATGCGAGGGAAAAAAAAGAAACAGAGAGAAAGTGAGACAGAAATTACGAACGAAAAGGTGAAGTGAGGTAAACCCAAAAGAGATAACACAGAGAGGGAGGGGGGGGGGGGGGGGCAAACAGTGAGAGAGAGAGAGAGAGAGAAAGAGAGCGAGAGAGAGAAAGAGAGAAAAAAAGAGAGGAAGGGAGAGAAAGATATAAACTTTTAAGGACAGTTTCACCTTCTAAATAATCTACTGGTAGTGAGACACACGAGGGTAAAGCAGCAAAACAGCAATGCTGGAACCATTGTGAGGCACCTCTGCTTTAAGGGTCTCAACATGCGGCCTGGTTAATTGCAGTGGAGACTCATTACTCATTCCACACACAGCTGGGTGACATTAATGCAAGCAGGATATTCCTGAGTACAACACCCAGCATTCCTCGGACAAGACTAAATATCAACAATGAGGAATAAATGCTACAAAGTCATTTGTTGGAAAGATTTTAAATCAAATCTAAACTCCTGTATGTTACACAGCGACAATATATAGTGAAAGGTTTATCAGATAGACTAAGAAATGAACAAATGCACAAGCATGAAATCACTTCACTATGGCCTTGAAACAGCACAGCAAACATTTAGCATGTGAGCAGTTAATGCGCTCATGTGCAAATCCTTTATCTCCCTACTTTACCAAGCATTGATGTGCTTATTTTAAATGGATAAGCACTTACATAAAACAGAGTAAGGACATGCACGGAACTCCCTGGTTCGGCAAATGAACTGAACTTGCATTTTCATAGTGTCACCACCTCTGGACGTACCCAAGTGGTGGTGGACTATTCATGTGATGCTTTTAAAGGTTTCTAATGCAGGGAATGAGGTAGTCAATATGCTTACAGCAAGCGTCCACAAATAAACAATGTCATAATGACCATGTTTGATATTGATTTACAACTACTTTTGGTTAGAACAAGAGGATTAATTCATCAAAAAAAAACAAGAAAACTGCAGATGCTGGAAATCATAAATAAAAACAAAAAATACTCAACATGTCAGACAGAAACTGAGGAAAGAGGAAGATTCAATGTTTCATGTCCGAAATCTAAATCATGCGGGTCTCCCTCGTGAAACATGCTGCCTGACCCTTGGAGTGTTTCCAGCATTTAACTGTTTAAAATTAACTGCTCCTCAGTATCATGACGTGGTTTTGCTTACAATGAACAGAAGGAACCTCATTTGATCATTTACACTGAGGAAATAAATAGGATAGACAAACGGATGTTGTTTACCTGGATTTTCAGAAGGCCTTTGATAAGGATCTGCCTTGTATGAGGCCTTTGATAAGGCTGCTAAAGATGATGAGAGCACATGGTATTAAGGGGAAGATACTAGCACACATAGAAGGTTGACTGCATGGCAGAAGGCAAAGTGTGTGAATAAAGGGGGCTTTTACTGGTTGGCTGCCAGTGACTAGTGGTGTTCCACAGGGGTCGGTGCTGGGGCCACAACTCTTCACGTTGTATATCAATGATTTGGATGAGGGAATTGAAGGCTTTGTGGCCAATTTTGCAGAAGATAGATGGAGGGGCAGTTAGTGTAGATAAAGCAGGGACTTTGCAGAAGGACTTGGACAGATTGGAAGAGTGAGCAAAGAAGTGGCAGATGAAATAGTGTGGAGTCACACAGTTTGGTGGTAGGAATAAAGATGTTGACTATTTTCTAAATGGGGAGAGGATTCAGAAATTGGAGGTGCAAAGGGACTTGGGAGTACTGGTGCAGGATTCCCCCAAGTTAATTTGCAAGTTGAATCAGTAGTTAGGAAGACAAATGCAATGTTATAATTTATTTTGAGAGGACTACAATATAAAAACAGGGATGTAATGCTGAGGCTTTATAAGGCACTGGTCAGACTGCATTTAGAGTATTGTAAGCAGTTTTGGGCCCCGTATCTGAGGAAGGATGTGCTGGCATTGGAGAGAGTCCAGAGGAGGTACACAAGAATGATCCGGTGATGATTGGGCGTTTGACAATACTGGGCCTGTACTCGCTGGAGTTTACAGAGAGGGGAAAGTATGAGCTGTGAATGGAGGGGAAGTGAGGCTGTCTAATTCTCCATGAATCTGCCTGTTCTGCTGAATGTTTACAATGATTACATACAAACTCACCCACGTTCTGCTTTTATTTCCAGATTTCCAGCATCTGCAGTTTTTTTTAAACCTGCATTGATGTATACAACTAAGCAACTATTTCTGTCTACATTTCAAAAGGTAATTCAATGCACTTAAAATAACTTTGGGAAGTTCTGGGGATGTAAGAGTTGTTAAACAAATGGCAGTTTATTTTATCTAGCTGACACATGCTGGAGGCATGGATTGCATAAACTGCCAGATGAGTTTAAAAAAAAAGCAGCTTACAGTTGTTTGAGCTGCATTAACACCAGTTTAAAAGGGTCCAGAAAAACAAACACATACAAGGATTAAATTGTTTTATCGTCATTAACACCTCATCTGTTGGTTTCATTTTACGGTATAATATTTTCTTCTTTTCTCAAATGCAATGAGAAAATCCACAGGAATATCCTCTCCAGGCCCACGTCCCCAGCATTGAGTCTATGTTTACACTCAGTGGGTTCCAATGCCATTGTTCTCGTTCTGACACCAGATTCGCAAGCAGGCAGTTTACATTATGCACCTTCCCAGCGAGAGTTTACCTGATGACCCTTTTAATTCCATTTGGATTTAATCTGCTTAGGTTCCTTATTATTTGTGCAAACAAAATTTCCCCGTGGTCTCGGCACTAACTGCTCACTCCGTATAAACTGTGACAGTGAAAGTTGTTCATAAGGTTGCTAAGAGAGCTTTTAATTTTGCTTTTGCCTCAGCTCCCGTGATGCCAAGCCCCCTGTCAAGGTTTGGTTGGATTTAGTTTAGAGATACAGCGCAGAGACAGAGATCTGCATACACTAGCACTATTCAGCACAGGAGGCACAACTTACACTTTTTACCAAAGACAATTATAAACCTACAAACCTGTACATTTTTGAAGTGTAGAAGTAGACCGGAGCAACCAGAGAAAACCCACGCGGAAAAACATACAAACTCTGTACTCTACTCCCATAGAAGCCTTGTTTGACTCCACCCGCACACTGATCAATACCACTCTTTGCACGAGAAATCTTTCCCCACATCCCTCTGCATTTTTACTGGGCATTTTCATACCATGGTCCTTGAAATTCTTCATTTAAACTTGGAATGATTAGTATACCTCAGACAATTCTTCCTCCTTCATATGGGTGTTTTACAGACCGCAGATCATCCATCAGGGGATATTGGAAGACAGGGAAATTGCAATATAAATTCTACACTGGGATAGCGTTGGGGAGAATGAGAACACCATGCCTTTTGTATGAGTTTGTGTAAGATTACCTGAAAAGATATTTTTACCACTACCCTATCCAGAGATGCTGCCTGTCCCGCTAAGTTACTCCAGCATTTTGTGTTTATCTTTGATGTAAACCAGCATCTGCAGTTCCTTCCTGCACAAGTAGAACGCAATGTCAGATTTAATTGATTGCTACCCCTCTATATTAGAATGTGGTTTCAATTTCAGATACATTTTCACAAAGGAATAACGATTTCTTTTTTTTTTTAAAAAGAGATTCATTAAGGTAGATTTGGGGAACTCTCTATAAACATGAATAGATCCAAAATTCTGCTGGCCAGGTCTGAACTCACACCAGAACCTGCTCAGCTCAGCTCCTGAGCTTCCTGACCTGCACTGGGGATTAATGTGTCATCTTGATTTATTATTACATGGTGTCCTACAGAATTTAGCAGAACAGAACCAAGCCAAAACTGGATTAGCCCTGAGGATACCTTGCTGGAATGAATGCTTGATGCAATAGAAATATCCTAGATCCTAAAGCTTGCCTGTACCAATTGAACAGTTTAATGCCAGATCAACTCCGAATGTGTGCTCCTGTGCATTGGACATGCGTGTCGAGTGTGAGTAGCACTCAACTCGGCCATGAATCAACAAAGTAGAACAATTTGCCTGTGGCTTGGTCTCAGCGTCGAGGAATACGTAGCAGAAAAGCAGAAAACAGATCATCAGCCTGAAAATACATCGAGGGGAAAGTGGAAAATTGCAAGTGTTATAACACTTCCCAACCTCATTGCCGGTTCTCAAAGCAACCCTTCAATCCATTCCCCAACTTATTTCCGGTAACTCATTCCTCAGTGACATGCCCATCAATTCCCCTAATTAACCAAGCACCATCTACACACACAGGGGAAGTGAATCATTAATATACCAACTTGCATATGGGATGTGGGAGTACACCAGGGTATGCAGGGAAACCCATGCAGGAGAACATGCAGACTCCACACAGACAACAATGGAGGTCACGATCGAAACCAGGTCTCTGTAGCTGTGATGCAGAGTGTCTAGACAACATTCAGGCATGAGGTGTATAACATCATGAGGGGAATAGTGATGGGTGAACACACAGAGTCTTTTGCCAAAAGGAGTGGAATCAAGACACAGAGGACATAGGCTTAAGGTGAAAGGGGAAAGATTTAATATGAACCTGAGAGAAAACTTTTTCACAGAGAGTGTGGTGGGGTATATTAAATGAGCTGCCAGAGGAGGTAGTTGAGGCAGGTACTATAGCAATATTAAAAAAAACATTTGGACAGGTACATGGATTGGAAAAGTTAAAAGGAATATCGACCAAACATGTTCAGGTGGGATTAGCGTAGATGGGGCATCTTGGCTGCAACATGAGAAGGGCCAAAGGACCTGTTTCCATGCTGTATGACTATATAACTAGCTGCTGTTATATCACAATGTTACACCAAATAAACAGTACTTTAGTAAATGGCAAAATCCAGAAGTCAACATCTGCAGCCAACATTGAGAACACAACATTAATCAGCCAGTGTTACACTGAACACAAATGTCAGTACAATGGTGCTGAAATAAATCTTGTTTAAAAAAAATCAGATTGTTTCAGAACTCAGCCCGTTTGAGGTGGAATCTGTAGATGTTCAATGTCACATCCATGCTTTCAAATTTCACAACAGGCTTGAAAAATGAGATGGTTGCTGATTTATAATTGTGTCTTTTGTCAATTTACTTTGATTTCCATCATTTTAATCAGAGAGATTCTCATTTAAAATGTGATCTGGCTCCTTGGGATGCAAATATATGTGCATTGAAATGCCTCGTTAGCTCCTAAAGAGATGAAGTGTGCTCGGTAGCTATTATGATTGTGCAATTTCAAAAGACCATAGATGTATGGGGGTGAAATCTGTCCAACTCCCTGCTGAACTGGAGATATATTTATTGTAAATTGGAAGAATTCCTCTTGAATGCAGGAAAGTAATAAAATGACAGCTTTAATGGCCTTTGCCCCTCTCACTGGAAAGCTTTTGTCTGATGTTGCCATCAACAGGTGAGAACTAAAAGCTTGTTAGCTGCTATCTGAAGTAGAAAATTTTCGAAGCAGTGCTGATGACGCACACAAGCTGTCAACGCTGCAGTGTGATTGCCTTCTCATGGCCAGGGGGCTGGTCTGTGGCAGATGGAACCATTTACACCCTGCTGGCTGCATAACACAACTTTAGAGAGCTGCAGGAAGCCAGTGCTCTGCAGTGTCACCATGGTGGAAGATTTAAAGTAATAGCCATCCATATTTAGTCTGAAAATGCAACAAAATTCAAGGCAGATTGCTCTACATTGTGTATATTTCTACATGTACACAGAGGTGCGCATGTGTTATGTTAGTTGAGATAAAAACGGAGTGCATTTGTGTTCTTTGTATGATGTGTTACAGTTGAAACTCTAACAGCAGCTTTTACTTAGAGAGAAGCCTCACAGCATTGTTAAGCTGCAGTTTGATGCTGAACTGCATTAGATTGTCATAGGCTTGATCAAAGAAGGAAAGATTTTAACAAACATCTTAAAATGAGAAGCAAAGAGGGAAAGAATTCTAGAATTTGTGAGTTTGCCACCCAAAGGCCCAGCCACAAATACTGTGATTACATTTAGGGATGAGGAAAATTAAAGAACAGGCATTTCATCAGAATTTGGGGCTAGAGGACACCATATTGACAAGATTAAGTTTGTAAATAAGGGTGAGAAATAAATTAAAAATGAAGAGGTACTTCACCAGGAACCATGTAGCAAAGAGCAAGGCATGGAAATGCATGTTAGAACACAGACAAAGCTTGTCAGCTATAATGTTAACAAAGACGTGGATGAAGGTATCAGCGCCAGATGATCTGAGGCATAGCAGTAGAAACAAAGAACTGCAGTTGCTGGTTAATACACGAAAGGAACGGTGCTGGAGTAACTCAGCTGGTATTGACAGCATGTCTGGAGAACATTGATAGGTGACGTCTCGGGTCGCGATGCTGGCTAACCTGCTGAGTTACTCTAGTACTTTATGTCCTTCTGAGGCGTAAGAGCGTAGGTTTATCAGAGGTGGTATTAACTATATCAGAAAATGACAGGCTGAGCTTCAAAAAAAGCAGCAAAGACAATGCGTTGATTAGAGAGGCAGCAACATTTCCTGCTCGATAACCATCAGCACAGGAACACCTCAAGGCTGTGTGCTCAGTTCCCTGCTCTACTCAGTGTATACCTATGGCTGTGTAGCCGGACAACAATTCCAACTTCATCTTTTAATTCGCAGACAACACCACTGCTGTTAGACAAATTCCGGATGATAACGAGTCAGAGTATATGAGGGAGATCAATTGACTGGCCGAATGGTGCAAGAATAACAAACTTGCCGGCGATGAATACCCTCCTAAACATCTATAGGTGTACGGTAGAGAGCATATTGAGCAGTTACATTATGGCCTGGTTTGGCAAGTCAAACAGCCAAGAATGAAGAAGATTGCAAAAAGTGGTGAACACTGCCCAGTCCATCATAGCTACTGACCTTCCCACCATGGAAAGAATCTACAGAAGCTGCTGCCTCAAAAAGGCAGCCAGCATCATCAGAGATCCACACCCTGGCCATGCTCTCATTTCACCTCCTGCCATTGCGAAGAAGATATAGCAGTCTGAAACCAGTAACATTCAGGTCCAAGAACAGCTTCTTCAAAATAAACATCAGGTTATAAATACCACAACCTCCAACCAAGCTAGGAACTACATAGACTTGGGGCATTGTTTTTGTCTTTGTATTAATATTGGTTTAAAAAAAAAAATACTGCACTTTTATGTTGTTCATTATGCCGTTTACAGAGTACCACGTTTAACTGTTGTGTATCTGTTATGCTGCTGCATGTAAGAATTTCATTGCTCTGTTTTTGGGACATTTGACAATAAAACACTCTTGATTCTGACACTTGAAATGCCATCCATGTGAAGGGTGAAAGCAGAAAGGAATGCTTCATGGGTTTATTACTTTCCTACCCTCCAATCTTCTCTCTTTCTCTCTCTGCACTGTAGGTATGTTACAAAACGTACCTTGAGCAGCGCTGCAGTTCTGCCGCTCCCCGTGTGTGCGACTTTGGCGCCTTTCGGGGGGGGGGGGGGGGGGGGTGTTTTAAAGCGCCGTTTTTCTTCAGACTGGGCAAATCGATCAATGTTGGGCGATTTTGTTGCGGAAGAAAATCGCTCCGACATTTCATTAATGAATGTATTTTTAAATTACGCTAGATTATTTATTATCTAGAGTAATTTAAAAATCACCTTCAAAAGCCGTGAGCGCCGATAACGGGAAGGATTTTGCGTAGGGGAGAAAAAAGGTACACAGTTTATTTTTATATTAAAAGTTGGTTTTTATGGAGGCTTTAATAATATTTTCATGTTGCGAAATGGGGTCCAAAAAAAATGTATGAACCGGCTGTATTTTTCATACCGACTTCACAGCAAACCGCAATGTTCCAATCCACTGCATTCCACTAAAACCCACTCGCTAGTTGATTTAAATGGCCATTAATTTACAGGCATTAAACACTAAATTCCTTCCATTTGGCCCAGAAATTCATGAAAATGAGATTTAAAAATTATGTTATATTGTGGATTATTGTGTGAATGTTATTTGGACACTTAGGCAATTTAAAAAAAGTTTATCTTTTAAGAAATGGATAGATGTTTAGATCTACTCATTGAATTTTGTAATTAGCTACAATTAGATAACTAACTAATTATATGCTTTAATTTCAGGTCATCCAAGTAAGATTGTTTCATATTTGTTTCAGAATACTTCAATCTATAATAACTGAAAATTTCATTGAGTTCTCTTAATTTTTAAGAAAGCTATGGGCTTTTAACGGTTCTAGATCACAGCTTTTGAGTTCAGTCAATTGAAAGGCAATGGGGAACAAGATGCTAATTTCCGAGTATGAAAATGGTCATAACTTTCTTAATACTGAAGATATGAAAGTGAATTAGGTGTCAAATTAAACTTTTTTTATTGCTTTAACTGATGGGATAAATTGCAGACTTGATTTTTAAAATCTCAACATTTTGTAACATTGCTATGCACTGTATCACTAAACTCAACTCAACTCTATTCACTACTGAGCCGAAAACGAAAAATGACAAAAAAAAGGGAAGCGTAAATGGAAAGTGTAAAGTGCAACTGGAAGAACGCCACCTCATCTTCTGTTTGGGTAGCCTCCATCCCAAACGGTTTGAACATTAAATGGTCTAGTTTCATGTAAAATTCCCTCCCTCCATGCATCCATTTCTTTCTGGTCCCCATGCCTCCGTTACTCAGTTCCCCCTCCTCCACCTCTGCTCATCAATCACACCTCCCTACTCCACAATTTCCCTGTTTCCCTCCTCCACTCCCTTCATACAATCCCTCCCTCTGGTATTACATTTCACTTCCCACCGTCCCTTTCTTATCAGGTTCCATCATTTGCATCCTCTCATCTTCCACATTATCATCTCCAGCAGAGGTCACTATCTCCACCTTTCTCTCCACCATCGGCCTCATCTGCCAATCCACCATCCTTACCTGGATCCATCTGTCATTAGCCAGCTCTTACCCATTCCTTCCCCTCACCCCTTACTACCAGTTATCTACCCTTTGCTCCATGTCTGAAGAAGGGTCTTGACCTGAAGTGTTGTGTGTCCATTTCCCTCCAAGATCCTGCCTGACCAGCGGTTTGTTTTTTGCTCAAGATTCCAGTTTGTGTTTCTGTTCAAGATACCAGCATCTGCACTATTGCATATCCAATAAAAACTGCCGTGTGGTCTCCAGACTTCCCTTTCTGACTATTTCCTTGGTTTTGTCGATGTTGAGCGAGAGGTTATTGTTGTGGCATCACTCAACCACAAGTTTAATCTCTCTCCTGCATGCTGACTCATCACCATCCATGATTCAGCCAACAGTTGTGTCATCAGCATACTTATAGATGGCATTGACGCTGTGCTCAGCCACACAGTCATGGTTGTAAAGAGAGTAGAGCAGTAGATTAAGCATGCAGCCCCTGAGGAGCCCCTGAGATGATGGCCACTGAGGAGCAGATGTGGAGTCAATTAGTACAGCCTCGCTGCCAGAATGTACTTGATTTTGGCAGCAATGTTTGACGAAAGCTCAGCGCAGAGGTAAAATGTAGAGTAACCGAGGTGAACTTGCATTTGAATAACTAGTTTGTGCATCCCTGTCAGTTCAATGATCAATGGAGGACATCTCCACCACAAGAGATGCCGTACAAGAAGAGAAAGTGGAACGGATATTAATTCTGCGGTCTCTGTGGGCCCACCGGGTACTTCAAAGGAATTCCTCAACACAGTGTCCAAATAATTGGACTGAAACATTATTCCTCATTTCAGATGCAGCTAGTTTATAGTAATTTATGCAGAATATCCCCGAGTACAACATAATTCAGTACTAATGGCATAAAAGGGAAATTAACACAGGTGGATATGAAATGAGGACAGAGGCACACAAACTTCAACATGGAGCGAAATTAGATCCTCTCGTGATATTTAGCAAGCTAGCATGAAAGTTCTCATGAACATAAGGTCACCATATTCAAAACTGGGAAACAATGTAACAACTGGCTTCATATTATGCTATTGACATGATATTGTCCCAAAACACCAGGTAGGAAGGATGGACTTTGAGCAGAAATCAACAGCGTTTGGGAAAAGTAGAGAAAACATACAGGAGTGATTTTTGAAAGTAGAGGGTGCAGTGAGGCAAGGGGTTTAATGAAAGGAGCTCCAGGGAACAGCGCTACAATTGGTCGATAGTTGTGAAGGTAGAGAAAGGTGCCGGCATTCAGGTAACTCAGAATCACAATATGACTAGGCAGGATGTGTGCCTGAGATTGCTGTCAGAATAGCATTGAATGGAGAGACTGGAAAATGAAGAGAAGGACTAGCTGACACATCAAGAGCCAATACCGTTAACATCTAAGATCTCAATGCAGGTCAGAAACTGAAGGGACTGCGAAAGGGGGCAGCTAGGCATCGACACACAATGAGAGCAAGGAAACATGCTCGTGTGTGGAGAGAAGGGTCAGAGTGGGACTCAAAAGAAATATGTAACATGTTGAAATACCACCCAACTCTTTATAGCCACAGGAAGGATGTTCGCCTTGAAACCACTGATCGCAGATTGACGAGGATGGCTTTTATTTCATTTGTTTACAGAATGTGGACATCATTGGCAAGTTTGCCATTCATCACACATCCCTAACGCCAAGGCCAAAAGAAGTGGTTGAGTGCATTAGTCATGTTCTTCCACGAGTATAAACAATTAAGCAATGATCTAATTGGGATCTAAAAGGCCAACTTCGATAGTATGAGCATGAATGAGCAAAGTTGATTGGAGTAGGTTTTTTTGCATACAAAGGGTCCTCCAGAAAAAGAGAGGAAGAGATAGCTCTGGCTGTTAAGATTAAGGAGAATCCAAAATATATTATGTACATTAAGGGTAAGAGGGTAGAGAGATAATAGGGGCCCTCAGAAGCCAAAGTTATCTATGTTAGTAGTCATGGGATATGAGCAATGAGTATTTGCCCTCTGTTTTTACTGTGGAGAAAGACATGAAGACGAGGGAATTTGCAACAGTCAATGGAGATTCCTTATTACGGTCAAGGAGGTGCTGGACATCCTAAGACGTACGAAGATAGATAAGTGGAGATATTGAGGCAAGTCCAATAACAACATTTAAGGGACACAAACAGGTACAGGAGAGTTTTAGAGGGATATGGGCCAAATGTAGGCCTAGCTTAGATGGGGCATCTTGGACGGCATGGACGAGTTGGGCCGAAGGGTCTGTTTCCATGCTATACGAGTCTATGACTCAATGGCTCCTGTTCCTCTGGTCCCAGACTTTGCAGTATGAAGGAATAAAGGGCAAGGTGGAGTTTTTAAACCACATAATCACTCAGGCCCACCTTAGTAATTGCAGTGAGCCATTGAACCTGTGACTAGACAAACTGGACAGGCAGCATTGGTGCTACCAGTGGTCAACGGTGTAGCCGAACTGAAGCCCTGCTGTCCCACGGTTTGAGGTCATTCCCCTTACTGTCATGCAGTCAGTTTACAGCTGGCACAACCATCCTAATTTCACACCACACCATCACATGAAAGAGTTGGTTTTTAGCACAGTGGTGTTCTAAATCACTCGTAGCATTAACATTAGATCCAATGCATCTCGCTGGAATAAAACCTCATTCAACTGACTTCAATATTTCCTCTTCATATTGCTGAGGATGGGAAAGAAAAACCTCCTGTAAATAGTGTCAACCAGTAACAGCTGGTGTGGGTTTAAGGACATTCCAAGTTGTCTTCAGATAATAAATTAGAGCTTGGTATAACTCCAGATGTGTATAAAACTGTGAGGTCACAGTGACAACATGCTGGCCTCAGTCAAATGGTTACTTTAATATCCAGGGACTGAAACCTCACGTCACAGCATCAGACTCACAGCAGCGGCTGAGTAATTATGAGTGAGCATCAATTCCACCAGCCCAGCTGATGGACCATCGTTCCAGAGAGAGATAAGGCACGTGATAACCAATGTTATCGTGACCCACTCAAGGATGTATTTCACAATTAATTGTTTTATCTCCATGGCTGAGGAAACCAGCAAGTTATTTCCTTGATGTTCACTTTGGCCCTGCGGGAGGAGATATTCTAGTCTACAATAAATCACATTCTCCCTGACATACATAGACCGGCAGGAAGACTCGGCTCTGCACTCGAGGAGAACCCAGTGTTGGCCAACACAAGCTCCCTGTGATCACACGGGCTTTCTCCGGGTTTCCTCCCACATTCCAAAGACGTTCAGGTTTGTAGGTTAATTGGCTTCTTTCCCCTTGAACCTGGAAATTATCTCGTTGTTGTCCATTCCATTTCCTTGTGAGGGAACTGAGTAATTCCAATCGTAGCACTTTTACAGGAAGTGAATTGCGGATTGGAAGACTACCTACTGGAGGTAAAGAAAGTGCTGGAACCACGCTGGAACAATGGTCGCAATAAGGTCAACCATTTAGTTTAACGAAGCATCATGCTAAAGCACATGAGCCCAAAACTACCTCAAACAACCAATGACATCAGTAGGATACGATGCTGGGGGATGTAATGAACTGAATGGAATTTACCGCAAACAGGTTAATTCACATTGAATCTTATCAGCTCCTGAAACCCTAATTTAAGTCTTTGTCACCTCCAGAGGTGGCTATTTCAGAGTTCTGGTCTCCCATCTTTCATCCTACCTTAGATCCCCAACTAACAACTCTGATAATTCTTCTTCTGGCATTGAATCACTTCTTGGCCTCAGCCTCGGCCTCCCCATCCTGAAACTCCTCCAGCCCTACAACCGCATTTCTGTAATCTTCCAATTCTGGCACGTTTCACATCCGGATTTTCTTTGTTCACCATTGCCAGCTCTGTGTCCAGATGCCAAGAGCCCAAGCTCTGGGATTGCCTCGTTAACTGCCCTCCCTCTCTTTAGTGACCAAACCATTGCCACCATTGGCCAAATCACATGTTCAATATTTGCATCTTGATTCAATGTCAAAGTCTGTTTGTTAACAATCATGTGATGTAGCCTGGGATGTTAAACATGCTCCATTACTACTCAGTTGCATTGTTATTAACCTCCCAATTAAGCCTATTCAAAATGGAATAGCATATAATCAAAACATAATTTAAAGAAAAATCTTTAGCAGAAGAATCTTAGAAATTAGAAAGTAACCGTGTCAGTATTGTTGCTGAAAATTTATGACACCATCTTCTCGCTAACATCTGTGCCATTACAGGGAGAGACACGGTCTCCTAGAATGGGAGCAAACTGGTTCATAAATTGGATCGAGTGAATTGGAAGATCCTCAACATGAACTCAAGGTCTCATTACATATTAGAGCAACCATTACAAATTAATCCTCCATGGTTGCTCAGAGCAAACATGGGTAATAAATCGTCCTCCTGATAACAATCTACTGTTACACCTCCATTTTAAGCAACACTTGGAAGAAGCAATTGTGAAAGCAGGAGAATCTGAAGTGTTCTAGCTGGGTGATGTCCTAACCTGTCGTAAAATAGCTCGTGGCGGACAGCAAATATACCCATCAAGATAAACAAGTTCTAAAAGGCATGGTCAATAAACTGGAATTGCAGTTGCCGGCAATCGAATAAACACAAGGGAAAGGTCTATCTAAACTCATGTTCACTGATATATCTGCATCTGACAATTATGGGAGTGATTGAAATCACTACCACAGTTTTTACAGGGACAAGTTCTGCCTTCTCATGGAGGATGCCATCCTTATATTGTTCACCATTATCATTGTTCCAAATGATGTAGATTCAGACCTGACTTAATTACTCGAGGCATCTCAGAGTGCAATGACGCTATGACAGCAGATTAGATTCCATGATCTATTTCATATGCTGGCACATCCCTCACTCCACTGTCACCATCAAACTAACTGATCAGCGAGTAGTGCAGAAGAGAATGCCAGGAACAGCCCTAAACATAATTAGAAATAATGTCCTCCCACTGAACCACAAGTAGAAGCAGCATTCTTTCAACAGAGCAAAGTGATACCATAAGTAACAAACCCAATCCACTGCCTGCAATCTTGACACCACGATAGTGTCTCGTGGTGGATAATTAAGTAGTAACAGTGGGAGGTGGCTCCGAAAACATTCCCTTGCGCAATAATGGCAGGACCCAGCACGCAAGTCCCCCAAAACATGTCTGAAACATTCGCAAACAGACACATGGATGATCCTTTGTGATCTCCAAGCTCACGGAAGCCAGTTTAAAGCAAGTCGATCTACATGATATCAAGTATCTATGCGCATTGAATATTGGAAAAGCTATAAATCCTTACAACATGCTGGCTAGGGTGCTGAGAACTTGTATTCCAGTACTGGTAGTGTCTCCAGTCAGTCTAATTATTACACTGGCATCACCCAACAAAACTTGCCTAAAGATCCAGGAGTGCAGGTACATACGTTCCTCAAAAGTGGTGCCACAGGTAGATACGGTGGTCAAGTAGGCTTTTGGTACATTAGCTTTCATCAATTCGGCAAGTGACTATCAAAGTTGGGATGTTATACTACCGCTGCACAAGACGTTGCCTTGACTTGCCTTGGTCTGAAGAAGGGTCTCGACCTCAAATGTCACCTATTCCTTTTCTCCCGAGATGTTGCCTGATCTGCTGAGTTACTCCAAATTTTTGGGTCGCTCTTCAGTTTAAACCAACATATCCAGTTCCTTCCTACACAAAACTTGCCTAAGTATCTCTATTCAAAATTATCCATTTCAGCCAACAACCATTGGTTTGGTTTAATCTGAATTGTTAGTAACAGAATGAGGGTGTCACAGACGGTTCTAGTGAGTGGTCTTACTCACCAAGACCTGATCATCAATAGTGGCTTTTTGCTGCGACCATTTGGCTCCAGACTTCATTATGATCTGGGTCCAAAGAGCTGAATTCCAGAGTTGAGGTGAAGGTGGCTGCCACTGATGTCAGGGTAACATTTGGCTGAGGGTGGCATTGAGGAACTCCAGGAAAATTGAAATACAGGGATCATGGGAGAAAGGAATCTAAAGGAAAACAGCCCAATGAGAGGAATCACACCCAGCACAGAAATGATGTTTGTTGTTGCTGTGCTGAATCACCTCTATCTAGGACATTAATTACTTCCTCTGGGCAATGGCCCAGGTCGAACCACTTTCAACTACTTCTTTCAGAAGTCTAAAGTAGGAATGTTCCCCAACGATTTATCCAGTGAGGCTATGTGGGTGGAGTTGAGAAATAAAAAGGGGACAATCACCATGTTGGGAGCATCCTACAGACCCCCAAATAGTCAATGGGAATGAAAAAAGCAAATGTATTGGGAGATTGTAGGCAGCTGTAAGAATAAGGGAGTTGTCAGCAGGGGACTTTAACTTTCCAGATAGAGATTGAGACTGCCATAGTGCCAAGGGCTCAGACAGGGTGGAATTTGTCAAATGTGTTCAGGACATTTTCCTCATGCAATATGTAAAGGGCACGACAAGGGTGAGGGCAAATCTTGATCTACTTTTAGAAAATTAGGAAGAGCATGTGACTGAAGTGTCCGTGGGTAAGCATTTTGCGACCAGCAATTACAATTTTATTAACTTTTAAATAGTTATAGATAAGGACAGGGCTGGTCTAAAAGTTAAAATTCTGAATTGGTGCAAGACCGGCTTTGATGGTATTGGACAGGAATTTGCAAAGGTTGATTGGAGCAAGTTGTTTGCAGGTAAAGGGATGTCTGGAATGTGAGAATGTGCAAGGTATGATGAGTAAGTTTGCAGATGACAATAAAGTGGGTGCTACTCAGGGCTTGTTTCTATGCTGTATGACTATGATTGAACAACGTTGCCGTTTGCAACTGAATTGCACAGTGAAGCAGAAAGCTTCTACAGCACGAAGTTTCCGAAAATGAAGGAAAACAAAAGAAAATTAAAACACCTTTTTTCCCTTCCGCTCTATACTGTCTATTATCTACGCCCCTTTCTCCTCTACTTGCACTGTTTTTCCTCTGCTCTGACTCCAGACTCTCGTTGTAAACAAACGTTGTTTTGAAGCACATTACAGCTTAACACTCCATCCTTTGAAACATATAAACAAGTGTTAATTTTTACAAATACAAAAATCCGCAACTGCAGAGTGAAATATATTGTCTCAGTGCATCACTTTCCTAATGTGAAGTAACACAACAGCTTGTTCCAAAGTTGTTTCAAAAGGGTCAAAGTCAATATGTTTGCAGACCTTGGTGTATTTAAGTGCTGATCTATATATCATGGGCCTTCAGTGTGCGCCTTGCCGACTTCTCTTCCCCTGCTATTGTCAGCAAACAGATGAAAATCTCAGCATCGCTCTTCCCTTCAGATTTGAGGATTGGCACGTGAACAAAACCAATATATTGAAATGGCAGAGGATTTTATTTCCTTTGTTTCTCTGACTGGGGTCAACAGGCCTTAAAACTTTCTTTCCTGGCAATACAAAAGCGATCATGATTTCTAAAATAAAGCAAAACTATGAATTTTCAAAAATATTAGATGAAAATTGTCGGCCGTGTATGCCAAATGTGTGAAGTAGTACTGTGTGCACATTGAAATACAAGACTACCTGTAATACAACACATTTTAGCAGGCTCCAATATCCTCACATTTTTACACTGTGTATTGGGCTTTGATAATATATATATATATATATATATGACTTCAATGAGTTGGTTAGTAATTTTGCATATGACGCCAAAATAGCTGGAGTTGCGGACAGTGAGGAAGATTTTTAAAATATACAGCGGGATTTGGATAATGATCAACTATAGAAATAAGCAGAGAAATAGCAGATGGAGTTTAATCCAAGCAGTGTGACGTTTAAAGTGAGAGGAGAAAGATTTAACATGAATCTCGTGAACAACTTCTTCAAACCATAACCAAATAACATATCTTTGTAGGTAGGAGGACCGAAGTTGCCACCAGATACATGTCATCAATAAGAAGCAGCAAGGCATTTGGCCCCAATTGACTACTCTGACATTTAATAAAATCATATTCATCTTTTCCTCTGCACCACATTTTTGCACTAACTGTATATCCCTGATTTCCTTCACATCCAAAAAATTCAGAAAACCCTTCACCGGTTGGAATATTACCAAGAACAAACAAAAATGGTTGTGGTGGTTGGAGATCTATCAAGGCAGCCACAGGACATCTCTGCAGGATTCCTCAGTTGTCCTAGGCCCAACCATCTTCAGCTGCTTCATCAATGAATTACCTTCCTTCAATCATCAGGTCAGAAGAACATAGAGAAGTACAACACAGGAACAGGCTCTTCGGCCCACTATATCTGTGCTGCAACAGCACGTGGACACCACCATCGGGAGGTTGTCGACAGTGGACACACTGTCCTGACTTGGAATTATTTTTTTACAGTTTCACTATCGCCGTGTCAAAATCTAGGAACTCCCGCCATAACAGCATTGTGGGAATACACACACCTCCAGGACTGCGGCAGATCAAGAAGGAAGTGCACCACCATCTTCTCAATGGCAATTAAATACTGGCTCAGCTTGTGATGCCCACATCCTTGCAATGAACAATAAAAATATCTATTCATTTCTGCCTTGAATGTGTTCAATGACTGAGGCTCCATTGTTGGGCAAAGAAAGTCAAGCGTTCACCACATTCTGTGTCAGGAAACGTCTTCTCATCTCTGTCGTGAACTAGTGCCTCTTACATCACGGCATTATCTCTTTTCTCTGGACAACCCAGCCACAGGACATGTCGTACCTGTGCTGCAGGGGCTTGTCAGCTCAACCTCATGGCTCCTGTATGCTTAAATATAAATCTTTGTAAATCGCACCTTTGTCTTGGTTTGTATTGTGCTCCACATTGGTATGCCTGACATTTTGCTGAAGGCCATAATACATTTAAGACATAATGCATATTGGTTTAATTAAAAGAGGTGGTGGTGGAATGTCAAACTGGTTACTGAGTCACAGTCTCTGCTCCCAACTATCTCACGGCTAATTTTAACTGGACTCCACCTACTGCTGACTCACACAGGGAATCAGCTGATATCTTGGATCGAGATGCATGTGACATGTTTGATGCCACAGCCTGAGCAGTGGAAAACAGGAACTGCAAAATACTGCTATTAATTGCTTTGACGCATGAATGTGGAAGAAACGCGAAGCTTTCGTTTCTGTGATGCCTTTCAGATCTTACCAATGTGTCTTCATCTAATGCAGTTCTTTAGAAATATAGGCAATATTGAGATATAGGAAACAGGGCAGCCAATGTGTGAAAAGCAAATGTTATAACATACAATTCATGTGGTGTACAAGTAATGCTTGGTTATGGCACTCAACATGTAATGCGTAAGCAGATAGCCAATTCAAGTCCATTGCCATCGGGAAAACATTACTGTTTTCTAAGTAATGATGAGTGTGCGTGAGATGACTGGCCAACATTCTGGAGATTCCAGCACTTTTATTCAAAATAGTAACTTCGGGTCTGACATCCACCTGACGACACAGTCTACGCTTATGGTCTCATGCATAAAACATCATCTCTCGGACAGTGCAGCATTTATTCAATTTTGTACCTCTCATTATCTTAACAGTTTGATGCTCACAACTCTGGAATACGATGGAAATGCCAGTTGTTAATTGATAAATGCATCTGCAGGAACACGTGAGCCTGCCTTGCCCATTTACAACCAGACAGAACAGGATTTTCCTGCAAAGGTTAGACACCTCTGGTTCAATTACAATGCATTGGGCCCTACGCAATGTCCAGCATAGTGCGCACCAAGTAGAGCCCCTACCTCACCGCACCAGCGAGCTGGGTTCAATCCTGATATTGGATGCTGTCTGTGTGGAAATTACACAATCTTCCCATGATCACGTGGGTTTCCTCCACATCCCAAAGATATGCAGTTCAGTAGGTCAAGTGGCCACTCCAAATTACCATAGAGTAGTAGGTGAGTTGTAGAAACTATAAGGAATTGGTAGAATGTACGAAGAATAGGATTAATGTTAGATTAGTGTAAATGGGTTGATGGTGGACTCAAGAGCCTGTTTCTATGCTCCATTTCTCTATGATATTATTATAGGGAAAAAGTGTTAAATTAATTCAGAATGTCAAAACTTTTTCAAAAAACATTGCAATATTTTCAAGAGTTCAATAGGACATTGGCCTACATTGGTCCAACTAAGATTAAGATGCATGGGATCCACAGTAATTTGGCTGTTTTAGAATCAGAATTGGTTTACTCATATAAGACAGATGGTTGTGGTGGAAGGGTTTATTCTGGCTGGAGGTTTGTGATCATAATTTCACAGGGTCCTGTTGAAATACAATCCAAATCTAAAAATTCATAGAACCTAACCCAATCATAGCCGACCTAGACCTAACCCCAGCTCTGGGAAATATTCTGTTCGGAACCGAGTCAACCAAACCTGGAGACATTTGCTGATAAGCAGAAGAAAAGGCTCGTTCTTCTGCATGTATATTGCCATCAATTAAAAGCTCATGACGTATGTGGTAATATAAGCAAATCACTTTGCCCTGGATAACGCACTGCACTGGAGCAATATGACCCAAGCTGAATTGTGGGCCTTCATCATCGACCCGAGTCATGCCATTAACTATATACTCTCCCCACCATTCGATCTCCCAATGTGTAACACCTCATTGTTAAAGAAGGAACTGTAGATGCTGGAGAATCGAGGGTTACACAAAAAGCTGGAGAAACTCAGCGGGTGCAGCAGCATCTAAGGAGCGAAGGAGATAGGCGACGTTTCGGGTCGAGACCCTTCTTCAGACCCAGTCTGAAGAAGGGTCTCGACCCGAAACGTCGCCTATCTCCTTCGCTCCTTAGATGCTGCTGCACCCGCTGAGTTTCTCCAGCTTTTTGTGTAACCCGTGTAACACCTCATACTTGCTCGGAATAAACTCCACCTGCCGTTTCTCCGCCCTTTTCTGTAGCTGATCTACTGTATATTCCGCTGTAAACTTTGACAGCCATCCTCACTGTCTGCAACTCCATCAATTGGAGTCATCTGCAAGTTTACTAACCAACCATTTAAATCAACAAGTCATTTATATGTATCAGAAACAAAGAGGTCCCAGCATCTCAGGATCCCAGCACAGATCCCTGCAGAACTCTGAATTCAAATGCCCAAATCACTGTGGATCCGTGCATCTTAATTTTCTGGATCAGCCTATAATGAGGGACTTTATCAAATGCGTTACTAAAATCCATGTGGACAACATCCACTGCCCTAACCTCATCAGCCACCTTTGTCCCCACCTCAAAAAACTCAATCTAATTTGTAAGACATGGCCTGCCATGCTGAATGTCCCTCACTAACCCATTCTATTCTAAATGGAAGTAAATATTATCTCGGAGAATCCTCTCCAAAGGTTTCCCCACCACTCTTGTCATGTTCACCAGTCTATAATGTCCTGAATTATCTCTACCTCCCTTGCTATACAACATTAGCTACTTTTGAGTCCTCCAAGACCTCGCCTGGGGCTATAGATGGTGCAAAGATTTTCATCGAGGCCCCTGCAATCTCCTCTCTTGCCTCTTTCATTAACCAGGAATAGATCCCATTATGCCCTGGGGATACTTCCACCTTAATGTTCTTCAAGAGCCACAACACATCCTCTAGCTTAATCTCAAACTCCACTTGCTGGCCCCATATGGCCCTTCTAATTGCCTGCTTGAGTTCTTTCTTGCTAGCTTTATATTCCTCAAGGGCCCTGCATGATTTCATTTTGTTTAAACCTTATGGATACTTCCTTTTTTTGGACTAAATTTACAACCTCTTAGTTACCTTACTTTGCCATCATTATCCCTTACCGTTACTGTAACATGGCGGTCCCGAAATCTGATCAGCTGGCCATTAAACGACTACCGCCTGTCAGATGTGGCCTTTCCCCAACACCAATCACTCCCAATTTACCTGACTAATAATGCTGAAATGTGCCATATTCCAATTTAGTTCCCTTCCCTAAGGTCAGACTTATTTCTATTGATGGCTATCATAAAAAGCAGAGTTGTGATCACTGGTTCTTGTTTTACTTTTACATTTGAGCAGATTGTAAGAAAGGTGGGCAGCCAGAGTCATTGTGGAGATCATGCCAATGGAAAAAATTTGAGGTCCTGCGAGAGAATATAGGGAGTTAGGAAAGAAGTTAAAAAGCAGGACCTCAAGGGTAGTAACCTCTGAATTAGTACTGGTGTCATGCTAGTGAGGGTAGAAACAGAGGTACAGGCAAGATGAATACATGGCTAAGGAGATGTTGCAGCGGGCAGGAATTCAGATTCTTGACCTTGTTGAAGTCCATGTAGACAATGGCCATGGCCCTGCCCTCAAGAAATCCTCTTGTTGACCTTTTCAGAAAACTCGGTCAGACAAAAAAGCTGGAGAAACTCAGCGGGTGAGGCAGCATCTATGGAGCAATGGAATAGGCGACGTTTCGGGTCGAGACCCTTCATCAGAAAACTATCTGTCAGCGGGAATTAGAAGAGCAGATATATAGGGAGGTCGCAGATAGATGCACGAATAATAGGATAGTATTAGTGGGAGATTTTAGCTTTTCTAATATTAACTGGGACACCCAGACTGTTTAGTGAACCCTGGTAGAAAAGAGATACTGAGGCCCTAGTCAAGAAAAATGAGGCATTCATCAGAATAAACCTGTCAGGATCAAGTAAATCCCTTGACCAGTATAAACATGTAGGAGTACACTTAAGAGGGAAATCAGGAGAGGAAAAGTGGGCAAGAGATGGATCTAGTGGGCAAGATAAATGAAAATCACAAGAGATTCAACAGGTATATTAAGAGTGAAGCGATGGCTGTGGAGGGATTAGGTCTGCTTAAAGATCAGCACGGTTAATTACTCAAATCCACTAGAAAAGCCAAGAACAAATTTCTGCATGAGGAATTTTGCAGCACAGAAACACATTTCCTTTGTTTTAAATGCCCTCTATACTAATTACCTCAATTAAGAATCTGGTCCACGCTTTAACTACTATACATATTTTTCCTCAATTCAGTTTTGAATTAATTTGTATAATTATACTAATTTAGTACTTTGGAACAAAAAAGCTTTGATAATAATCTGGCAAAAGTTTTCACTCTGGTTTCCTTGGTGAGACCGCCCCAGAGCCCAAATCCACCTGTTGGGTTAGTGCCAGATTTGCAGTTTAGACCACAGGCGTCCAATGGAGCCAAGGAAAAAACGCACTTCCTGTATTTACAGCTGCTCCAACATTTCAGCATATTTCAAATGCTCCGAAGCTGAAACTGCAGCATTTTATCCGTTGTCACCTCCTTACTAATTTACTTTAACATCACGCCATCAAAACTCAGCTTCTCTCAGCCTTTGACAACTGCCACAGAGAATTTTGTGCAGTAAACACCACACATTGAGCAGAGACATGCATTGATTTACAGCTCTCAGCTGCTCCAGCTGAAGTGATCTAATGATGGGCAATTACATTTGCTGCTATTGTACATGTGGACGGACTTTGTTCTGCAGATAACATTAAATAGGTAATTTTTAATCAACCTCTTTAATGTAAATTTTAGTCATTTTTAATGGAGAGTTTTGTACTTCTCCATTCCTAAAGCAAATCTCACCGTCCACTGCCAGTAGTTGATGCTGAAGGAGATGTGTTCATGACGTCAAGGCCGTAGACAATGACCCTCGTTTTGACAAACAAAAAGGTTGAATGAAGAGAGTTTTACGAGGATGATAAGCAAATGTTGAAATGACAAGAGGTAGTCTCATTCCAACACTTACCCACCAACTCCCACCTCCCCTCTTCAAACGTTGCTGCTTTACCCCTCTGCAGGCGATGATTCACGCAGAGCAGTGACTTTCCAGGAGCCAACACTCTTGCCAGTATTTCATTAATCAGTATCAGGGTATGGTTGTATAGTCCAGAGGCTGGAGAACAATTAATTCAATTTTAATAAATCTGGAAATAAAATGCTAGAATTTATAATGGTGATCCCAAAAGTGCTGAGTTGCTGAAAATACCCATAAGATTTACTAATGTTCTTTAGGGATGGAAATCTGCCTGTTTTAATTAGAACATGCCCTAAAGAAATCAAAGGTTTGAAACATAATCAGTTGGAAAAATTGTTTGACATTTTGGCTTCACAGAAAACTGCATTATCACCCCAAATATGAACCCAATTCTAATCAAATGAAGGTTGGAGGTGACAGATGAGAGGTGGCATGAGAGCAGCTGAGTATGCTCAGCAAAGTCATGATCGAGTTCTTTATTAAACTTTTACAATCACACCACACTTTCCACACAAATACACTTATCTTCCCACTGATTGCTATGCATACTTTAACAAGAATATTTGTAATCAGTGTGTCACTGCAAGGTAACAAACTATCTAATTACAGAAAAGGATGAAAGAAACTATCTGGAATTATGCATTTTACTGCATTAAACATGTCAGCTGGAGATCTTTACGCAATCATCGGTCATCCAAAGCATCACTGGCAGGAAGCAATGTCGCTGGAATTGTTTACATATTCATCATCATAGAGCGTGGAAACAGGGCCTTTGGCAACCCTCCAACCCTCTAAACCTATCCTATCCATGTATCTATCCAAACGTGGTGATAAGTACCTGCCTCTACAACCTCCTCTAGCAGCTTGTTCCACTACCCTCTGTGTGAAAATGTTGCTCCTCAGGTTTCCTATAATATATTTCCCCTCTATGCCCTCCTGATTTCCTTTTTTAGCTAACTCCTCAGTTCCCAAAACTCCGCCAGGGATGCACTGGATCCTAGCTGCCTATACCTGCCCATGCCGCCTTTTTCTTGATCAAAGCCTAATTTCTCTCGTCATCCAAGTTTCACATTGTTCCTTTGTTAGAGGTAGAGTTATATTTAATTCTAGTACTCCATTTGTCAATTTTCAATTGTGATAGAGACTCCATGAAGAGGAAAAATGTGCATTCAAACCAATTTTTGAGAAATACTAGCCCTCTATTTCAGAGGGCTGAGGTTAATATTCAAAATCCAATGGCTTGCTTCAAGAACTCATGACCTTTCTTGGTGACTCAAAACAATATTCTTATACCAACCAAACCCACAAAAATACGAACAACTTATTCTATTAATATAATCTATCATGCTGAACAATACGACAAATAGGAATGTTTTTGGGATGCATATCGTTTGAAAGACACGTCATATCGACACCCAACTTTTTCTTAACAAGTGCGCTTTAACTTTGTACATCTTCCCCTTCCTTCACATTAGAGAAATATTTTTATCAGGAAATGTCTCAGTCAAAGCCAAAGTCAATTTTATTCCTCACATTATCTGTGACTTATCCAAGAGGTCAATAAAAGGCAAATTGCTACAATAAGTATCCATGAAACTAATAAAGTGACAAAAGGAACTGGTACTATCCAATGTTACGAAGAAAAGCAATGGCAATGTCACTTCCATTAAAGCAAACATGCTCCAAAACTGTCACCTTCTTCAGTTTATAACACAAGCAACACATGGTCATCTCCCAATCATCGTGGAGCTCTGACATGTTTGTGTGTGATACTGTCTTATGCTAAGGGAACTGATATTATACAATCCTCTGTATTCACCTTCAATCTCCATAGCAGGGAGTGTTTGTGGCACTACGGTCACTGCCGAACATGGCTAGATTAAGTGGATAGGCCACCATACACTGGAGTTTAGGATGAGGGGTGATCTTATTAAAACACACATTTTAAGGGGGCTTGGTAAGTCAAAAGCTGTAAGAATATTTTCCCTGATGAGGGAATCTAGAATCTGGAGAGGGGGCGTGGGATAAAATTATTTAAACGGGTTGAGAATCTTTGGAATCCTCAGCCCGAGAAAATTGAATGCTGAGTTATTATCACTCATGGGTGAAGTACATTTTTAAACTGCTGGAAACCAAGGGTATGGGGTCGGTGCAAGAGATGCACATAAAGTCAACAGTCCAAGATCATTGGATGCATAAGACTGCAGGTGCTCTAACATGAAGCAAAATGACATCCTTGCATCCCACCTCTCACCAAACTGTGGAGTCCTGATGCAGGGTGTCAGCCCAAAATGTCAAACATCCCTCTGCCTGCACAGATGCTGCCTGACCTGTTGAGTTCGCCAGCTGTTTATCTTTTGCAGTTGACCTTATTGATTGGCAGAGCAAGCTCCAGGCATATGACCTATTTCTCCAATTGCAGATTTAGTTAATAAAATTATCAAGTGAACAGCTTCCTCCCCAGGAGTCACAAGGCTGCAGGTGCTGGAATCCTGAACAAAAAAACAAAGAGCAGGAGGAACTCAGCGAGTCAGACAGCATCTGTGGAGGGAAATGGACAGACGGTATTACGAATTGGGACCAGTCTTCAGAATGAAGGATTAGGATTCCCTACATAGGATTTCTACAAATTTAAGAAATGCAGAAATAGCTAGGATAAAAAGCAACTAGTAGTACAGCATGTAGCCTAGAGACATTGCAACAAAGGCCTTCCTTTGATGGACTGAGCTTCATGCTGGCTTTCTCTAAGCAGGCCTCCTCTCAGCTCATCAACGATGAACACACTTCCTCTACAAATTTTAGCCAGTGCCCTACAATTGGCAGGAAACAACCAATTTGCAAAAAAGACACAACAACCAATTAAAACTGTCAGCAGGAAGCATGGATTACGCAAGCCTCCCATTAGCCAAGAGAACTACCAACGTCACACGGTTGCACCCTCACTTATCTGAACACTGATGTGTCCTTGCTAGGCCATTCATCCCTGCATCCCACCACCAACCAATGAGCTGAGAACATACCAGGGGCAAAACAAAATTAGGGAACATTTGTGCAGTTAATGATGAGAAGAGAACAGGGTTCACAAATAGTTTCAGTGGAGGATGAAAGTAAATTTCAACAGGAAAAAGGAAACAGACTCCAGTCAAGTCAGTGAACTTTCCAGGAAAGCTTTTACAGAAACGCGTAGTTGTGGCAGAGAATTGCCCAGAATTTAGTCAGTAGGGAAACCACAAGGGTGGTCACGTGGGATGAAACTGATGCTACCTGATGCTGCGGCAGATTCTCAGAGCATGGGTTTCACTCCACAGAAGAATACATTGTACCCAAGTAATAAATCATGATAATCAAGGCAGTTGACTGTGATATGTGAAATGGAGAGAAAGAGAGATTAATAAAAAGGGAAGAAAGGAGCAAGGAAAAGCAAACACGAAAAAGAATGAGAAAAAAGGGAGAACAGGTAAATGTGAAGGAAAGAATGTGAGGTCGGAAAAAACAGAAAAGAAGAAAGCATGAGGTAATATGAGAGAATGAGTAAACCCCATGGAATACATACAAAAAAGAGACCAAGAAAAGCCTTCCCTTTGAGAAAGAGAGGAGGCATGAACAACGAGATTGAGAAAGAGCATGAGAACCCAAGTGAACTCAAGAACAAAGATAGACACAGAGCTGTAGTAACTCAGCGGGTCAGGCAGCATCTCTGGAGAACATGGATGGGTGACATTGAAGAAGGATCCCAATCCGAAGCTTCACCTAGCCATGTTCTCCAGAAGTGCTGCCTGAGATGCTGAGTTACTCCAGCACTTTGTGACATGATTTGTAAACTAGCATCTGCAATTCATTGTTTCCTTAAAGAATAAACTTATTCTAAAGAGTGTTTAGAATTTTCAGCATCTGCGTTGGTTTCCTCTGGAAGCTCCAGTTTCCTCCTAGATCCCAAAGACGTGTGGGTTTGGAGGTTAGTTGGTCCTAGTGGGTAGGCAGAGGGATAACATCGAACTAATGTGAATGGGTGATCAATGGATGGCGGGGACTCGGTGAGCCAAAAGGCCTGTTTCCATGCTGTATATTTCAACTCAAATCAATTCAATCAATGAATCAAACATTCACAGGAAAGACATGGCATAATATAACAGAGCTTATAATGTGCCAAGCATACATCAGTGGGGCAACAAGAAAGATCATAAAACTACTTAAATGCTGATGCAGAACAGTCAACTCTTTCATGTTCTTAACAGAATTCTACATCAAAGCAGCTCAATTAGAAGAGCTTATCACACATTATTAGATTTTGTATTATCTAAGGCTAGGTTGCCAAGCAAGTCAGTATTGCTGGGGCCTATGAGGTGACCAGGTTTGTATTGAGAACGCTTCCTGCGCAGTCTATTAATCTAGGCTTAGCCCTTCATTGTCTATATTTGTTAGATGTATTGATAGATTATTTCTACTGTGTATATCAATAATAAACATTTATTTCTGATGATCACACTTTTTCTCTTTGGGTTTAGTTGACACTTTCTGATGAAGTGGAAGTAATGTATAGGCTGTGAAGGAGTGTGTTCCCATTGAGATGGCATCGCTGGAGTGTGTTTGCACTAACAAGAAATTCTTGAGTTGTCCCTTTGACAGAGAATATCTAAATTGTTTCCCATTGACAAAGACCTCACAAGTGTGTTTCTGAACCACATTTCTGGAAGTTTGTCAGCTGGGTATCAATGGATTGTTCTCTTACCTCCAAGTCATACTAAACAGTAATTTACACCCCCCTCTGTGCACTGTGACTACAGTGTATATCATCCACAAACTGTACTGAAATTACTCCTTCCTCTAGCATTCATGAAAATGATTGCAAGGTTAATGTATGCAGCTCACAACCATCTTCTCCAAAGCAATGCAGAATGGATAACAAATGTTGACCTTGCCTGTGATGCGCATGACCCCCAAAATGAATTAAATACAACAGGTTCCAGGTTAAAAAACGTGATCCAAACCCATTCTTCCCCCTCCTCCAACTTTCCACCACCTCCACATTACAGCCAGGAAATAACTACAGTGAAATCCTGCATTCAGTAATGGCTCCAAATGCACGATGAATAAAAGACTTAAGTTGACAGAGGCGTTGGGCCTAAGAATTCCTCATAATCTCAATGTCCAAATGGCTAGGTGAAGGAAGCTGTGATCACTGGTTCAAATGTACAATGGTATGTGATTGTCATGTGTACCTATGTACAGTGAAATTATTTTATTTGCCTACAGTTCAGTGACAATCCTGCTAATCCGGCACAATCACACTAATTATAAGAATTTATGATAGTTGACCATACAAGAGTTGCTATGTTTTAGGTGAAATCTTGTATCCTTCAAGGCTGAATTAAAACAAAAATGCGTATGCTCCTGCACAGATAAAAAAAAGGCACCAATGACAATGCAACAGTCCTTCAGTGCAACACAAAGTGTACAGGCTAGATCCTGCAAGGAGCTCAAACAAAATTTCCTTGCAAACAAAAATCCACTCTCAAACCACTCAGAGATCCCAGACAGTAAAGATTCCATAGTAACAGTGCAACCCATCTTAAAAAAAAACTTCAATTTATGTAATCCAAGTTGCCCGAAGTATCTATTAGCCAAGAGGTACTTTTGAATTTGCACCTACTGATCTCCCATTGCAATAACATGATAATGCCTAGATAATTTATTTATCAATTACGTTGGCTTTGGGATAAATAGTGGCCAGGACTCTGGAGACAGCATCCTTTATTCTTCCTCAAAAGGATGCCATTGGCTCTTGATGGTTCAATTAATAAATGGGGGTGGGAGATTGCAACCTTCACGTGGTCCACCCTGTTTTGACTAATGCAATCAACCTGGCGTGCACAGAAGATCAAACAGAACAAGTTGTCTTACAACTTTACACTACGCAAGACGAAGAATTAATAAATGCAGGCCTTAGCTTAATGTCTCATCTGAGAAACAGTACCATAATGCTATAAAACATGCTCCTTCATGGCTCCAATGGAACATCAGCCCATGTTGGTGTTTACCATCTCCAGTGTCCTGACAACATTGATGATAAATAAATTATCTAGTCATTATCAGGTTATAGCAGAGATATCAATGTGTGGAAATCTCCTTGGATGGGAGACACACCTGAGAGAGACATGAATGCCCAAATTCTGTCTCAGAAAAAAAGAGCCAGAGCTGGCACTCAGCCACACACCGAATATATCTGCCAGAATTTGTGCCTGTGGTCGAATTACTGAGTGCCACTTCATTACTGAAGTTCAGTTCGCTCTATTACAAAAAACAAATGGTGCGGCTATCCCTCTCATTTTGTAAACCCATTTTAACCTGAACATATATACCAGATGTCTTCACACATGTAGAGTCGTGAGAACTGGCGACCAGACGTGGACAGAGATGCAATGAGAAAAACACTTACCAAAGATCTCTCCATTTTTGGCATACTCAGTTACAAGATACAGCATATTTTTGGTCTCCATGACCTGCGAACACAAGAAAGAGCAAGTCAACACCTACCTCAACTCAGATCATCAAACTTTATACATTGAAAAATACCCACAGGCTTGCGGTACGAATGGACCAGAAAAATAAAGGTACACAGAGGGCCAGCAAAACCCACCTTACACTTAAGATAGACAATAAAAAGATGGAACTCAGCAGGCCAGACAGCATGTCTGGAGAAAGAGAGTAGGTGACGTTTCAGGTCATTCTTACAAACCTCTACAGGTCAGAGACACTTCTTCCCACCTTACACCTAAAATCCACACCCCAAATATTTCCTGCTGTTATCCTTTAAAGGACTAAAAGCTTTTAGTTATGAGACATTAAGCAACATTAAAAATTACATAGTTGTAATAAAAATCTTGAGTATTAGTTATCCGTCGTGTTCCCTTTGCAGACCGAATCCCAAGCTACATGCCAAATTGCAAGTATTGCTTTTGTTAAAAAAATTCAGCTGCATTTTTACCACTCCCCAAATCTACTCAGCAGCATCTTTGCAAGAGTAAAGAGAATTAATCACTAATGCAGTGTGGGATGGAAGTGGAGACTGGTGGAGAGAAAGGTGAAATTATGAGAACAAAGAGCTGCAATCTCTTGGGAGACACAAGAGACTGTAGATGCTGGACTATCTGGAGCAGAATAAAATCTCGGTAGGAACTCAGCAGGTAGAGGCAAAGGAATGTTCAAAGTCTCTGGTGTATCTTTCTACAATCTCATGCTGCCAAATCAGCCCTAATCTGAAGGAACGGCCAAGCAAGCGAGGGAACAGTATGGCCCTCTAAATGTGTATCAGCCGGATCTTGGGTCAGTGCTGGAAGAAACCACCTCCAACTAGCATTCCAATCACTGAAGAAGGGTTTCGGACTGAAACGTTGCCTATTTCCTTCACTCCATAGATGCTGCTGCACCCGCTGAGTTTCTCCAGCATTTTTGTCTACTTATTCCAATCAATGACATCCTTTTCATGAAGTGTTAATGATTTTTTCAGTTGAAACAAAGATATTTTAGGAAAAGGTGACAGGAGTTAAATTTGATTTCTTTACCTGGTAGAGTTTGATGATGTGTGGATGATCCAGCAGTTTCATTATTTGAACTTCTCTGTATATCTTCTCCAAGTTCACAGCATCCAGTTGAGACTTGTCAATGATTTTTATTGCCACCTGTTGCATGTTAGAAAGAAAGAAAAATATAAAATATATAAATGAAATGTCCTGATCACTCTGAGCTCCTGTTTTCCTAGTTGTCAAACCATTGCTTTCACTTTCTCCACACTGATCTTGCTATTCCCCATTTCCTTCTCCTTGGCAAATACAGAGGCAAATAACTAATTTTGTACCTAGCCTACATCCTCTGACACCAAGCACAAAGTCTTTATCTTTGATTAGAACGGGTATCAAGGGTTATGGGGAGAAGGCAGGAAATGGGATTAGGAGGCAGAGATCAGCCACGATTGAATGGCGGAGAAAACTCAATGGGCTGAATGGCCTATTTTTACTCCTATTGTGAACTTTGAGCAATCCCACCTTCTCTCTGCTTACCCTCTTGTTTTTTTAATGTATGTAGAATAGGGCTTGGGACTTTCTTTAATCCAACTCACCAAAGACCTTTTTGGGCCTTCTAATGGCTCACATTTCTTTCTTTCTTATTTGCTTTATATTCCTCTAAGGCTCTGTCTGATTTCATCTTTTAAAACTTACATACACTTGATTTTTTATTTGGACCAAATTTACAAACACTAATCCTCCAATGTTCCTTTATATAGAACACATTGAACAGTACAGCACAAGAACAGGCCCTCTGGCCGACAATGTGTGTGCTGAATATGACGCCAAGACTTTATCTACCTGCACATAATCCATATCCCTCTATTTTGTGCATTTACCTTGCCATCCTCTTCCTCCTCTTTACAGCCTGTCCTGAACTTTGGCCACCTGGCCTATAAATGTCACCAACATGTCAGATGTGGACTTACGCAATGACAAGTGCACCCAATTTATTCTCCACGTACTTGCCTCAATCACTTTCTCAGGCAACTCGTTCTATATACCTACCACCCTCTGTGTGAAGAAATTGTTCCTTGGGTCCCTTTTTAATTTTCCCCTCTCACCTTAAGCCTATGCCTTCTAGTTTTTGGTTCACATTGCCTGGGAAGAAGACTGTGTGCATTCACCTTGTCTATGACCTTCATGATTTAGATCTCCTCTAACATCATCCCACAGTCCCCTGAAGATTCTTCGGCCCACTCTCGGATATAGACTTTCACAGAGGTTTAGGTTTGTTACTGTCATATGTACCAAAGTACAGTGAAAAGCTGTTAATTAAATGCTGTTCAATCAAATCAGTTAATATCACACATAAATACAATCAAGCCAATCTCAAGTTCAATAGGTAGAGTGAATAGAAGATACAGTGTACAAATATTGATCACAGCAAAATGTCCAATGTCTGCAATGAGGTAAGTTGGAGAATTGGGACTGTACCCTAGCTTATGGTAGCAAAGGCGAAGAAACTGTTCCTGCATCTGGTGGTGTGCGCTTTCGAGCATCCGTGTCTCCTGCCCGATGCGAGCAGGGAGTAGGAGGAATGACTAGGGTGGGAAAAGACTGATTGTGTTGGCTGCTTTTCTGAAGCAGCATGAAGTGTAGATGGGGTCAATGGTAGATTGACACAACCTAACAGTATGCTTTCTAAACATTGAATTTTCTCAATTCTGTTAACCCAGACTGCTCCTTTCCCCCCACCCCCCCACCTCTCCCTCAGCCCTCGGGCCCTGACATTCCTTCACCATCTCCCCCCCCCCCCCCAAGTCGCACTAGCTTCTCATTTTCACACCAGAAACAGCTTACAATGGCCTGTTTTTCTTATCACCAATACTTTTTTGCATATCTTTCACTCATTGTTCTTGCTTTATCTCTCCATATCACTGTTTATATCTCTCGTTTCCCTGATCCCTGACCAGTCTGAAAAAGGGTCTCGACCCGAAACGTCGCCTATCTCCTTCACTCCTTAGATGCTGCTGCACCCGCTGAGTTTCTCCAGCTTTTTGTGTAACCCCAGTATGCTTTCTATGATGTATCTGTAGAGGTTTGTAAGAATCATTGGAGATATGCTGAAATTCCTCAGTCTCCTGAGGAAATAGAGGCGTTGGTGTTCCCTCTTAGCTTACACTTCAATATGGTAGGTTCATGACATATTGTTGGTAATATTTTCACCTAGGAACTTGAAGCACTCAACGTCTAGGAGCGGAAAAGACTGCAAAAAGTAGTGACCACTGCCCAGTCCATGCTCTGACCTCCCCACCATCGAAGAGATTTAGTGGAGTCACTGCCTCAAAAAGGCAGCTAACATCATCAGAGGCCTACACCATCCTGGCCACACTCATTGCACCACTGCCATCGGGAAGAAGGTACAGGAGCCTGAAAACTGTAACTTCCAGGTTCAGGAACAGCTTCTTCTCTACAGCCATCAGGCTATTAAACACGACAACAAATAAGCTTTGAACTACAACAGACATGTGTTGAAGAAGAAGGGTCTCGACCCGAAATGTCGCCTATCTCCTTCGCTCCTTAGATGCCGCTGCACCCGCTGAGTTTCTCCAGCCTTTTGTGTACCCTACAACAGACTTACTATTATCGCACTATAATTCTTTGTTTTTTTGAGTATGTGTAATATATATATAATATATACACACACACTGAACTTTTTTTCTCTTGTTTATGTACTATGTTTACATATTCTGTTGTGCTGCAGCAAGTAAGAATTTCATTGTTCTCTCTGGGACAAATGACAATAAAACACTCTTGACTCTTGATTTCCACTTTAGCACCATTGATGGTGATTATAGCATTATGTGAACCAGATGTATCCGAGAACAATGTGGGAAGGCAGAGATGAAAATGCAGGCTCTCAGCGGAGATATACTAATCACCATTGGACACGACTGAAGTGTTGGAAGAGCGGAGGGTGCTAATGTTGTGACTCTTGGTAAGAAGGGTTGCAAGGAAAAGCCAGGGAACTATAGACCAGTGAGCCTAACATCTGTGGTAGGCAAGTTACTGGAGAGCCAGAGTCATACAGCGTGGAAACAGGCCCTTCGACTCTATTCCCACTTGTCTGCTTTTGGCACATGTCCCTCTAATCCTATCTATGTACCTGTCCAAATGTTGTGAGGCACAGTTTATCTGATATTACCCATCGAATGCTTTTATCATCTCAATCAGATCCTCATTAAATCTTCTGTGCTCAAGGAAATATCAGATCAGTTCGTAGGAGATAGGAGTAGAATTAGGCCATTCGGCCCATCAAATCTACTCCACCATTCAATCATGGCAGATCTATCTTTCCCTCTTAACCCCATTGTCCTGCCTTCTCCCCATAACCCCTGACATCTGTACTAAGTAAAAAATCTATCTATCTGCCTTAAAAATATCCATTGACGGCCTCCACAGCCTTCTATGGCAATGAATTCCACAGATTCACCATTCTCTGACGAAATAAATTCCTCCTCATCTCTTTCCTAACGGAGCGTCCTTTAATTCTGAGGCTATGACCTCTGGTCCTAGACTCTCCCACTAGTAGAAACATCCTCTCCACATCCACTCTATCCAAGCCTCAGTGATCTCTTCAGTGCACGGGCTGCTGTAACAAAACCACAAAGGGCATGCGGATTGCAGAGGATGAGCCAGGGTACAAAATTCCCATGAGCGCACCACAGATCTGTGTAGCAGAACATTCCAAGGAGCTATCGATGAAAGTTCAATACCTATCAAATCAGATATTAGGGCAGGTGATCCTAAGTTTGAAATAAGACATATGAAGCGGAGCAGAAAGATGAATGTGTTTAGGAGAACTCTTTCTGGTTTAATAGTCACTTCATACGTCAGCGCTGCTACTTAAATAAGTTAAATACATCCTGTATAGAAGCTTCATTGTCAAAGTGAAAACAAAGACTTACATTTATATAGAGCCTTTCATGAACCCATGATGTCTGAAAGCACTTTAAGATAATGAAGAACTTTTGAAATGCAATAATTGCAATATAGGAACCAGACAGCCAATTTGTTAATAGCAAACTCTTCCAGCCAAGAGTGTGATAATGATCACGTAATCTGTTGGTTAAAGATAAATATTGTCCGTGAGACACTACGCACAAATCCTTGTCCCCTGCTCTTCCTCAGGATACATGCCCAGTGTAGAGAAGTAGACTTTCATTCTACAACTGATTCAAATAACGGCACTTCCAATCGTTCAATATTGTTACAGTGCTGGAACTAATGAAACAGCTTCGCTGAGATGTCGATGTGGGAATTGGTCCTGTAACCATTGCCTCTGAAGGTTTTTTTGACGATCGACACAAAATGCTGGAGCACCGAATGGGTGATGTTTCGGGTCGAGACCCTTCTCCTGAAGAAGTCTGGTCTCATCCCGAAACGTCACCCATTCCTTCTATCCAGAGGTGCTGCATGTCCCGCTGAGTTGCTCCAGCATTTTGTGCCTATCTTCAGTGTAAACCAGCATCTGCAGATTCTTCCTACACGGAGGTTCTTTTGGGTGTGTGCTTTCCAGCAAAGAAGGCGATGCTTTGTTGAAAGTTCCAGATGAAACACATCGCAAGGCCAAACCAGAGTCTCATTCCAATCCAACTTTGTGTGTTTATAAATAAAAATGAGGTAACATTCTCATATTTTAGTATTGTCCATTTAAATTTGAGCTAATTTAGTTCAACAGATCTTCCAATCATATATAATCTCCACCAGTGAACATACCTTTTTGGATATTTATGAAACATTTTTTAGAATCCTGTGTTGTAGAAGTTTTAAAAAACACTGTTTTCACGACTTTTCACTGGGAAAATCACAGTAGTTCGGATTTTTGGTGAAACCTCGTGCTTTGAATATATGACCCGAGTATGGTGTTTTTTTAAGTAGTCGGACAATAGAAATGTTAGGGCAGTGAGTGCAGCTTTTCCAGAATTAATGTACTGGAGTATGTGAATAACTAAAGTGTACCACAATTTATCTAAGAATGAGGCAAAATGTTCATTTGAATGAATTGAGTAACTGCCTTTGAGTGGATTCTTGTGGTTTTGGTTAGAACTGGTTGTAGTAGATCAGGCTTTCAGCTGAGGCCTTGGGATTAACCCAAGCAGTAACTCATGCCTCTTTCTGTTCATCATTATTTCCCACAGTTGCTGAGGTTCACTGCCAGATGTACTCGAGTTTTACTGATGTAAAGTGATTCCATTAAACATATATTCATTTACAGAAGGGTGGTATCTCAAGAAATTAAGAGTGAACCACGTTGGTGGTCTGGAATGGTTAGGCAGGATCAGGACAGGGAAGGTCTCCTTCTCTGAACATAGAACAGTACAGCACACAAACAGGCCCTGAAGCTTATGACGTTCGTATCAACCAGAAGCCAATTTAAACTGTACATCTGCCTGCATTCAGTTTATATTCCGCCACTCCCTTCATATTCATGTCTGTCTAAATGCCTCTTAAACATTGTTATTGTATCTGCTTTCAGCTTGCTATGTGGCAACGTGTTCCAGGAACACACAACTCGGTGTAAAAATAAAACTTGTCTTGTAATTCTTTCCCCTCTCACCTCAAAGCTATGTCCATTAGTATTTAACATTTTCATCCTGGGCGAGAGGCTCTGATTATCTATCTTATCTATGCCTCTCATCAGTTTATACACTTCTATCAAGTCACTCTGACGCTCTCCCTTTTGGTTTATTTTTGTCACGTGTATCGATGTACAGTGAAAAGCTTTGTTTTGCGTGCCTTTCAATCTGATCACACAATACTATACATAAATACAATCAAGTCAAACAACAGCTTTTATTGTAACTCAATACACGTGACAATAATAAATTAAACTAAATACAAGTACAATAGATAGGGCAAAGGGGGAGATACAGAGTGTAGAATATAGTTCTCAGTGTTGCAGTACACCAGTTTCATAAACCAAATCCAATGTCCTCAATGGGGTAGAGGTGAATCAAACTACCCTAGCTTCAGAAACCTGATTACAGAGGGGAAGAAGCTGTTCCTGAGTCTGGTGGTGCATGCTTTCAAGCTTTTGTACCTTCTGCTGGATGGGAGTGAGAAGGAGGAAAGACCAGGGTAGAACGTTGTTTTGATTATGTTGGCTGCTTTTCCGAGGCAAATTTGATTGAGTCAATGGTGGGAAGTCTTGTATAGAAACGTAGAACTTAGGTGCAGGAGTAGGCCATTCAGCCCTTCGAGCCTGCACCGCCATTCAATATGATCATGGCTGATCATCCAACTCAGTATCCCGTACCTGCCTTCTCTCCATACCCTCTGATCCCCTTAGCCACAAGGGCCACATCTAACTCCCTCTTAAATATAGCCAATGAACTGGCCTCAACTACCCTCTGTGGCAGAGAGTTCCAGAGACCCACCACTCTCTGTGTGAAAAAGGTCTTTCTCATCTCGGTCATAAAGGATTTCCCCCTTATCCTTAAGCTGTGACCCCTTGTTCTAGACTTCCCCAACATCGGGAACAATCTTCCTGCATCTAGCCTGTCCAACCCTTTAAGAATTTTGTAAGTTTCTATAAGATCCCCTCTCAATGTCCTGAATTCTAGAGAGTATAAACCGAGTCTATCCAGTCTTTTTTCATAAGACAGTCCTGACATCCCAGGAATCAGTCTGGTATGTGTGACTGACATCCACTGCAATCCAATCCAAATCTCCTTATAGTTAATATCCTCTATTCCAGGCCGCATTCTGGTAAACCACTTCTACACCCTCTCGCAAGCCTCTACATCCTTCCTGCAATGGAGGGGGGGGGGGGGGGACTTTAATTATACACAAAATGTCAAATGTGGTCTAATCAATGTTTTATGCAACAGGAACATGACATCCCAACTTTTATAGCCCACACCTGACCTATGAATGTAAATATGCAGTCTGCATACCACACAAATTAGTTATGTTGCAGTCATAGAGATGGAAACAGGAAAAATACTGTATATTTACCCAATCTATTCGTCCCATGATTTGTACACCTCAATAATATCAGCCCTCATCTTCCTTTGCTCCAAAGAATAAAGTCCCAGCCTGCTCAACCTCTCCCTGAAGCGCAGGCCGCCGAGTCCTGGCAACATCCGCATAAATCTTCTCTGCACACTTTCCCCAGATGAACAACATCTTTCCTATAACAGGGTGACCAAAACTGAACATAATACTCCAAATGTGGCCTCGCCAATGTCTTGCACAACTGTAACAAGACCTCCCAACTGTTATACTCAATACTATGACTGATGAAGGTCAATGTGCTGAAAATGAACCATGTGTGTTCATATTCAGCTGAAGCCTTATCCATTACGTTAACGCCTTTAACATCTGCAGTAAGATGCTGCAGATGCTCTACCAATCGGTGGCAGCCAGTCCCATCTTCTTTGCTGTTATGTGCTGAGGCAGCAGGGCGAAGACCACGAATGCAACACGATTAACAAGCTCTCAGAAAGGCTGGCTCTATCCTGGAAGCAGAGTTGGATTCATGGGAGGTGGTCTTGAAAGGGAGGATGCTCCTCAAACTGCGGAGCATCTCAGACAATACAGCTCACCCCCTCCAAGATACACTGGTCAACCTGAGGAGTACGTTCAGCAACAGACTGGTTCCACCAAGATGCAGTACAGAACGCCACAGGAGATCCCTTTTCCCAGTGGCTGTCAAACTATACAACATTTGCCCCTTCTATTGTGGGGTAGACTGATTTCCGTCCTCCCCCCCCTAATCTTTGCACATCCTCAATTCTTTCTACTCATCACCTTAACTTCATGTTTCGTGTATCTTGTGTTTTAAGACTGCTGGCAAATCAATTTCCCTCCTGGGATAAATAAAGTTCTATCGCAGGGGTTCCCAACCTTTTTTTATCCCGTTTACCCCAGGCAACTTTTCGAAAGTAAATTTACCCCCACCCCGTTTTATTCAGTAATTTGAGTTTACACTTCTCTCATAATAAAGCAAATGACAAAGGAAACATTTTTAAATACTGTTTTTAACAAATCCAGAATCAACAAATTACCCCTGGGTGGAGGTAAATTTACCCCAGATTGGGAACCCATGTTCTATCGTATCGTATTATACTTCATACAAACCGCCTCCCATCCATAAATTTCCATTCTTTCTCCCTCGTATGTTTATCCAACTTAGCTTAACTGCATCAATTCCAGAGCATTGAAATCTTGTAATTGTGTTGCAACAAATAAATTAAAGTACTTTGCATTGTATTGCTTCTTTGCAGGTGACACTTTTGCTAAACCTGTAGTCAGGTACATCATTCAACTTATTCATCAGAAATATTTCATGGTGTCACTTCAATACCCTGTACAGGAAGTTTTCCATTATGAACTAAATGGGATTAGATGAAGTAGAGCCTTTAGCAGGGCCCTGGAGTGTTTTGTTAAACAGAGACTTTGTGGTATAAGGGACTGGGCAGAGTCCAAACTCTCCTCAGTTTTTCATGGTCTTGAGCAGAGCAATTGTCAAACCTGGATGCTTTTTACACTGCATATAGAAATTAGTACGAGTCATTGGGGACATGCCAAATTTCCTCAGTCATCTGAGGAAGTAGATGTTTTGATGTGCATTCTTGGCTCTATTGTCAATGTGGTTAGAACACATCAAATTGTTGTTGACATTTACATCTAGGAACTTGAAGCTCTCGACCATCTCCACTTCAACGCCATTCATACAGATTGGAGTGCATATGTTACCCACTTCCCGAAATCAATGACCAGCTACTTCATTTTGCTGACATTGAGGGAGAGGTTGCTGTCTTGGCATCACGTCACTAAGCTCTCTCTCCCATTCCTGTACTCTGTCTTGTTATTGTTCAAGATCCAGCCCATTATTGTAGTGGTATCAGCAAATGTGTAAATGGAATTACAGCAGAATTTGGCCGCACAGATGTGTGTATAAAGGAAATATTCTAAGGGGCTAAGTGCGCAACCATCGATGCAATGCTGGCATCTCGCAGAGGAATCCTGTCAGTTCCATTCTCCAGTCTTGCAAATACCTTCTCTCTCAAATACCCTTAAAATTATTATGTTGGCTTCTTGTTGGAATAGAACCTAGAGCGATTTTTCAATTAAATTGCATTGCAAAATGAATGCATCATGAGTGTAATGAGGTCTCCAGGGTGAAGGAAGACATGCCAAATGCGACTGATTAGCACAAACAACCATTTCATATCACTTTTAAAGAATGCATCCAGTATTGTTTTAAATTGCACACCACTTTAAAAAAAATAATCATGATCAATTCACCATTCCTACCCACTGGTGCTCAGTCATCAATACATCAGTCAGGTAATTGAGTATAGAAGTTGGGATGTTTTGATACAGATGTACAAGATCTTAAGATCGCACTTGGGAGTATTGTGTTCAATTCTGGTCACCTTGAAATAGGAAAGATGCCATTAAACTGGAAAGAGTGCAGAGGAGAATTACGAGGATATTGCCAGGACTTGAGGGCTTGATCTATAAGGAGAGGCTAAGACTGTATTCATAGTTATACAGCACGAAAACAACAGCCCAACTTCCCCATGCCGACCATGAAGCCCTATTTACACTAGTCCCATTGATCAGCCTTTGGCCCATATCACTCTTTTCCTTTCCTATCCATGCGCCTGTTCAAATGTCTTTCAAATGTTGTTATACCACCTGCCTCAACTACCTCCTCTGGCAGCTCGTTCCATATACCCACCACTCTCTGTGTGGAAAAAGTTGCCCCTCAGGTTCCTATTAGATCTTTCCCCTCTGCCCAATGTCCTATGGTTCTTGCTTCCCCTGCCCTGGGTAAAAGACTGCATTTACCCGATCAATTTTCATCAAGATCTTATACACCTCTCAGGCTCATGCTCAGCCTCTGCCTTCAACTCAAGCACGAGTCCTGGCAACACCCCCAAAAATCTTTTCTGCACTCTTTCCAGCTTAACAACATCCTTCCTATAGCAGAGTGACAAAAAATGAATGCGGCCAGATGTGGCTTCACCAACGTCTTGTACAACTGTAACATAATAACGTCACCTATTCCTTCTCTCCAAAGATGCGGCCTGTCCCGCTCAGTTACTCCAGCTCTTTGTGTCCAACCCCAATTTATATCCTCAATACCCCGAATGATACAGGCCAATGAATTGAATGCCTTCATGACAACCCTATCTACCTGTGATAGAGGCCTGGATAAAGTGGATGGGGAGAGGATATTTCCAGGGAGCAAGGAAGGACTGTTGGATTGAATTGAACTTATTTCTATGTGAAAGGCCTGACGGGTAGAGTGGATGCTCAGGGAATTCTCTCCACACTCTGCAGTCTCTCACCCCAGCAGCCTTCGCATCCAACACATTATCCCCCGACATTCCCGTCAACTCCAAACTAAACACATCTAAACATCACTAAACGCATCTTCCCCTCTACACCCCTTTTCACCTCCCGCAGGGACCACTCTGTTCGCAATTCCTTGGTTCATTCATCCCTTCCCACCCAGCCTGCCCAGGTACATTCTCCTGCAACCATAGGAGATGTCCGTTGTTTTGCATCCAACACATTATCCCCCGACATTCCCGTCAACTCCAAACTAAACAATCTAAACACATCTTGGAGATGTAACACCTGTCCTTATACTTCCTCACTCATTCCATCCAGGGACCCCAACAATCCCTTCTGGTTAGACCGAGGTTCATATGTATCTCCTCTAACCTCATCTACTGCATCCGATGTTCCCGATGTGGGCTCCTGTACATGGACGAGACTAAACGTAGATTTGGTGACCGTTTCACTGAACACCTGTGCTCGGTCCGCCTAGACCTACGGGATCTCCTGGTTGCCAGCCATTTCAACTCTCCTTTCAATTCCCATACTGACCTTTCTCTCCTTGGCCTCCTCTATTGCCAGAGTGAGGCCACAAGCAAATTGGAGGAACAGCACCACATATTTTGCTTGGGCAGCTTACAACCCAATTGAACATTGAATTATCTCATTTTAAGTCACTTCATCTCATACTCCCTTCCCCTCCCCCTCTCTCCTTGCCCCATTTCTCCTCCCTAGTTGTTTTACCAGTTCCATAATTCTCCTCATTGTTTCTCTTGAGATCACACCTTCTCGAGCCAACAATGGATCTACCAGGCACCGCCCTGCCTGAGGCCCTGATAGGTTTCTCACCTTCTGCTCTTCACCTTCCCCTCCCATCCCCTACTTTCAGTCGGAAGAAGAGTCCCGACCCGAAACGTCACCCATTCTTTATCTCCAGAGATGCTGCCTGACCCACTGAATTACTCCAGCACTTTGTGTCCTCTAAGCATTTCCTAGCCATGTACCTGTCCAAATCTCTTTTAAATGCTGTTATAATGCCTGCCTCAATTACCTCCTCTGGCAGCTCATTCCATATTCCCACCACCCTCTTAGTTATCAACATATTTTTATGGGCCTGTTAAGCCGCATTGAAAAATGTTTAATAATAAAATGTTCTGTAATAAGCGCATTACTACTGCATTCACAGGCATCAATAAGAAATTTCAGTATGCATTTTGTTACATTTTACACTTAGCTTTGTGGTCAGAGTATATTTATTTTAGCTTAACACAAAGTCAAGCAGCATTTGTGGAGGGAATAGACAGGTGACATTTCGGACTTTACACAAAAGAAGGCTCCTGGCCAGAAACGCCGCCTGCCCATTCCCTTCACAGATGCTGCCTGACTGGTTGAGTTCCTCCAGCACTTTGTGTTTTCCTCAAGATTCCAGCATCTACGGTTCCTTACTATTCTTAGCTTGTTCCCTGTGAATGGTTACATTGATTGTGTCAGGTATCCCAATGTATCGTAAAAATTACCAACTTTTAAGTGTTGTCAATGATAAAGCTGCCAGTTAGTTAGTAACACAAGATCCCACAAAGGGATGAGTCATTAAATAATGTAGAATGGAGTACTTTTTTGTCACGTTACAAGGCACAGTGAAATTCTTTGCTTGCATACCCAAGGTATGTAAATAGCAGCCACCTTCTGCGCTGACAAAGTTACAAAGTACGCCATCTCCTCCTTTTTTCTCTGCCCCCTTCCCAGCTCCGGGTCCCCCTTTTGTTCCCCCCCCCCCCCCCACGCTGGGTCCTCCATTGTCCATTGTTGTTTCACCTCCCCCACGGCGTCCCCCCCCCCCCCGCACGGGGTCCTCCATTGTTCTTCCCCTCCCCCCCCTCACAGCGGTTCCCCCACGCTCTCATTGACCGCCGACCCGCGAGGCCTCTCCAACACCGCAGCCTGCTGGGAGGCCTGTGGGGATGAGTCGTGCCAACCGGGCGGGTTCCGGTCCACGGTGCGGTGGTTTGGATGGCGAGTTGGGCCCGCGTGGCTCGCTGCAATACTCCCGCCGTGCACGCAGCTCCCCTAAATACTCCCACCTCGCTCGCGGCTCTCCATTTGCATGGGTTCAGGGAGAAATGTTTGACAACGCAATGACAACCTTTAATGCAATGAGGAGAGTGTTGCCTACATCTAGGTTGTGGGCTTGAATCTAATTCTAGAGAGGTTTGAACGTCCCCCGTGTGTCGGGTGGAAGTAGAAGACCCCATGACACTATTTTGAATATCTTGTTTCCATCTTAAATTTCTCCATGAGATTATGCTATCCTGCCTCAATGTTCCATCTAGCAATGTGATTCTGCACACTTCACTCCTTTCTCACTACATCTAAACATGCCACTTCAAGTTCAATAGAACGTCCCTTCCCTTTAGTTATATTGTGATATATATTCCTGCTTTCTTTGCCCATGTGTTCTTACCCAAATATGACTGCACTATTCATTTTAGAAAACGAATTACTCCCTCGCTTTGGCCTAGATGGGATGGGACAGAAAGGTTAATTGGCCTCTGTAAATTGCCCCTAGTCTATTTGGAGCATATGCGAAAGTGGAAGAACATAGGACTAGTATGAACGGGTTATCTACGGTGGACATGGACTTGGTGGGCCAAAAGGCCTGCTGTATCTGTAAACTAAACTTTCCCCCCTCTACTTATGGATAGGAAAGGTTTAGAGGGATATGGGCCAAAAGCAGGCAGGTAGGGCTAGCATGGATGGGGCATCTTGGTTGGCATGGCCAAGTTGGACCAAAGGGACTGTTTTCTACTACAATCTGTCTGAAGAAGGGTCTTGACCTGAAACGTCACCTATCCATGTCTTTTGGAGTTGCTACCTGACCCTCTGCGTTACTCCAACACTTTGTGTCTCTTTTGTAATCCGGCACCTGCCGTTTACATGCATCTCCAATTTAGGTTTCTACCATTGAGTTCAAAATGTTTTCGGAGAACAATGCACGTTTGGGTGTGTTGCAGAAGTGACAAACGTTATTTTGATAGTAGTTGATTGTTTTTGAAATGGAAAACCACATTCGTTAATGATCATCTCGAGTCTCCTTTTACGCAGACAGTACTCATTTAGATAGAGTGACGGTGATGCAAATAGAAGGTCATGATTGTGCAATACAAGTCCAGGAATCAGCCTACTGACTAACATACAAATGGGAATGCTCTTTACCAAGTCAATCATTAGTTCAGCTGGTCATATCAGACGCTAAACTATTGGGTGAATTTAATATATTACCAAGTGTTTGTGACATTAGCCACGGAAATACATCAGTATTCTACTCCATAACTTGGAGGATTATGCCATAAAATTCATATCATATTTCTAATAGTCAGGTCAATTCCCGCAGTTAATTGCCAACTCAGAGACATGCTGATCATTTTGTGTGACTTCGTCCTCACGCAGAGGCTTATTGATGAACCCTCCAGGGAGGTGGCGAGTGGACAAAGTTTGGCAAGTGAGAGGTAGGGGAGGATTTTACTGGCACATGGGTAGAGGTAGGTAGGGAGGGTTTTAGTGGCACGTGGTGGGAGTAAGTGACAAAGGTTCGAGGTGAAAAGGAGACAAAAGGTTGTAAGAAAAGGAGAGAAGAGGAGTGAAATGTAAAGCCGGAGGGAGGGATATGGGTGAAAGTGATCGGGGGAGGTAAAATAAGGGGGATTAAAGGGAAATGGGCGAGTCAGGAATGGAGGATGAGTGTACAAAGGGGAAATTATCAAGCTGACAAGGTGGGTGGGAAAGGGGGGGGGGGGGGGGGGGGGGGGGGGGAGGCACGAGGAAGGGGTAGGATTGTGAGCTGCCATTCCATCAAATGAGAAGTCAATCATTCATTGAATTAAGCCCTGACATGAAGTACTGAATTCACAGAGCCTATGTACAGCCTCATTTGGAAACTAATCTCACAACTCTTGGACAACTGCACAATCACTCACTGAGGACATTAAGCAAGATCCCTCAAGTCGGCTCTTGGTCGGTATACTAAAGTAAACCCTAGCTAACCATAACAATTCTGTCCATTAGGTCAAAGAGCCGTAAGCAATTGCTAGTACAAGCAGATTGTGATGCAATGATGCAAGTGGCAAGGCAAGGCTTGGCCATAAAGGCTCCCAAGTCTGAATTGCAAGTCAACATTTATTGAGGATACAAAATCGGAAGACAACCAGCAACCACTAAACTGATTTTTGAACAAAATTGAAAGGATAATAGTACTGAATTAACAAATTTTATGGTAAAAATCATGGGGTTTCTAATTTCTTTCCCACACCTACAGGAGAAACACGAACAATTATACAAAGAAAATTCCTTTATTTTTGTCTCTCCTTGGCTTCCGGGCAAGCAAGAGGTTGGAACAGGTGTAAGGCTGGGTTGCAGGGTGGCAGTAGTTTGCAATGTTTCCTTGGGGCAGTTCCCAGCCAGCTGGCACACTCCCACTTTACAATGCTCTGGGTCATGTACATTTACCAGTGTAACAACTGGTGGAAGAATTCAGAAATGGAGCCTTTCTTAAATCTCACCTCCTCTGTCACATTAAGTCCAATGCACGTCTGAACCTTCTTAAAAACCTACTGAACTATACAGCTTGTAAACAGGCCCTTCAGCCCAACTTCAGATTACATCAAGCTAGTCCCACTTGCCTGCACCAGATATACATCCCTTCAAACCATGTGCCTGTTCAAATGTCTTTTAAATGAATGTTATTGTTCCTGCCTCTACCATTTCCTCTGGCAGCATGTTCTACCTCCTCTTTGTGAAATAATTGCCCTTCAACTCCTCCTTACATTTTTCCCCTCTCACCTTAAACATATGCCGTCTGGTTTTAGATTCACCTACCCTGGGGAAAATACTGTGGCTATTCACCTTGTTTAAGCTCCTCATGATTTTATAAACTTTTATAAGGTCTCCCTTCAGCCTCCATCGATCCAGCGAAGAAAGGCCCAGCCTATCTGGCTTTTCCTTATAGCACAAATCTTTCTGATAACATCCTTATAGATCGTTTCTGCACCCTTTCAAATTTAATATCCTTCCTTCAGCAGGGCAACCGGAACTACACAATACTCCAAATGGGCCTCCTTACTAACATTTTGCACAATTGTAGCATGACACCTTGACTCCTGCATTCAATACTCTGACTATTGAAGGTAAGCATGCCCACCCCTGTCATCATTCTCATGGATGTATTCACCTCATGGTCTCTCTGTTTTACAACACTCCACAGGGCCCAACCACTTTTGGTGCAGGTCCTGCCCAGGTTTTACTTACCTAAATTCAACGCCTCTACTTTAACAAAGAGGGACTGGCCGTTAAAAAATATTGTAAACACCTTCAAGCTTGGCATCATATTGCACTTGGTACCAATAGCATTCTTGCCTAAATTTAATTAGAGTCATTTGGCATGAAAACAGGTCTTCGGCCCAACTCATCCATGCCGACCAAGATGCCCCATCTAAGCAAGTCCCACTTGCCCGCATTTGGTCCATATTCCTTTAACCGTTTCAATCAATCTAACTGCACAAGTATCTTTTAAATGTTGTACCTGCATCAACTACCTCCTCTAGCAGCTCATTCCACCACCATCTGAGTGAAAAACCTGCCCCTCAGATTCCTATTAAATCTTTCATCTCTCTCTCTCTCTCTCTCTCTGGTTCTTCATTCCCTTACCCTGGGTAAAAGACTCTTTATTCACCCTATCTATTCCCATCATGATTTTATACACCCCTATAAGTTCACCCCTCAGCATCCAGCACTCCAAGGAATAAAGTTCTAGCCTCACCAACCTCTCCTTGTAGCTCAGGCCCTCGAGTCCTGGCATCTTCCTCGTAAATCTTTTCTGCACTCTTTCCAGTTTAATGACATTGAAATATAAAATTTGAATTTTACAATTCATACACAAGGTGCTTTTATCTTTACAGTCCAACTATCATGGAGGTACTGAACATACTGCTCTGTCCACACATTAATATATAAAACAAAATTTAGTTTTGTTTGATAGAAAATAATGTTCTATTCCACCTTTGGGTGCAGTAATCAAACCTAGCATATTATTTATTTTGCTTCCAGTCTGTACAAAGGCATTATTATAAAAGCCAATAAGTTCTATTCTGTGGCACCATATATTCACCAGCTTCAAAACTTTATTAAAATACCTACGTTACTCAGTGAAACATAATATTATCTTCAGAAATCAAGATTTGGGCATAGTGACCTTCAACTACATTAAAAAAAACAAGACTATTTTGTTGAACACATGCCAACTATACAACTTTATTCCAATATTTTATGAGCCTTTCTTAATCTTTACTTAAGATAACAGACTGAGGTTCTAAAGGAGGGAGAGCAAGTGGAGACCTCAAAAAGATCCTTCAGTAAGATAAGTGCATGGACCATAAAACAGAATGAACTGTGTGAATTATAGATAATACTGAAACTAGCTTCCCTCTCTGCCCCAGGCAGTTTGGAAATACTATGCTACATTTATGTTCTTGCAAAAAAGACATTTGTCACATCGGGTGCCTGCACCATTGGTGCATTATACTCTGTGAGTCTTTAGTGAAGACAGCCAAATGCAGCCAATCAGGGTATCTGCAACAATCCAGACCAATCAAAGCAGCGGAATTGAATAGTCATTGAGGTGTACAGCACAGAAATGGGCCCTTAGGCACATCAACAGAAATCCCATTTGCCCACTTCTATGTCTTGACTAGTCACGTGCTTGTCCAAGTTCTTCTTAGTTTTGTGATTGTATATGCTACCACCAGCTTATCTAGCAGCAAGATCCAAATGTCAATTACTCACATTGGGTAGAGAATTGGTACTTGTGGACAGTCAACTATATGTGGGACAAATCATATCTTATAAACTTGAATGGGTATTTTGAGGAGGCGACAAAGATGACTGATTAGGGTAGCGTAGGGGATGTTCGCTACATGGAGATTAGTATGGCATTTGATAAAGTCTCTCATGATAGGCTGATCCAGAAGGTTAAGATACATGAGATCTCTGGTGATGGGCCCTTTGGCCAAGATACCCTACATTACTCCCACTTGCCCGCATTTGGCCCATATCCCACTCAACTTTTTCTGTCCATGTACTCGTCTGAATACCCTTTAAATGCTGTTATAGTACCTGCCTCAACTACCTCCTCTGGCAGCTGGTTCCATACACTCACCAACCTCTGTGTGAAAATGTGGCCCCTCGGGTTCCTATTAAATCTTTCCCCTCACCTTAAACCTATGTCCCCTGGTTCTTGATACACTTATCCTTGGTAAAAGACGGGCATTTACCTTATTTATTCCTTTCATGATCTTATACACCTCTATAAGATTATCCCTCATTCGTAGCCTGCCCATCCTCTCCTGATAGCTCAGGCCCTCACGTCCTGATAACATCCTTGTAAATCTTCTCTGCACTGTTGGTCATTTTGATTCAGAACTGGTTTACTCAAGGAAGACAGAGCATGTGTGAAAGGGTGGCATTCTGGGTGGAGTTCCATGACCAGTGGAATTCCGTAAGGATCTATGCTGGGACCTCTGTGGTTGTCATATGACTTGGACATAAATGTATATGGTTTGGTTATTAACTTTGCAGATGACACAAACATAGGTGGAATTGCAGACAATAAGGAAATCTGCCAAAGGATTCAGCAGGATATAGATCAGCAACAGATATTTGAAGAGAATTGGCCTGTGGAGTTTAATGTGGTAAGGTATTGCATTTTGGGAGGTCAGATACAAGGAGAAAGTAAACAATTAATTGCAGGTGCCTCAACAACATTGATGCACAGAGAGATTCTGGAGTCCAAGTCCAACCCAGCAACGCCGTCAGGTCAACGGGCCTTTATGGCCAGCTGCACCCAAAGCAATTTGGACTATGATAATGGTGCCAAAACCTGGTGATTCGGACATTGTTTCAGTGGACTATTTCTCTACACTTTGTACTTAATCTAAAATTGTGCTTATTTAAAGTAATACTTTACTGAACTGTATACAAAAAAATGACACTGTGCAAAACTTTGGTTATACTGCATTTTAATCACTGTGTGCAATTTTGGTTGCCCCATTACAGGAAGGATAAAGAGACTATGAAGAGGGTATAAAAGAGGTTTACAAGTGTGCTGCATGGATCAGAGTATATTAACTATAAGGAAAAGATGGAAAAGCTTGGATTGCTTGCGCTTGATCGTGAAAGGATGAGAGGAGAGCTGATGGAAGTTCATAAAGTTATGAGACATAGATAGGGTCACAGACTGAATCATTTTCTCAGGGTGAAATGCCAAATGCTGGAGAAATGCCAAATGCTGGAGAACATACAAGTAAGACTATACAATTAGTAACATAGAAACACACCATTCAGATCATTTGTCCATGTTAACTATGGGCCCATCTGAACGAGTTCCATTTGTCTGTGGTTGACCCATATTGCTCATATCCTCTCTATCCTTGTACCTGTCCAAATGTATTTTAAATGTTATTCTACCTGCACCAACCACTACACTTCTGGCAGCTCATTCCAGATGCTTAACATGCTCTGTGTGGAAAAGGTTGCTATGAAATCTTTCAATAATTCCAGCCAAACGTATCTGCAAACTCCTGGAACTAGGACTCAGCACTACTCTCTGCAACTGTATCTTTGACTTCCGGACCCCAAAACCACAGGCAATGAAGATAGATGACAAAACATCCTCCAAGATAATTCACAAAAGCGGTGCAGTTTTCATCCCAGTACTATACTGCCTATAAATTCTGCTCTAATTCCATGTACAAGTTAGCTGATGACACCACCATAGTAAGCTAAATCTTGAATAATGACAAAACGGAGTACAGGAAACAGATAGAGAGCTTTGTTTTCATAGCTACCAAACTCTCCCTCAATGTCAGCAAAATGAAGGAGCTGGTCTTGACTTCAGGAACTGGGATGGAGTGCAGTCTGTATGAAAGGTGTTGCAGTGAATACGGTTGAACTTCAAGTTCCTAGGTGTAAACATTACCAACAATTTCTCTTGGTCCCACCTCATTGAGGCCATGGTCAAGAAAGCACACCTCCGCTTCCTCAGAAGTCTAAAAAAATTGGGCGTGTAGGCACTGACTCTTACCAATTTCTACAGAGGCACCTTGGAACGTATCCTATCAGGGTGCATCGCAGCTTGGTATGGCAGTTATATGCCCAAGATCGTAAGAAATTACAGATAGTTCTGAATACAGCCCAGAATACCACATAACTCCCAATTTCCAACTAAAAGGTGAGAGGGGGAAAGTTTAATGGAAATGTGCGGGACGAGTTATTTTTACACAGAGAATGCCGGTTGCCTGGAAAGGCTGCCGAAGGTAGAAGCGGGTACAAAAGTGGCATTTAAGAGACTTTTGGATAGGCACATGTATATGCAGTGAATGGAGGGATATGGATTATATGCAGGCAGATATGGGTTGGTCTTGGCATCATGTGGCACAAACATAGTAGCCCAACGAGCCCGTTTTTGTGCTGTACTGTTTCATGTTCTAAGTTCTTCCGCTGCGTTCACTGGACTCCATCTACACTTCATGCTGCCTTGGGAAAGTAGCCAAAATAATCAAGGACCACTCCCATCCTGGTCACTCTCTCTTCTCTCCCAGTCAGAATATACAAAAGGTTAAAAGCAGGTACCACCAGATTCGAGAACACCTTCGTCCTCACTGTTATTAGACTCTTGAAAGGACATCTCATATCTTCACTATCTCATTGTGGCCCTTGCACATGTTTTAACTGCACTTTCTCTGCAGTTGTAATACTACATTCTGCACTGTTTCTTTTTAGCATTACCTTGATGTACTGGTGTATGGTATGATCTGCCTGGATAGATGCCAAACAATGTTTTTCACTGAATCTTAATACACGTGACAATAATTACCCAATACCAAGACATATTGTTCAAAGGCTATAGTCCTTAGTGCAAATGATATCTTCAGATTTCAAAACAGGATAGGGTTACCATAGTGTTACTTTTGTAACTTATTCCTGCCCATTCACCACGCATTGCAACAGAGCCAACAGTATTGTTCAATAAAGCAATGCAGCCAGTATTAGTTTATATCAGGACGAGGTGCTGCATTTTGTTCCAGCAGCCAGGTGAACACAGAAGGCAACTGAGCTATAGACCAGATCTGATTCCTAGTTTGTACCAATGTAGCTGATCTTGGACATGGCACAGGTAGTGATAGCCTAATTGGTGTGGTATCTGGAAGTGGGGAGGCAGATTATGAAGATAACTTGATGCTGGCATTAGTAATGATCTTTTAAGAATCACTAGAATCAGGTATGGTCCCAGAGAACTGGAAAATTACAAATGTTACTCCACTGTTCAAAAAAGGAGCGGGGCAAAAGAGGGGAACTTCAGTAGTTGGTCAGATTTTAGAGTCCATTATTAAGGGTGACGTTTCTGAGTACTTAGAAACACATGATAAAATAGGCCGAAGTCAGCATCCTTTTATGGAGGGGAGATCTTGCCTGACAAATTTGTTGGAACTCTTGATGGAGAAAATAGCAGGATAGACAAAGGAGAGTCAGTGAATGTTACCAAAGATAAACACAAAGTGCTGGAGTAACTCAGCAGGTAACAACTCTGGAGAAAAAGGATGGGTCATGTTTCAGGTCGGGGCCCTTGTTTACTTGAATTTTCAGCAGACCTTTGGTAAGGTGCCACACAAAAGGCTGGTAAACAGGATTAAAGCCCATGGTATTATAAGGAAGGTACTAGCATGGATAGAAGATTGGCTGAATGGCAGAAGGCACAGAGTGGGAATAAAGGGGGCTTTTTTTGGTTGGCTGCCAGAGACTAATGATGTTCTGCACACGTCAGTGTTGAGTCCGCAACTTTTCACATTGTATATTAATAATTTGGAATTGATGGCTTTGTGACCAAGTTTGTGGATGATACGAAGATAATTGGAGGGGCAGGTAGTGTAGAGGAAGCTGGGAGTCCGAAGAAGGACTTGGACAGGTTGGAAGAATGGGCAAAGAAGTTGCAATGGAATACAGGGTAGGATAGTGTGCGGTCATGCACTTTGGTAGTAGGAATAAAGGCATAAATTATTTTCTAAATATTAAGAGGATTCCGAAATCAGAGATGCAAATGGCTTTGAGAGTGCTGGTGTAGGATTCTCCAACGGTTAATTTGCAAGTTGAATCAATTGTAAGGAAGGCAAATGCAATGTTAGCATTCATTTTCAGAGGACTAGAATATAAAAGCAGGGATGTAGTATTGATAAGGCACTGGTCGGACCACGTTTGGAGTATTGCAAGCAGTTTTGGGCCCTATTTATGAGGAGGGATGCATTAATGCTGGAGAGGGGCCCGAGGTGGTTTACAGGAATTATCAGGTTAACGTATGATGAGCGTATGATGGTCCTAGGCCTGTAGTTGCTGGAGTTTAGAAGGATGAGTGGGTACTTTATAAACATTACTGAATAGTGAAATGCCTAGCGTAAATATTTCCAGTAATGGGAGAGTTTAGGATCAGAAGGCACAGAATCAATGGACATATCTTTAGAAAGGAGATGATGAGGAATTTCTTTAGTGAGAAAATGTGGAATATATTGCTAGGCAGCTGTGGAGGTCGTCATTGGATATTTTATAAAGTGGAGATTGACTGATTCTTAGAGAGACACAAAATGCTGGAATAACTCAGCGGGACAGGCAGCATCTCTGGAGAGAAGGATTGGGTGACGTTTCAGGTCGAGACCCTTGTTAGGTCTCAATCGGAAACGTCACCCATTTAAACCAGCATCTGCAGTTACTTCTTACACATCTGCAGTTCCTTCCTTGACAGATTCTTGATTAGTAACAACTTACTAAATACCATATTGGTTTAAGCCCAAGGTCTTTCTCTGATGCTGACCATCCCACCACACATCCCTTCATTTTTTTCACGGTTTACTCAGTTTTTAGAAGAACATCGAAAGACTAGTTCTAATTAAATGTTTTTTTTTTTTAATTGGCACAGATGGCCTCTGAAAAATTAAGCCACTCTTAAATGTATGATGTTAAAATATATGTGCATATTTCAAATCAGACTAAGCACCAGCTAAAACACGTAACTAAATCAATATATAAACGAAATCAATGAACGATGAACAAACTGGCTAATCTCTAAATCACTGTTCCAGGCACAACGCTCTCTAATCAGTACTGAGAGCGACATTTAATTCAGTAACACGTTATTTTTCAAACGGCCTATTTGTTAATGCATAAAACTATATTCTAAGTCAATCCAGCCGTCTGCTTGATCCTGGTGCGCTGCAAGCTTGGGTTGTTAGTGGACACATTTTAAACAAGTTGTCATCCTCTGTCATGAGTTCGCCACGTGACGGAACTGACTTTTTTACTTGAACTTTTAACCCGTGCAAACATAAAATGATGAAAAACAAGAGCCTTATTGGAACAGAAGCATATTCCTCCCCTGTGCCGACTGGCGAGTTGCGCGCAGGACGCGGGATTCGTAACAGACTTTGTAGCAAAGATTCAATGGCACCGTCTGATTGATACATTTCAATGTAGCAGCAGGGTAATATTTTGGAAATATTTCAAAGAGCTTCATAGACATAGAGACACAGCACTACGCATCTATAATTCCATGAATTTGCAAAATGACGGTGTAATGTCTTCAGTTAATCATGTACCTTCCAATGGTTCTACAAAACATCCTAACAGAATTTTAAAGTACCATGTTCTAAATTTATAGGCACATTTGTTTTTACTGGGTTATGACGACGACAAAAGCAATTATTTCGCTTTTAACTCTACAAATAGTTTAAACTGACTATTTATATAACCAGCCGGGACATCCGGCGGTTGGAGCTTGGGGCAGCCGGATGTGTACTGTTGAATTTGCCCCTAATCCTGGGGCTCCTCCCCCCCCCCCCGGGGGGCAACACAACAAAAAACGTAATCAATGGAAGAATCTTTTGAGTGCCTTCACTCCCACCTCCAGCCACTTTTCACAGCGGGGACTCGGGCAGCGTTTGAATATGAGAGTCTGGGGGAAGGAGCATTCAGTAATGTTGTTGAGAAGATACAGAAAGGAACAAAGAACTTGGACAATAAGGGACTGTGTATAAAAGATCAGCCTCTACACAAACGTGCAGTGTCCCGTTTCCGATCTCCACTCACAAGCTGATACACTTTAGTGGCGTGGAGTGAGGGGCGCTCCCTTATTCCAAGGTCCAACAGCCCCGCAGTCATTTAGCGCGATATTTAAGGTCATATTTACAAAAATCAATCACCAGAAGTTGAAAATATTTAAATACAAAAAATATATATAAAACCTTGGATTCATCCAAATAAGCTCTCAAAGTCATGCTAAATTACAGTTTTATAGTTAAAACTATCCGTGTCTTAACTTGAACAAAAAATATTAAAAGCCAACAATTTCACTGTTTTATTGTTGAAGAGGCTATGTGCAGTCCAGAATATTTTTTGGGGGTGGGGGCAGTGGCGCTTTATGCTTTATTTTATTCCCCGAACTCGGGGTTAAATACAAGCACTGAAACTGAGATTACCGATAGTGACAATTTTCAAATGAGACTACAAATGTGTGTGTCCCCCTTCCCCCCTCTGTCCTCGTCTGGTGAGAAGAGGAGAGAGGAAGGAGGAATGGGGGAGGGTTGCAAGAAGGGTCAAGGCAGGAAGCACAGAAGAGGAATTTGTGCACTGCCCCTAGGTTAGTAGTTCTGAGAATGTGGCAGTAGCAACCTTGGGAGGAGGGGAGAGGAAGGATGGAAACAGAGGCTATTATGAGGGAGAGGAAGCTAAAGGGGTTTAGAAAAGAGCATGGAGAAATAAATTAACAGAGGTGGAAGCTTAGAGGGAGAAAGAGCAAGAGAGAAAGCATGGTAGAAGGAAGAGGAAATGAAGAGGAGAGGGAAAGGCAGGAAATTGAATGGAAGGAGGAGAAAAGCTTTGAGGGGATGGTGAGGAGAGAGGAAGGAACGGAGAATTAATGAATGTGGGAGATTGCGAGAAAGAAAAGCAACAGAAAGGGAAATGGAAGCGGTGAGATAGAGGTGGGGTGGGATTGGGGAAGGAAGGAAGGAGAGGATAGATGAGAGGGGGAGGAATAGGGGCAGAGAGGAATAGGTGGGAAAGGAATTATTGGGGTAAGAAGAGAGTGGGATAAGGAAATAAAGGGGAGAGGACAGTCATTGAGTCATACAGCACAGGAACAATCCAACCTGTTCATGCCGACCAAGATGCACAATCTATGGCAGTCCCATTTGCCTGGGTTTGGCCAATATCCCTTTAAGACTTTGTAAACCATGTATTGTCCAAATGTCTTATATGTTGTTATAATATCTACTTGTTTCGTATCTCGCTCACGTCCTCTCGTTCCAGGTATAAATGTCCTTGTTTTTTCCTTGTAGTCCTACCCTTTACCTAGCAACCCTCTAGCTATCAATCTATATACCAAAGGTCTTATCTTGTGTGCTTGTGCGTGCATGTATGTTTTGTATCTTCCTCAAAATGCTATGCGCTAGCGCTTAAAATTTTACATATTCTAACTCACATTTTTCCTCTACACGCCATACTCAAGATTTCAAGCTGCCGGGTGCCACAATGACATCACAATGGGATGGTGCCAACGGTAACCGCAGCTTCTCACAGAGAGCCTTTTTCCAGGAACTTCCAGTGATGATGCTATATTTTACAAGTCATTGATAATTAAAGCTTTGAAAATGATAGATAGTTGGATAAATACTTTATTAATCCCCTTTTCAGGGGAAATTCAGATGACAACTTTAACAAGATTTTTACCCTTAAAATTCTTCCTGCCAGCTTCCAACACACTGCAATACAAAGTTGCAATACAGAAATACTGTGAACTTTTCACTTCAATGGGATATCGCAGCAAGTGCTTCAACAGGAGGGGGAGGGCGAATTGGAATTGTAATTGGAACTGCTGCGGCAGGCAGGGGAGTGCTGGAATCTTTAGTTCGGGAACGGCTTCAGTTGGGGGACTATGCCTCCCATGGGGGCTATGGGTTAGTGGTGCAATATTGCGTTGGGGGACCAGGCCTCCCGTGTGACAGGGACCCAATGGGTGAGTTTTGGAATCTTACACTGGGGAACGGGTTGCGTTGAGGGACCAGGCCTCCCGTGGGGGCTATGGGTGAGTGGTGGTTTATTGCGTTGGGGGACGGGACCCAACGGGTCCCACTTGGTCTAGTATATATATTAAACACTTTTGGAATTTTCTTAGCTCTATGTGCTTAGGACATTTTATTGCTTATTTTAGCCCAACTGATTCCTTGTTTCAATTCTCTCCTGCTCCCCATATTCCTCAAGGGCCCTGTTCAATATTTTACCTTACATATGTTTTACTACATTTACAACAAATCTCATCATCCATATAGTTCCTGAGCTTTACAATCATTTTCTTTACATCTATATAAGATTATTACAGTCCCCTTCACTCTAAGGGATAAAGTCCAAGCCCACCTAACCTCCGCAATAACTCAGATCCTGTAACCTGGTGCTCAATCCGCCAAGGTCAATTGGATCGCCCAGTTGCTAACAATTTTAACTCCTGCTCCCTTTCCACACTGACCTGTCCGCCCTGGGCCTCCTCCATTGCCAGTGAGAAGCCATGCATAAACTGGAGGAAAATCACCACATATTCTGCTTGGGTAGCTTACCACCCAGCGGTATGAACATTGAATCCCCCAACCCAATGAGTCTGAAGAAGGGTCCCTTCTCCAATACTAATACCTCTGCAATATTGCACCACAACAGTTCAAAAGGGGACACCACCTTGCTGGCTCTCCACTCTGTGATGGAACACATATGTCGGGGTGTTGTTCAGCTACAACATCTCGCCATTCAATACCATCATCAACTTGTTATCAAACTCGGGGAACTGCAACTCTGTTCATCCCTATGCAACTTGATCCTCGGCTTCCTCATCGGCAGACCAAATCAGTACGAATTGGCAACGACACCTCCTCCTCGATAACCATCAGCACAGGAGTTGGGGAATAACAGGTAATAAGCAGTCAAAGTATAGGAAGGAGATTGGAAATCTGATTGAATGGTGCCAGAACAACCATCATGTTCTCAATGTCAGCAAGACTAGGGATATATCTGATTGTTGACTTTAGAAGGGAAAAACCAAGGATCCACAAACTTATCTTCATCACCAGGTTGGCGAGCCAACAACATCAGCCATCTCTGAAGATCTCTCCTAGGCCCATCACATTGATGCAAGCAATCCCATCAATGCCTCTACTTCCTTAAAAGATTGAGGAGATTTGGTACGTCGACGAATACTCTCTTGAACTTTTACATGTTCGGTGCGGGGCAGCACGCGGCATGGTGGCGCAGCATCAGAGACCCGTGTTGGATCCAGACTATGGGTGCTGGCTGTATAAAATTTGTATGTTCTCCCCATGACCCCATGGGTTTTTCTTCAGGATCTTTGGTTTTCTCCCACACTCCAAAGATGTACAGGTTTGTAGGTTGATTGGCTTTGTGTAAATGTAAATTGTCCCTAGTGCTTTTTGGATAGTGTTAATATGCTGGAGTCGCTGGTTGGCGTGGACTCGGTGGGCCAAAGGGCCTGATTCCGCACTGTATCTCTAAATTACACTAAAAAGTAGAGAACATGTTGACTGGTTGCATCAAGGCCTGGTTTGGCAACTCAAACGCTCAAATGAGATTACATAAAGTGGTAAACATTGCCTGGTCCATCACTAGTACTGAACTCCTCATCTGCAGATGGATCTATCAGAGGGGCTGCCTGAAGAAGGCAGCCAACATCATCAAGGACCAACATCACCCTGGCCACACTCTCATTTCATTCCGACCATGAGGAAGAAGGTTGAGAGATCTTAAAGGAGTCATTAAAACTATGACCACCAAATTCAAGAATAGCTTCTTCCCAATAACCATCAGGCTCTTGAACACTACACAACATGCACAGATATGAACAATGGACTATCTTCGGTCTAAGGACTTTGGGCTTTTTTTGCACTAGTATTGCTAGTATTATTGTTTATTATATATTATCTATGAGTATGGTGTTTACAGATCTGTTACGCTTCTGCAAGTAAGAATTGAATTGTTCAGTTGTCAGTGCACCTTACAATTAAACACTCTTGACTGTTCCTTATCGCAGTCGCCTGACAATTGCTAGATTTGGGTAGATAGGAACATATGCAGTACCCGTGAGCTGCGCATCAACAACCGCAGTTTGATGGGATGTTTCCACTCTTACCCTCTTTGAGGAACGATGCCGTTCATTTCACTTATAAATACAGAAGCTGGAAATACTCAGCATCTGTGGCCCTTCGTCAGAACTCTCCGATCTGAAATCTTAACCCCGTTTCTCTTTCTACAGAGGCTGCCTGACCTGCTGCCGAGTGTTTCCAGCAACTTCTAGTTTTTATTTCATACTGCCAGCAATTCTAATTTCGGGTTTCATTTGCCGTTCATTTCAATGGCAACCCGTACATCCCATTTGATGTATTCCATGTATTTGACCACAACAGGGAGAAGGCAAAAACATATCAAAGATCAAGAAAAATCCCAACCAAAATATTAGCCACATGGTGGTTGTTTCTGCACTAAACTTGTATATTGCACTCAGCAATTTAGCATTAACCCCAGTGTAGAAATTAAAATCGAATCCTCCGGCCTTGGTTCAGAGCCTCTCACATTCTAGAAAACGAAAATCCTTTCTTTGTTAGAAACATATATCAGGAACACATTTCCTTTTGCTCCATGTGCACTTGCTTGTCACTAACGTCATAAGGAAAATATGATAACCTTGTTAATATTCTGGAGTACAACTCTTTAAACGAAAGGAAAGTCAGTCTTGGGGCTGAGCGAGAATTGTGTTACAAAGTTTTTGAAAATCCCAGTAATTTTGAAAGGTGTCATTTCACTTTCCTCCCGAGTCCCCCTCCCCCCTCAACACAATCAATAATTGGAAACGCTTTATATCTCGGTAACCTGCCGAAATATGATGCCTGAAAAGTCCTCTAGTCAAGCAATTGAAATACTCTTCGCGTTATCCTAGCTTTAACAAAACACAAAACAGGAGAAACTTGTGCCGGTGACAAGGGATAACCCTTTAAAAACAAATCTTTTAATTCCTGAACAGCTTCGCAGTGAACCTATTAAATATATTTTCCTTTATAATGCCCTAGGCAAAACGCTTATGTAATTCAAAATCCTACTTCAATCCATTCCGCACCATTTAGTACAAAGGCCAGGTGAAAAAAACAAATTTTGATCAAACAATTTTACTTTCAAAAGGGGTTTAATTAAAAGCTCAACCCCCAATGTGTCCCACAAGTTTATCCACCTCTTGCTGCTGTAGCAATTTCATTAATGTAACTCCCAGACATCCAGCGGAAAATCAATTCAGCCCGCTCATCTAATTACGTGTTTGCCTTCCAACCTGCGGTGCAACCATTCCAAAGTTCATTTATGTAATGTTCTAAAGAGTATCAAGGCGTCTTTTATAAAAAAGGTCATCCCTTTATTTCTCAACTCGCTCGGTTAAACATAATCAAAGGCATTTTTTCCCCTCTCTGTTAAGGAACCAATTGTCACAAAGAAATCTCGAGTGGAGCTACGCCTGAAAGAGAAATTTACAACTTGCCTGAAGTGGACCTCACTTCTACAGTGAAATATTTCCACAATGCTTGGAACAATAGCCACTTATTGGATACATTGCCCATAAGGTGCATGCTTGCCTTTAAAATAATCCCCATGCATTTGTATCTGACGCATTGTTAGAGAAAGGGAACCAGATTATCTCATCACCTATATTACAGAGACGATTTTAGCCTGGCTGTAAAAAAAATACGTAACACTTGGTTACATTAAACCCAATCTTAAATACAATGTTTCCAAATTAAATTTAGAAAGTAATGTTTTCGCCCCAAAATAAATTACTATTAATATTTGACTGCATTGTCCTTCAAAAGCAAATATCCTTTGGTTAATGAGGTGTCGCGTTCATCACTGAGAGGGTTTTTGAAAGGCACCTTCTAGTATGTAGATCTGCATGTAGATCTGCAACCAAAGAATGATAATAATCACAAATAACTGTGGATGATAGATAGATAAATAAAGTGACTATTTCCCATTTGACACGTGTAAACGATCCGGGAGTGTTCCTGCTCTCGCACCCACAACCTGACCTGCGAGCTGGGCAAGTGTTCCTGACAAACGAGGAGCAGCACCATCTGGTCCTCTCTCCACACCCGCCGCCCGACTCTCCCAAACCCTCAGCCCGCCCAGCAACGGGAACACAACGCAACTCCGAAGGTAAAACACAAAGGAGTTCCTCACAAACAATTCGGTCCAAGTTATTATTTCTGTGGGGGGAAGAGGAGGGGAGGGGAGGCGACCTGGGGATGTTGAGGAGCACAGTATTTGAAGCCACTCAATCTAAAGAAGGGTCTCGACCCCGAAACATCACCCATTCCTTCTCTCTAGAGATGCTGGTCCACTGAGTTAATCCAGCATTTTGTGTCTATCTTCGCCTGCAGCTCCTACCTACACACTGAATTTGTGCCCACCGTCCAAAAAGAGGGAGAGGGGGAGATGACTTACCTCACTCTTGGTGATGCGATGTCGGCCCAGCTTAACGACCGCGAAGTTGCCCTTGCCCAGAGTGCGCTCGATATCGTAGAAGCCAACCCGGACGGGACCGCGGTGTAGTTTGCCCGGACAATCCGCCATGACCATGCTGGGGCCGGGCGAGGAGGCAACTAACTACACGCTGGGAAACAAGTTCATTCCGCCTCAGTCTCTCTCTCTCTCTCTCTCTCTCTCCCCGGAGGTGAGGGGTGAGGACGGGAGCCGTGGGCCGCGGGAAGCGGGAAGCGGGAGTCTGACAGGGGGAGGGGAGAGCGCAATCTCACCGGCCTCGGAGACAACAAAAGGGAAATTAAAAAAAAAAAAGCTATAAGGTGCCGGCCGTTGCAGGAGGCATCATGTTATCCCGGCTGACGCACATTGACGTGCGAACTGGGGCTGATGTGTGCAGAAGGCGGGCCTGGGCCTGGGCCCGCGCCTCCTGCCAGCCCGGCGCCATGGCAACCCCAGCTCCGCCTGCGTCACAGCGGCCGCCCGCCCGCCCTCACTCCCGCCCTCCCGCCCTCCCTCCCCGGGACCGCCAGCCACAGCCACAGTGTAAGCCTGAGGGTGGGGGGCGGGCAAGGGCATGGGCTGAGGGGCGGGGGCAAGAGCAAGGGTGGGGGCAGACGAGGCAGTGGCAGAGAGGGCAAATGGTAGGCAATGGGGTGGGTATGGGGCAGAGGCTGGCCGAGGAAGGGGGAGGGCAGGGGGAGTGATGGCAGGCCGGGCAAGGGCATGGGCTCAGGGGCGGGGGGCAAGAGCAAGTGTAGGCAGTGAGGGGGCAGAGGTAGGTCGAGGAGGCAGGAGGGGACAGAGGTAGGTCGAGGAGGCAGGAGGGGTAGGCAAGGGCAAGGGTTCAGGGGTGGGGGCAAGGGTAGGCAGTGAGGGGGCAGAGGTAGGTCGAGGAGGCAGGAGGGCAGAGGGGTAGGCAAGGGCATGGGTTCAGGGGCGGGGGCAAGGGTAGGCAGTGAGGGGGCAGAGGTAGGTCGAGGAGGGGTAAGGGGAGGCCGGGAGCAAGGGCAGGGGGCATGAGCAGGAGACAAGGGTTGGGGTTGGCAGGGGGGCGATGGCAGCCCAGGGGCTGGGCAAGGGCATGGGCTGAGGGTCGGGGCAAGGGTAGGCAGTGAGGGGGGGGTGGTATGGGCCAGAAGCAGGCCGAGGAAGGGGGGGGGGGAGGGGACAGGCAGAGGCAGAGAAGGGGGTTAGGCAAGGGCATGGGCCGAAGGGTGGGCGCGAGCAAAGGGTAGGCAGTGAGGGGGGGGGGGGGGGTGGTAAGGCACCAAGGCAAATTCCTTGTATGTGAATACTTGGCCAATAAACTTACTTACTTAAGGGCAGGCTGGGAACAAGGGCAGGGGGCATGCGCAGGAGATCAGATTCAGATTCAGATTCAATTTTAATTGTCATTGTCAGTGTACAGTACAGAGACAACGAAATGCATTTAGCATCTCCCTGGAAGAGCGACACAGCAAGGGTTGGGGTAGGCAGAGGGGCGGAGCAGAGATGGGGACATTACCATGGGGGTGGGGGCAGGGAGACAGGGTAGTGGAGGCATTGGGGGGGGCAGAGGTAGGCTGGGAAATGGTGAGCAGGAGGCAAGGGTAGGCAGTGGGGCAGAGGTGCAAGGTGGAGGAGGGGGCAGGCAGAGGAGGAGGCGGGGAGAGGGAGGTGTAAAGGTAGGCAGAGGGGATGGGGGCGGTGGTGGGCGGTCAGGGAGGCAGGCTGGTATTGGGGGGCAGGGGCAAGAGTAGGTAGAGGGGTGGGAGAAGGGAACGGAGGCAGAGTGCCAGGCGGGGGTCTGGGCAGCGGGGGGTGGCAAGAGTAGGCAGAGGTGTAGGGGCAGATGAATGGGGGCATGGGCAGGCAGTGGTGGGGGCTGGAGGGCATGAGCAGGGAGAATGGGGAGGGGTAGGCAGAGGCGGGGGCAAGGGTAGGCAGAAGAGGGAGGGCAGAGGCAGGGAGTGGAAATGGGTAGGGGTGGGAGATGAGGTCAAATGGAAGAACAAAGAGTTGATAGATGAGATGACTGAAGAAGGAAGGGAGTGGGAAGGAGGAGTGAAATTTTTTGGCTTTCCAGGGGAGAGGTCCAAGGAGAAGAGATTTGGGATGGGGAAACGGTTCAGGAAGAAACCCACAGAGTAACAGAGGAGACGGGGTAAGCGGGGTAAAAAAGGAGATCGCACTGGGAAATCTGACCAGGTGGAAGATAGTGAGGAGAGGGGAAGACTGGAAGGTGAGGGCAGATAGTGTGGGATGAATGTTGAGTGTTCTTCCTGTTTTGATCTCTCCCCTCTTCTGCCTCGAAGCATAAATTACACACGTGCACTGTTGCAAATATTCACAAAAACAGATCGAGAAGTTTTCATATATTTTCAAGCACTTAGCGTCTTGTGACAGCACATGAGAATGGTTTTTAATGTTTAAGAACAAAGAGTACCTCAATCTACCATCAATTAATCTATTTTCTCTCCCCTCCCTCTCCCCCTCCCCCTCCCCCTCTCTCTTGTATTTGAGTACCTCAGTGTGTAAGGCAACATCTGTGAAGGGAATACAGAGATGGTGTTTTAAACCTTTCTACAGACACCAGGTCATTCCCTCCACAAATACTACTTGTCGCACTGAATTCTTCCAACACGTTGTGCTTTCCGTTGGTCAATAATTATAGGTTATCAATTTTGTGGTTATGATTGCTGATCCTAACATTTTACTGCATATTTAATTCATCAGCTCAATTGAGAACAGAAGTACTAAGTACAGGAGCAGCCACATGGCCCCTCAAGTCTGCTATTCCATTCAGTAAGATCATAGCTGATCTTGTCCTGACCTTAGGCCACCTATAACCCTCGATTCTCCTTTGACTCCCTTTCTATTACAGCCTTGAATATGTTCAGTGACTCTACCTTTGTAATTCTGAGGTAGAAAATTGAAGCATTCACAAACCTCTCAGAGAAGAAATTCCTTCTCTTCTTAGACTTATATGGTCATTCATGTATTTTGAAAACCTCATTAATTTCACATTCCCAGCATCTAGTTTTCTCAATCCATTGTTCCAAAGCAATCCTACAGAGACACAAAGAACTGCAGTTGCTGGTTTACAAAAAAAGACACAAATTGCTATAGTAACTCAACAGGTCAGGTAGCATCTTGGGAGAACATGGAAAGGTGACATTTCAGGTTGGGAGACTTCTTCAGTCTGAAGAAGGGTCCTGACCCGAAACGTCACCTCTCTATGTTATCTGGAGAGGTTGTCTGTCCCTCAAGAGTTACTCCAGCATTTTGTATCTTTCTCTGCCTAATTCTACATTGCTCCATAAAGTTAAATTTTTTTTACCGTGTCAACCCATCTCAAAATATTTTAACTTAAGATGATCACTCATTCTTCTAAGGTCCAATATAAAATGACCTAACATGTTCAGCCTTTCTTCAAGGTATATAATGAATCAATCTATTGATCTAGTGGATGCAAAAATATTCTTCTTTAAGTAAGGTGAACACAGTTGTAGAGATAGAGGAACTGACATGTTGGCAGACCATGGAACAATGTCTCAGGGTTATTGTGGTCAGTGAGTTTGCTTCTTTCAGTGTTAACTGGGATTTCATTTTGCTGGGGAACTGGGATTTTTCATTTATTGGGCAGCATTTTTTAGGTACTTTGAGAAAAGCTTCTTCAAAAAATATATGCATAGTCAACCCGGGAAGGAGCAATGCTAGGCTTAGTGCTTGGAAACTAGCTGAGGCAGGAGATTGAAGTTTCAGTGGGGGAGCATTTTGTTGACGATGATCCCAATTCCATTTCCACACTGTATTTCTAAAGTCTAAAGAGATATGTGAAGCAAGTTTTATACTTAGAGTGGTCAGTGCCTGGTGGAGGCAGATGTAATAGTGGCATTTAAGAGGCTTTTAAATGGATATGCAGGGAATGGAGAGATATGGATCATGTGCAGGCAGACATGATTGGTTGAACTTGGTATCGTGTTTGGAACAGACATTGTGGGCCGAAGGGCATGTTCCGGTGTTGTATTGTTCTAGGTAGGATTACAATATCAGGAGAGTGGGGGGGGGGGTGTTCATGTTTTAGTGCATGTTGATATCAAGAAGGAGGTAACTTGGATCTCTTGAAGAACATCCAGGTGCATATGTCCTCATTGCCCAATAGGATCTATTCCATGCTAATGAGTGAGGCAAAAGAGGAAATTGCTGCAGTCTTGACAAAAATCTTTGTATCCTCTATAGTGAGTCCCAGAGGATTGCAAAGTAGCCAGTGTTGTTCTTTTATCTAATAATATGGATAAACCAGGAAATTATAGGTGAGTACACCATACATCACTGGTGAGGAAATTATTGGAGGAGATTCTTAGCGATGGATTTACTCACATTTGGACAGGCATTGACTTATTTGGGAGGGTCAGCATGGTTTTGTGTGGTGGAGGTCATGTCCTCCAAGATTGATTGAGCTTTTTGAGAAAGCCATAAAGATGATTTATGAGGTTAGGTCAGTGGATATTGTGGGGTGGGAGATTGCAACCTTCACGTGGTCCACCCTGTTTCGACTGATGCAATCAACCCGACGTGCACAAACAAGATAAAATAGAACAAGTTGACCTACAACTTTAGGCTTTGCACGCCAAATGCAAGAAGAAGAAGTGGATATTGTCTGTATAGACTTCAGTGAAGCATTTGACAAAGGTCTCTTATTCTAGACTGATGCACAAGATGAAAACACATGGGGCCCTCTGCATAAAGCTTTAGTACAGATTCATTTGGAGCATTGTCTGCAGTTCCTGGTCACCACATTACATGAAGGATGTGGAGGCTTTGGAGAGGGGGCAGAAGAGTCACACTTGGATGTTGCCTAGATTAGAGAGGAATAACTTTAAGGAAAGATTGGCCAAACTTGAACTGTTTTATTTTGGAGTGGCAGAGGCAATCTGACAAAAATATGTAAAATTAAGAGGCATAGATAGGGTAAGTAGTCAGAGATTATCCATGTGTGATTGTGAAAAAAAAGGGCTATAGGTTTAAGGTGAGAGAAGAGGGTAAATTTAAAGGAGATTTAGGAGGCATTTGTTTACATGGACAGTGGCAGTCGCCTGGAAAGCCCTGCTAGAGAAGGTGGTACATCCAGATGCAATAGCAATGTTTAAGATGCATTAAGGCAGACACATGAACAGGTAGAGAATGGATGGAGAACAGGCACAGAATTGAGGGATAGGGAGCACATGCAGGCAGGTGGGGTGAACTTAATTTAGCATGATGGTCACACAAACCTGAGGCCAGAGGCCTGTTCCTGTGATGTACTGTTCTATGTACTCCAGGTAAGATCTTCCCAATGGCCTGGCTCAAGACTTCTATACTTTACTCCTGTTTTTGTCTCCCTAACTATTTGGCCTACCTGCATATTAATTTTGTGTTTCCTATATAAGGACATTCAGATCCATCTCTGGAACACCATATTGTAGTCTCTCTATTTTAATAATATTTTAAGGAATAAACAGAGCACTGGAGTACTCAGTGGGTAAGACGGCATCTGTGGAGGGAATGGACAATCAATGTTTCAGACCGGGACTCTTCTTCAGGTTATATTTCAAACAATATTTTGCTTTTCTATTCTTCCTTCAGCTAAAGCATCTCAGCTGATTGAGACACGGGTTTGAACTCGTGTCTTTAAACAACAGTAACAAACTTCCACACTCTCTATTGATATCTGTGAAACCTAGTGTTTTTTTCCCCAATGGATACAGTTTAAATGCAGCCTACTGAGCTTGCCAATCACATGCTTCGTTTAAGAGGACATTGCAGTGCAGAGCTGATAAAATCAAGTTCATTGTGCCAAAAATGTTTAATTTACATAATCAAACTGAAAGCACATTCAGATAAAATGGATTAACCTACAAACAATGACCTTAATAAGAGATTTGACCCAGGAGAGTTCATCATTATTTGATTGCAAGTTAAAACAAAATCTGATGTATGCATAAAGTGAAAGACGCAACAGATTGTGCAAAATATATACTCTGTCTTTGGTACAATGCAGTATCTGTGGGATTTTGTCGCAGAGATACATGCCCAAAAGTTTATTACAGAAGAAAAACATTTCCTCTGGTCTCTTAACAGAGCATTCATTTAATTGTCGTTGATTCAAACATTACTGTAAGGCTGGTTCATTAGAATTATTTACAGTGAAGCTGGATAAATATATTTGGGGTATTAAGGACTGTGGAGATCTGTCAGAAAGAAGGAGTTGAGGCCTGGGGTAGATCAGCCATGATCAGATTGAATAAGGGGAAAAGTTAGAGGGGCTGACAACAGTAACTGCAAGAAGGGTTTCGACCCGAAACGTTGCCTATTCCCTACGCTCCATAGATGCTGCCTCACCCGCTGAGTTTCTCCAGCATTTTAGTCTACCAACAGTAACTGCAAGGCTACTTATTGAATATATGATTTTGAGACACAAAATTAGGTGCTAGGTCTTCCATTGTGTGAGAAAATTTTGGGTAGTAGCAGTGTACTCGGGTTCCTTGGCAAATAGTTAGAGTAATGATCCAGGAACATAAATCCGTAATTTAAAATAACTACTATTGGTAATGATAACAATGAAATGATTGAATCATAGTTAAAAAAAATGTCCCTTGCAAAGAATAAACACTGAGGGGAAAAAAAGGATTGCATAGCACTTTTCTTTCCATTGCGATTGAATATAAATTTAACAGTAGCATTCTGTACATAAATTTACATGTACATGTAACATAAATTTTGCAGTACTTTATGCTTGTGTCCATTTCTGGTTAGATTGTGACATTTGTGAGATGGGACCAAACATTTTTGTTCAGGATTCTTGGACATTAGGCACACACCTAAATTCACCAATAGTAAAGGAAAACCAGTTGGTGAGGAAAATTGGGATTCCCAGGTGTCAAAAATAACTTTCATTTGAGAGTCAACGTAAACCGGGTCCACAAGGAATTGCAGATGCTAATTCACAAAAAAAGGCTCAATGTGCTGGAGTTACTTGGTGGGTCAGGCAGAATCTCTGTAGAACACGGATAGGTGACGTTTCACGTCGGGACCCTTTTTCAGACACAAAACTAGGGCCAAGTCCTTCAAGCAGGGAAATCCGCCATCCTTATTCAGCCCTTACATTATGTATTGACCCATGGCCCTGCAAGCCACCCAGTTCATAGGAAATGTAGAGATAGGCAATAAATGCTGTTATTGGCAGTGACAAACTCATCCAAGAAATGAAGTAATAGCTGGACAAATGTTTGTGTTCAGTTGGAATGTCTGCACTTTGTAGGTTTCTAAAACTATTTGTGTGTAATGTGATATTCACCCATGCAGAAGTGACCGCTCCTGATCAGAGGACTAAGGCGAGCCAGGATTTACGTGGGAGCAAATGAGGAGCAATGGATAAAGCGTTAAGTTTACATGGTGCATGGTCTTTGTTCAAACTGTGAGGAAGTGGAATGGTGGCGCCACCTAGGGGGAGATCTGGCTGTAGGAGAAACTACAGTCTTTACTCCTACCAGGTGCAGATTATCATGATCAGAGGTAACATATGTCGTTCGACGGGAACTGTGACTTTTGAACTGATCTAGCAGTAGGACTCAGCTACATATTTTGTGGTGAATGTAACATCCAATGTAAAACCCAGACCTCATAGCTGTCTGTAGGCTCTCCACTATTAGAGCTCTCATTGTTAGGTGTGGTAGAGTATGACAGAAATGTCATTGGACAAGAAAGTAATCATCTATCCCATTAGGGGAATTTTAATAGTTAGAATTGGTATTAAAAATAATTAGACAGATTGTAAAACCATTTTGCAGAAAGCTGTGCTTAAAAGTAGGTTATATCTTTATACCAAAAAGTTTTACTCTAAGTAAAGGGGTCAAGGAAAGATCGTTCACGTTGCGGCCCTGTTTCCACCAATCTTTCCACCACTACGCACAAGAAGCACAAGAAGCGCAAGACGCCATTGTCTGCAGATGCCGAGAAGTGGGTTCAGCTCTGGCTGAACAATTTCTAATCTTGTGATGTGGACTCGATAAGTAAATGAGATAAAGGCGAGTTTGCCTTCAAGTTGAGGAATTTGCATCACACAGCCATGTTCAGTATATCCTTCTTTACCTTCCCAGTTAAGTCAAAGTAAGAGAATTTTGAGAATGGATTGCAGTGGGATCATAGGGCAATTGACCAAATGGTGACGTATTATGTGATAGAGCGATTAAAAAAAAAATTAAAAACATAAATGGTATTTTCCATGAGATTATGAGAATGCCTTTCAAAACTGTAGTACTAATTTTCACTATAGTTATGCCACTTAAAATTAAAACCACCCTTCTGCAAATTTGTCTTTCTGCAAATTTATTGAAGTATATTAAGCTATATTCATTCTTTAAAGCAGGGTTGTCAAACTACCAGCACGCGGGCTGAATCCAGCCCGTGAAGGGGTCCAATCCGGCCCGCGCGATTATTTAGGGGGAAAAAAAAGTATATTTGCGTCCATTTATTATGTATCTGTACGGCAGCCGCTCTCTCGCCGCTCTCTCTCTCGCTGCTCTCTCTCCCACCGCTGTCTGTGCTGCCTACTGCGCCAGCAGCTTGTTGTGTGTACTTAGAAAACAATAGGCGGCAGTTAACTACCCGCTGTGCATAAGCACCTACCACCCAGCACTGAAGACTACTAGGGCCCCACTTACATCGTCAAACACAGTATAAACACACAGAGTACATGGGTAAGTAACACCTGTAGCAAGGCTTAGACTGTTTGCTGCTGTGGTTCAAAATGCTTTCCAAGAAAATAAAAGTTGACATCGAAGGTCGGATATTCAACGAAAATTGTAAAGATCTGTTTTTCTTCTATGAGGTCAATGGCAAACCTGTGTGTCTGATATGCTCGCAACAAGTGGCTGTGGCAAAAAGGTACAATATCAAACGACACCATGAGACGTCACACGGAGAAAAATATGACAAGTATGCAGGACGACTCGGAACGCAAAAGGTAAACGAGTTTGAAGCAGCTCTGAAAAAACAGCAATCGGTGTTCACCAAAAGACGAGGGACTCATGATGGAGATGTCAAGGCCAGCTATATTATTGCCAACAAAATAGCTGCTGCGTCAAAGCCATACTCGGAGGGGGAATTTATCAAAGCATGCATGCTGACGGCGGCTGAGCTGGTGTGCCCTGAGAAGAGACAGGCTTTTGGTAATATCAACTTGTCAAGAAATATTGTGGCAGAGAGAATCGGGGACCTTGCAGGAGATTTGAACCGTCAACTAAAATACAAAGTGAAGTTGTTTATTGCTTTCTCTATTGCAATTGATGAGAGCACCAACGTGACTAATGTAGCTCAATTGGGAATATTTATTTGTGGTGTTGATGCATCTTTGACCGTCACCGAGGAGTTTGTGGAGATGGTGCCAATGACAAACATCACAACGGCGAACGACGTTTTCTCCAGCCTCGTCGCGGCCTTGAACAGACTGGGGGTTGACTGGAGTCACGCTGTCAGCGTGGCCACAGATGGCGCAGCGCCCATGGTCGGGAAAAGGGCAGGTGTTGTTGCGAAACTCGGAGAGAAAGTTCAGACAGAGAATCCAGAGCGGGAATTCTGGAATTTTCATTGTATTGTACACCAAGAGGCGTTATGTAGCAGGAGTCTGAAAATGGATGTAGCCAAGGGACTCAAACGTCGGCAATTTGCCCCCATGTGTCCGAAAGTAATACTGGACATGGCCTACCCTACCACATTGAAGTCCGCTGGTTGAGCAGAGTGGTTATGCTCAAACGTTTTTTTCAATTGCATGCGTAAATTGGAAGCCAGTGGCAGAGTTGGATGACCCAGACAGGCTTCATGATCATGCATTTTTGGTGAATACAACAGAGCACGTAAATGTGCTTAATGTTAACATGCAAGGCCGCTACAAACTTGTTACGAATACTACAACAGCATTCGTGCCTTTCAAATTAAATTAGGCCTGTGGGAGATGCAACTATCCTGGAGCAACCCAGCTCATTTCCCCTCTTTGCATTCTGTGCGTGTCGCTCATGGGAATAATGACAACATGGACAGGTACAAGGACAAAATATCACGGCTGAAAAGTGATTCACAATCGTTTCCAAGTCTTCACTCAGCTCGAGAAGGAATTCTCACTATTTTGCTTGCCGTTTGCCGTCACACAGCATCAGATGTGCCGGAGGAACTCCAAATGGCACTAATTGAAGTTTGTGTAACTCGGCTTTGAAATATAAATTTGAGACTGTGGGTCTAGACTCGTTTTTTCAATACCTGGGACTGATGTACTCCAAGATGACAGACTTTGCCTCAAAGATCCTTTTCCTGTTCGGGACAACATATCTCTGTGAGCAAGCATTCTCCATAATTAATATTAACAAATCCAAACTGTGCTTGCAGCTGACACACAGACATCTAAATGACATTATGAAAATCACAACTGCCCAGAAACTGGTCCCTGATGTTGATAGGCTGGTTAAAGCCAAGAGATGTCGGGTGTCTGGAAGTAGCATGTGAAAAATGAGTGACACTGTTCGATACACTGCGACATGTTAAGCAAAACGCATTATGAAATATTGAGTGTCAGTTTTGTGATTCATTCATTTTCTGACTATTCTATTATTATGAATGTGATCACCAATAAAAATTAGAGGCTGACTGTGTTCATTGTCTGAGTTTGATTGCTAGAAGCAGGCTAATAAAAAATAGGTGCAGTTGTGTAGCCTACATTTACAATTTGTCTACATTTGTGTCTGCTAGTGTTCGATTTCAAATGATCTATTAATGGAAAGGGTGTGGCTCCCGAAGCAATCAGCCAAAAATAGCATTGTTTTTTCTCTCTCTCATCACAACTTTCTTGTAGCCTAAGTTAATACCAATCATAAAAGTAATGCTTGCTAGGCAATCTTCTTCACAAGGCCCAGAATTCGTAAAGTGAAACGCTTTGTAGCTATGGCAGATACTGAGACACATGAGAGCAGGTTGAAAAAACGAAGGCAACGAAAGCTGTGGGAGCGTGCGCAACTGATCCGGCCTGCATGAATCGCATTTTGCCCATTCCGGCCCGTGACCTAAAATGAGTTTGACACCCCTGCTTCAAAGCCAGCATTAATGTGCTCATCTCAATATAACAGATATACAAAATATGATTGATTCAATTTGAAATCGACGTGTTAGCATGTGTGAGGTGAATAGATTCACTTACTAGCTTTTTATATGGCAATTTCTCAACTTTGTATCCATAATGCAAATATAGATAGTCTGAAGATCCTTGATCTTGATGGGAAGGCAGCCCGCTGAAGAATATCAATCTTTTGCATATTTCCAAATGGAGAGATTCTGCACCACTAACCGCAGAGTAGTTGGCCTGTCAGCTCTATTCAATGTGGATCGCAGGACATTTCAAGGAGCCTCAAAAGAGGTGAGAAAATTGAAGGGTAAGCAAGCTAAAAAGTCTCACATTGGTACCACCAGTTTCTGTGTCTATTTTAATGAGAAAAATATATTTTGCTGCTTCTGACAACATTTAAAAAACATTTGGACCGGTACATGGATAGGATCAAATAGCATGGAAACAGGCTCATTGTCCCAACTCACAAAGTTGTCCCAACAGTCCTATTTATAGACAATAAGTGCAGGAGTAGGCCATTCGGCCGTTTGAGCTAGCACTGCCATTCACTATGATCATGGCTGATCACCCACAGTCAGTACCCCGTTCCTGCCTTCTCCCCATATCTCTTGACTCTGCTATCTTTAAGAGCTCTATCGAACTCTCTCTTGAAAGCATCCAGAGAATTAGCCTCCACTGTCTTCTGAGGCAGAGAATTCCACAGATTCACTACTCTCTGGTCGAAAAAGATTTTCCTTATCTCCGTTCTAAATGATCTATCCCTTATTCTTAAACTGCACTCCCCCAACCTCGGGAACATGTTTTCAATCTCTTGAACGTGTCCAATTTCTTAATAATCTTATATGTTTCAATAAGATCCCCTCTCATCCTAAGTTCCAGTGTATACAAGCCCAATCGTTCCATTCTTTGAACATATGACAGTCCAGCCAATCCGGGAATTAACCTTGTGAACGTACGCTGCACTCCCTCAATAGCAAGAATGTCCTTCCTCAAATTTGGAGACCAAAACTGCACAAAATACTCCAAATGTGGTCTCACCAGGGCCCTATACAACTGCAGAAGGACCTCTTTGCTCCCATACTGAACTCCTCTTGTTATGAAGACCAACATACCATTAGCTTTTTTCACTGCCTGCTGTACCTGCATACTTACTTTCAGTGGCTGATGTGCAAGGACACCCAGATCTCGTTTTACTTCTCCTTTTCCTAACTTGACACCATTCAGATAATAATCTGCCTTCCTGTTCTTGCCACCAAAGTGGATAACCTCACATTTATCCCCATTAAACTGCATCTACCATGCATCTGCCCACTCACCCAACCTGCCCAAGTCACCCTGCATCCTCATAGCATCCTCCTCGCAGTTCAAGCTGCCACCCAGCTTTGTGACATCTGCAAATTTGCTAATGTTACTTTTAATCCCTTCATCTAAATCATTAATGGATATTGTAAATAGCTGCAGTCCCAGCACCGAGCCTTGCGGCACCCCACTAGTCACTGCCCGCCATTCTGAAAGGGACCTGTTAATCCCTACTCTCTGTTTCCTGTTGCCTGCCAACCAGTTTTCTATCCATGTCAGTACCCTACCCCCAATACCATATGTTCTAATTTTGCCCACTAGTATCCGATGTGGGACCTTATCAAAGGCTTTCTGAGAGTCCAGGTACACTACATCCACTGGGTCTCCCTTGTCCATTTTCCTAATTATATCCTGAATGAACCAGTGAGTCACGCTGAGAAAGGGGTGGGGGGAGGAAGATGTGACTTGTGGTGGGATCCCGTTGTAGCTGATGAATATGATGAAGGGTGATGCGCTAATCTAAAATACTAGAGTCTCCCCTCTACTCTCAGTCCCGAAGCATGGACTTGACCCAAAATGCTGACCATTCCTTTGACTCCACAGACCCTGCCTGACCCATTGAGTTCCTCCATCTGTTTGTTATTAACTTCACTAATCATGTTGCATTTGTGTAGGGGTTTCAGTGTTGTTAACTAATTCACTGAAGCACAGAGGACAATGAGCTTACACTGTAATGTTGAGGCACCATAAGGCGCTGGTAAGGCCACATTTGGAATATAGTGAGTAATTTTGAGCACCATGTCTGAGGAAGGATGTGCTGGCTCTGGAGAGCGTCCAGAGGAGGTTTACAAGAATGATCACAGGAATGTGTAGGTTAACCTGTGATGAGCATTTGTTGGCACTGGACCTGTACTCGCAGGAGTTTAGAAGAATGAGGGGGTCCTCATTGAAACATATAGAATAGTGAAAGGCTTGGATAGAATGGATGTGGAGAGCATGTTTCCACAAGTGGGAGAGTCTAGGACTCGTCATAACCTCAGAATTAAAGGATGTTCTTTTAGGAAGGAGATAAGGAGAAATGTCTTTAGTCAGAGGGTGGTAAATCTGTGGAATTATTTGCTACAAAAGGCTGTGGGGGCCATCAGTGGATATTTTTAAGGCAGAGATAGATAGATTCTTGATTGATACATGTGTCAGAGGTTATGTGGAGAAGGCAGGAGAATGGGGTTAGGAGGGAGAGATAGATCAGCCATGATTGAATGGCGGAGTAGACTTGATGGGCCGAATGGCCTAATTCTACTCCTATCACTTGTGACCTTATGATTTCGACTTGGAAAAGCAAAGGTCATGTAGCAACTACTCCAGTTGTCCAATGAGAGCCCACAACAATGCTCCAGAAAGGATGTCACAGATGTCGTAGCAGTAGGGTTACTGCCTTACAGAACTAGAGACCCAGGTTTGATCCTGACTAAGGGTGCTGCTGTCTGTCCAGAGTTTCTACATTCTCCCTGTGACCGTGTGGGTTTACCCCGGGTGCTCCGGTTTCCTCCCACACTCCAAAGATGCAATCATCACGTGGTTCATCTTCTTCTTCTTCTTCTTGCGTATGGTGAGCACAGCCTAAAGTTGTAAGACGACTTGTTCTGTTTGATCTTGTTTGTGCACGCCAGGTTGTTTGCATTTGTCAAAACAGGGTGGACCACGTGAAGGTTGCAATCTCCCACCCCAATGTGGATCATCCTGTTTCGACTAATGTAATCAACCCGACGTGCACAAACAAATAGATCAAATAGAACAAGTTGTGCTACAACTGTAGGTTGTGCACGCCATACGCAAGAAGAAGAAGGTTAATTGGCTTTGGTACAAATTGTAAATTGTCCCTACTGTGTAGGATAGTGCTAGTGTATGGGGATCACTGGTCAGCACGGACTGAGTGGGCTGAAGGGCCTGTTACTGCGCTGTACCTCTAAACTGAACTAAACTAAAACGTGAACTGTACCCCAATCCGTCTCCTCTTGGTGAAGGTGAACACAGATGATGAAATTGACTACCATCCTCATTGTTTGATCGAGACCACAAACCCAACATGAAGCTTGTGGTCTACAGGGAAGCAATGGTCTCTATTCTCCTGAGTATCCTTGAGCATTGGAGAGAAACTCCCCATGCTGTCTTTGCAAAGTCTTTAGTTTAGTGTAGTTTGGTAACACAGCACGGAAACAGGCCCTTCGGCCCACCGACTCCATGCCAATCAGCGATCCCCGCACACTAACGCTATCCTAGACACACTAGGGACAGTTTACAATTATACCAAGCCAATCAGCCTACAAACCTGTACGTCTTTGCAGTGTGGGAGGAAAGCGGAGATCCCAAAGAAAAAAACACGCAGGTCATTTGGAAAACATACAAACTCTGAACAGACAGCACTCGTAGTCAGGATCGAACCTGGGTCTCTGGCGCTGTAAAACAGCAACTCTACCGCAGCGCCACCGTGCCACTCTCTTAAGTGCTCCAAAGTCCTTCGCAGGGAGGATGAGTGAACCAATATCAGTGCCCTCTCTCTGGTCAACATCCCCAGCTAATTACGTGGAGTCTGATACAATTGGCAGGTTATCTTATTCACTCGGGACTCTGAAAACAGTCTTGACTGTGTTAAGCAGGTCGCATTATTCACATTCTCGACAACAGACTCCTGAAACACACACTATTCTGAGCTCTGCCTTGGCAAGTGCAAAATGGAACAGATTCAGTGATACAGTATTCTCTTTTTTTGATCCTGATGAATAAATAGTCTGTGCTCACAGTTAAAAATGAAGCCTGATGTGGAGACACAAAAGCAAAAGAGGTTTTTGAAAACTGGAAAAGGGAACCAACAACATATTTCACCTCAATCTATTGTTTCTGTAATTGTGTTAGCCTCATCAAACTCTGCCACAACCCGTCAACCTTCCTTATGGGTCCTATTCAAATCAAGTACATGATCTGTGTAGAATATAAAAATACATCAATACCATATTAAATTAATTTAAAGAGCATGGAAATTAAATGTGAAATTTAGTTCAGCAGATGTTTTGTTTCAGTATTTGATATACTGTATCTGAAGGATTTATTAATTCATGTAAAATGTGGCCATCACAAATTAAGCCAGCTATGTTAGTTTTTCCATTGATACTGAGCTGATGACACTATTACTAATAGTCAATCGCATTGATGGAATTGTGTCACCTCTGCACCGGATGAGGCAAAGCAGGCAGATGACATTCCCTGAACAACATTTTTATTCAAGATCTTTTTCGAAGAAACATTATTCTAGTGGCATAATGGTATGCAGTAGATAGTTTTCTTTTAATAATTTCAGAATTATTCCGTTGTGGCGGCTCCCAAGGGCCAGGCCATTCCCACTATCAAACCCCTCGGCACGGGAATGGTTGAGTCCAGAGGCAGCTCTTAGCTAGAGGGATAATAGGCAAGGGTTTGGGTGCCATCTTCCTCTTGCAGACTCCTCTGGTGACAAGAAGGACACTATTAAAAATACCTCCCGAAGCACCTGGCACCTCGCCTTCATTTCGGGACTATTGCTCCCCACTGTTGAATTTAAATTTCCTAGATGGTGGGATTTGAACTTGTCCCTCCAAAGTAATTGTCTTGAAGCCCGATTGTTACTTAAGTAACTAAACCAAAACGTACCCATGCCCTGAATGTAGCTTGAGTAAGAGCTCATCACAGTACAAATACTTGACTCCACTCTCGCAACAAATAGCTGTGGTTAAGTGCACAAATAACTTTGCTCTCCCATTGAGCAAAGTATCACAAGAATAATTATTTGTTTCTGGGCAACCCTTTGTTAAGCATCTTTCACCACAATTATATTACATTGGATCATCCAGCTTTGTTGCTTAAAATAGGAAGTAAGATCATGTGGAAGCAAGGTCTAGTTCACATGGACCCCGCCTGGATTTTGAATGCTCCGTGCAATGAGTAATGTGTGACCTTTATGAAGGAGGCACCTCCTTCAAAGGTATTTCGCGATGAACATTCCTAATTATAGTAAATTTTAAATACAGTGATGTACCAGATATTTCTTGGCTGATTTACTATATTTTGAATGTACAAAACGTTTCAGTGCTTTAAATCATGTAAAGATTTACCCGTGCTTTATCTAATCTTCTTTAATTTCTTGACTTTGTTGAAGGTTGGATCCTGCCCAATGGCCATATGTCTTGAAAAATACTGCAAATGTTGGAAATCTGAAATAAAAATCTGGAGACACAATGCCAGGCAGTGTATGAGGAGAGGTAACGGTTAACATTTTAAACTTTCAGATGCAGGGAAATGTATGGCAGATGAATAAAAGAAAAATAACAATCTATAAGCAGCAATGTTACAACATTTTGAGATTTAAAAAATCAAGTCTGCAATTTATCCCATCAGATAAAGCATAAAAATAAGTTGAATTTGACACCTAATTCACTTTCATATCTTCAGTATTAAAAAAGTTAGGGCCATTTTCATGCTCGGAAATTAGCAACTTGCTTCCTATTGCTTTTCTATTGACTTAACACAAAAGTTGTGATCGAGGACAGTCAAAAGCCCATAACTTCCTTAAAATTTAAGAGAACTGAAAGAAATCTTCAGTTATTATAGATTGAAGTATTCTGAAATAAATATGAAACAATCTTACTTGGATGACCTGAAATTAAAGCATATAATTAGTTAGTTACCCAATTGTAGCCAATTACAAAATTCAATTACTAGATCAAAACATTTATCAATTTCTTAAGAAAAATTAAAAAAAATGTAAAGCTTAAGTGTTCAATTAACAGTCACACAATAATTCACAATATAACATGATTTTTAAATCTAATTGTCATTAATTTATAGGCCAAATGGAAGGAATTCAGTGTTTAATGCATTTTAAACAGCTTGAGATTGGGATTTTCTGGAACGCGATGGATTGGAACGTTGCAGTGAATTTAAACCCCATATCGTCAGGAAAAATACTGCCAGTTCATATGGGGGCTAAATCACCGTTTCGCAACATGAAATATTGATTAAAGTCCCCTAAAAAAGCAAGTGTATATGTAAACATAAACAGCTTTCACTTACCTGTCACCTACGTAAAATCGGTCCCCGTTGTCGGCGTTCACGGCATTAGGAGCTAATTTTTATTTTACTACAGCGATGAAATAGTCGGGCTATTTATTAAAAAAAACAGACTTACCGGCAGTCGGAACGAATCTCCAAAAATAGCTCGCACTCCGAGAAAATAAAGCTCCGGATGGCAAGGGGAAAACCTCATTTTAACCCCGCCCCCCCCCCCTTAAAGGCGCCAAAGTCGCGCACACAGCCAGCGGCAGAACTGCAGCACCGCTGAAGGTAAGTTTTGTAACATACCTACTATAAGGTGGGAGAGATTAAGTATTGCTAAAGTGTAATAATGGGGCAGGCCACTAGAGGGCACAGGCATGATTTAATCGTACTTTCTTGTCACATACTTTGGTACAGCAAAATTATTTTTTGCATACAGTTCAGTAAACATCTTACTATACATAGGCACAATCATACTGAAGTTCAAGAGTTTCTGGCACAATCTTGTATTCTTCGTTTCAAAGTTGTTAAAAATGTAGAATCTTAACTTGGCCTAGAAGGCCTGTTGTCCAAGCAGCGGCACTGGTCAGAGTTGTACGGATCGGCCTGGCCAGGTGATGCTGTCGGTGTCCTCCACTGCTGCTCTGCCGCTTTGTGCCGCTGCGGGCCTTGCCTCTCGGACCCCAGGCTGCTGCAGGCCCTCCAGTGGCCCAATTCACCAAATCATTGGCCTGGACACATCGACTCATAGACGTGTCCAAACCTCACCACACACAACTTTGTGTGTTGGGCTGTCTTCAGCAGTCGACCCATAACACCAGCGAGGGTGTTGGAGGTGAACCCCAAGCTCGCTCACTGACATTGGTTCGTACAGTGGCGACACAGTGGTGCAACGCCTTGCAGCGCCAGAGACCCAGGTGCGATCCTGACAACGGTGGCTGTCTATATGGAGTTTCTACATTCTCTCTGTGACTACGTGGATTTCCTCCAGTTGCTCCGTTTCTTCCCACACTCCAAAGACGTGCAGGTTTGTAGGTTAATTGGCTTTGGTAAAAATAGTAAATTGTGCCGAGTGTGTCGAAGAGTCGTAGTGTAGTGGCAGTGTGAACTGTGAAGAGGATGTTAGGAGGTTGCAGGGTGACCTGGACAGGTTGAGTGAGTGGGCAGATGCATGGCAGATGCAGCATAATATAGATAAATGTGAGGTTATCCACTTTGGCAGCAAAAACAAGGGGGGCGGATTATTATCTCAATGGTGTTAGGTTAGGTAAGGGAGAGGTGCAGCGAGACCTTGGCGTCCTTGTACACCGGTCACTGAAAGTTGGCTTACAGGTACAGCAGGCAGTGAAGAAAGCTAATGGAATATTGACCTTCATAACAAGAGTATTTCAGTACAGGAGTAAAGAGGTCCTTCTGCAGTTGTATAGGGCTCTGGTGAGACCACATCTGGAGTATTGTGTACAGTTTTGGTCTCCTAATTTGAGGAAGGACATCCTTGTGATTGAGGCAGTGCAGTGTAGGTTCACGGGATTGATTCCTGGGATGGCGGGACTGTCATATGAGGAAAGATTGAACAGACTAGGCTTGTATTCACTGGAGTTTAGAAGGATGAGGGAGGATCTTATAGAAACATATAAAATTATAAAAGGACAGGACAAGCTAGATGCAGGAAAAATGTTCCCAATGTTGGGCGAGTCCAGAGAGTTGTGAATTTATGGAATTCCCTGCCACAGAGGACAGTGGAGGCCAAGTCACTGGATGGAATTAAGCACGAGTTAGTTAGAGCTCTAGGGGCTAGTGGAGCCAAGGGATATGGGGAGAAGGCAGACACGGGTTATTGATAGAGGATGATCAGCCATGATCACAATAAATGGTAGTGCTGGCTCAAAGGGCCGAATGGCCTCCTCCTGCACCTATTTTCTATGCTCTATGTTCTATGTATGGGGTGATTGCTGGTTGGCGCAGACTAGGTGGGCCGAAGGGCCTGTTTCCGAACTGTATCTCTAAAGTTTAAAGTCTAAAGTATCTGTAATGGGGAAGAGGTAGTGAAGGCAGTGGCATTGGAATGTCGGATTGAGGGGCCACATGATAGAAGTATATAAAACTTAGTATATAAAGATGGAAACATAGATAATGTAGACAGAACCTTTTTCCCAAGGCGGTAAAGGCAAACATTAGAGGGCATACCTATAAGGTGAGAGGGGGAAAGTTTAATGGAGATGTGCGGAGCAAGGTTTTTACACAAAGAGTGGTGGGGGCCTGGAACGGTGGTGGTGGAGGTAGATAGGATAATGCCTTTGAGTAGGCTTTTAGATAGGCAGTGAAAAGAGGGATGTGGATCATTTACAGGCAGAGATCAGTTTAACTTGGCATCATGTTCAGCAGAAACACCGTGGGCTGAAGGGCCCATTCCTGTGCTGCACTGCTATGTTTGTGGAGCTACTGGAATTCAGGCAAATGGGTTTAGTATGGATAAGAATCATTGTTGCTATCGGGGTGGAAGATTGCAACCTTCACGTGGTCCGCACTGTTTCGACGAATGCAATCAACCCGGCGTGCGTAATCAAATAAGATCAAATAGAACAAGTTGTCCTACAACTTTAGGCTCTGCCAACGATATGCCAGAAGAAGAAGATTGTTGGCATAGACTCAGTGGGCTGAAGGACCTATTTTTATGGTGTACAACTCTATGACTCTGAGCAAGTCTACTTTGCCTGCACATGGCCCATATCCCTGTAAACCTTTAAAAAAAAAATCTATGTACATGTTTTCAACTAATCACCTTCAGTAATCCCTGTGGGAGTGAGGTCCGCATTCTCATCGTTCTTTGGGTAACAGTATTTTTCTAAAGTCTTCCTTGGATTGCTTGATCCTTTTGTTTCACAATTTTAAAGACATTCAAGAGATTACACCACAGTCTTATCTTCTTGAGAGGAATGATTGCCAACACCAGTTGGCATTCATAATCATAATCATAATCGTAATTAATTAGCCAAGTATGTTTTGCAACATACGAGGGCTTTGTGTGCTACCTCACATGAGAGGGTTATTGATAGTGGGTAGCTGCCCAGGACATGAGAGGCACCACAGAAATTAAGCTAGAAATAACAGTTTAAAGCTTAACTGCGACTGTGCTATTATCAATAAAATAATTAAATGCAAAGTTGTCAGGTATCAGGGGTATAGATAATTGATTTTTTCAATTCCCAATATGATGACTTTAATTATCTCCTCTCGCTTCAGTATTTCATTCCTATTACTAAGAAAGTAATAAGTTCATAATTGGGTTAAACTTGTTGCTTGCATTCTTATCTGTGATGTAGACCAATCAACCCGCGATGTATGTCTCAAGTTACAGATGTTTTCATGATGTTGACATGTTATTAAATTAAAAGTTATAGATATTTGGTTCATTTTTCATTGTGGTAAAATTAAAAAAACAGAGGATATAATCATACTCCCCTTGATCAATATCACCAACAAGCAAATTATTTGCTCATCATCACACAGTGGTTTCTGGGAGCCTGCCTCTCATAATTCCAATGTTACAAAAGTGCTTAAAGAAATATATATCAATGACTTGGGCATAAATATAGATGGGTTGGTCAGTAGGCTTGTAAATGGCACCGCGACTGCTGGCGTCACGGACTGTGAAGAAGGGTGTTAAAGTATGTGAGATATAGATCAGCAAGAGAAATAGGCAGAAAAATGGCAGATGGAGTTTAATCCAAACAAGTGTGAGGGGTTTCACCTGGAGAGGATGAATGTAAAGGGAAAATGTACAGTTCATGCAGGACTCATCAGTATAAAATGGTAAAGAAGGCATAGAACAGTACAGCACAGGAATGGGCTCTTCTGCCCACAATGTTTGTACTGAACATGACACCAAGTTAAACTGATCTAATCTACCTGTACATGATCCATATCCTCTATTCCCTGCACTTCCAAGTGCCTAACTAAAAACCTCAAATGCTACAATCATATCCCTATCTAAAAGCCTCTTAAATGCTACAATTGTAGCTGCGTTCCAGTCCCCACTACTCTGCGTAAAATAAAACTTGCCCTACTTAAGCTTTCCTCCTCTCACCTCATAGCTATGACCTCCAGTGATGGACTTTTCCACTCTGGGAAAAATGTTGAGAGGGCTGATCTACCTTTCCCTCTCAATCCCATTCTCCTGCCTTCTTCCCAAAACCCTTGACACCCTTACCAATCAAGTATAAATCAATATCTGCCTTAAAAATACTCTAAGACTTAGCCTCCACAGCCGTCTGTGGCAATGAATTCAACAGATTCCCCACCCTCCCATGAAATACATTTCTCCTCATCTTCTTTCCAAAGGTACATCCTTATATTCTGATGCTATGCCTTTTGGTTCTAGACTTGCCGGCGGAAACTTCCTCTCTACACCCACTCGATTCAGGTTTTCACTATTCGGTAAGTATCAATGAGGTCGCCCTCATCCTTCTAAACTTCAGCGAGTATACTCTGACTGGTGAAGGCCAATGCATCATAACCTTCTCGCCCCTCCTATCTACCTGTGATACAATTTTCAGAAAACTATGCACCTGTACTTCTAGATCCCTCTGCTTCACAGCCTTCCCCAGGGGCCTACCATTCACCTCTACTTTTCTGCATTAAACTTAATTAGCCTTTCCACAGCCCACTTGCCCAGCTGATGAAGAGCCTACTGTCATTTTGATAGCCATGTTCACTATGTGTGATACAATCCACTTTGGTTTCATCTGCATACTTACTAATCATGCCTTGTGCATTCTTATCCAAATCATTGATGTAAACCACAAGCAGAAATGTTCCCAGCACCGATTGCCCAAAACAAACCACTCATCACAGGTCTGTAGTCTGAAATACATATTTCCACCATCACCCTCTGCTTCCTTCCATGAAGCCAATTATGTATCCAGTTTGCTACCTCTCCCTGGATCCCAAGCCATCTCAGGTGTTCTGCCTCTCTCCTATACGCTGAAACATCACCACTGATCACAGTGGTGTAATTGGTGAATTTATCAAAGGCATTGGAGCTGTGAGCTGGCCACACAGTCATGGGTGTAAATAGGGTAAATTATGCAAGATTTGAAAAAAACATCATTTTATGGGCAAGTGCAACCACATATTACAATGGGCGTTGCAGCCTCCTTAAATCGTGGTGACAATGGCTAATTGTCTTTTATTATGAAATTAGACACAAAGAGCTGGTGCAACTCAGCAGGTCAGTAACTTAGGAAAATATCTGGTGCATTCACATAATTGCAACATCTTTATTCTGTCAGCTTCAGGTGTAAGTTCCCCTATTGCACTGTGAATAAGATGAGGAGGCATATCTTAGTTCATATAATAACATCTGAAGAGTGAAGAAGGGTTTCGACCCGAAACGTCACCTATTCCTTTTCTCCAGGGATGCTGAGTTACTGACCTACCCAGTATTTCTTGATCATTATTAATAAAGAGGCTAGATACAAAATGTTGGAGTAACTCAGCAGGATAGGCAGCATCTCTGGAGGGAAGGAATGGGTGAGGTTTCGGGTCGAGACCCTTCTCGATCCAAAATGTCACCCAATCCTTCTTTCCAGAGATGCTGCCTGTCTCGCTGAGTTACTCCAGCATTTTGTGCCTATCTTCGGTTGTATCTATCTTCAGCAGTTCTTTCCTACACACTTCATAAAGAGGCTATCTGGTAATTTAAATTGTAGTCTGTGGTGCTTTTTGAATTACTTTTTCGATGTCACAAATACAGATAAACTTCATTGGCAAAAAAGCAGCTGGCCCTGTGTCCATGGGAGGCTTTCCATAAATCCTAGTCTTTCTTTATTTTCTTAATATATTCTTATTACATTTACCTTCATTGCCTTGAACTTAAATATTACATTTGTCTTTCATGTGCCATAAAAATATATTAAATTTTTTCATATATCATTATGATATGGAGTATTTCATTACATAGAATCTTTTTAATTATCTCTCCGTCTTCACTGACACCAAAATCAACCACCTTTCAGACATGAGTCTGCCATATTCTGGGATTAAAGATGCAACAGAAATCCGCGTATCCCTCTAAATTGCGCAGAATGTTGCGATAATTTTATTTCAATCTTTTTATTTGAATTTCACAGCAATTTGCATACATACAATGATAACAGACAGTGATAGTCAGGACATAATTGTGCAACAGTATGTAAGCGACCCTCAAAGCCCTTGCCCTTACCCCCCCTCAATCCACCCGAATCAGGTCAGAACCAAACGGGGACAAACAACACTCACATACGTACACACCCACATGAATACGATAAGAAAAACAAAACAAAATGTACAAAAAAAAAAGGTGCGGGGGGGTGGGGGGGGGGGGGGGGGTGAGGGGGTTGAGGGGAGATAAGCTACAATAAGACTGAGCAGTGATAGAAGGCACTCAGTCCTCTTCCGAGTCCGGAAACAAGTTGAGAGAGTTAACAAGTTCCAGGAAAGGGTTCCATGTATCTAGGAATGTCTTGGTAGAGCCTTTGAGGGAAAACCTAAGTTTTTCAAGCTGTAAATTGTAGAGCACCTCCTTGATCCAGCGTGCGTGTGTCGGGGGACAGGTAAGCCTCCAGTTAAGCAAGATCAGTCTCCGGGCTAACAAGGTTGTAAAAGCCAGGACCCGTTTCATCACAACACAGAGGTTGGTGTTGGGAGGAGTACCAAAAATAGCTGACAATGGGTTTGGAGGAATAGTCTGGCCATAGGCTCTGCTTATCATGTCAAAAGCACTCCTCCAAAAAGCTGCCAGCTTAGGGCAAGACCAAAACATATCGCTATGGTTGGCAGGGGATTGATTACATCTGTTGCAGGTGTTCTTGACAGCAGGGTATATTCTAGACAATCTTGCATTTGTGTAGTGGACGTTGTGAAGGACTTTGCATTGGATTAGGTCATGACGGGCACATATGGAGGAAGAATGGATCAAATCCAAGGCAGAATCCCATTGCTGGTCTGTTAGTTTCATATTCAGCTCGCCCTCCCATGCAGCTTTTAATGAGGTATGAGGATGCAATATTACCGACCCTAACAAGTTATCCAAAAAAGAGATGCATTTCTTCCGGTTGGGATCTAGAGCTAGGATGGAATCGGTCAGGGTTTCAGGGGGGCGATTTGGGAAGTGAGGGAATGTCTTCTTCACAAAATCCCTAATCTCGATAAAACAGAAAAGGTGGGAGTTTGGGAGGCTGTAGTTCACTGACACCAAAATCAACTACCTTTCAGACACGAGTCTACCATATTCTGGGATTAAAGATGCAACAGAAATCCACGCACCCCTCTAAATTGCGCAGAATGTTGTGATAATTTTAATAGGACTGCTCATCATATTTGTTGCAGTGAATTAATAAAGAACAAATGTCCCAACGGCATCTGTGTAGGAAGGAACTGCAGATGCTGGTTTAAATTGAAGATAGACACTCAATGCTGGAGTAACTCAGCAGGACAGGCAGCATCTCTGGATAGAAGGAATGGGTGACACTTTGGGTCGAGACCCAACTGCAGTCCCAACTGCATTTGATTATGATGGGCCCTTTGGATTTGGATGGCGTTCTATGTGAATTAGTTAAATTACAACCAAAAATGGCCTTGATCAGTCACATCTCTAAGATTACTGCTATGAGCATTATAGTTTTCAACTAGCAGTGTTTGCAACAACTTTTTGACTGTTGAACACCTAAGGCCATAGTTTAAGAGATGTGATTAACTAATTTTCTTTCCAACCATTTGGAATGGTTAAGCAGTCTACAACAATCGTTTCTTACTGTAATCACTTTAATCTAGCAAGTTAGTTATTCGTTGATGCGATTTAACTGATTTCTTCTAAATTTGGGAACATATCTGCCAGAATGTAAAAACTGCAAACATAGTTTGAAGCTCCAACAAAATACTTTTTTTGTGAACGCAGCCAGGCATAAACAATACTAACAGCTTACAATGGCCTGTTTCCTTTATCATCAATACTTTTTTGCATATCTTTCATTCATTGTTCTTTATCTCTCCACATCACTGTCTATATCTCTCGTTTCCCTGATCCCTGACCAGTCTGAAGAAAGGTCTCGACCCGAAACGTCGCCTATCTCCTTCGCTCCTTAGATGCTGCTGCACCCGCTGAGTTTCTCCAGCTTTTTGTGTAACCCTCGATTCTCCAGCATCTGCAGTTCCTTCTTTAACATAAACAATACCTCACCTACTGCAGGCTTGCCCAGACAGTAGGGGGAAGCAGAGATGCATAGAATGACAGACTCAAAGGCAAAATCTTAACCTTTACTAATAGCTGGCTGCAGATGGCGCCAGCAGCTCTCTGCTGCTGCTGCTGCTTATCTTGGACTGATTTACAAAAAATAGGCACATGCCTCCTGTACAGCAATAATCTGTGCATAAAAGTATGGATATTTTTGATGTGCACATCAATATTCTCATTGTCCACACTGTTTACGTGATAATAATAAAGATTAAACCATCTTGGATATGCAGGGTTACACAAAAAGCTGGAGAAACTCAGCGGGTGCAGCAGCATCTAAGGAGTGAAGGAGATAGGCGACGTTTCGGGTCGAGACCCTTCTTCAGATATGCAGGGATTGGAGGAATGTGGACTATGTGCAGGCAGATAAGGGTCTTGGCATCACGTTTGGCACAAACATTGTGGGTTACAGATTTACGTTCTATGTCTTATCACATTTATATGCATATATTTTTCTATCATGTATAAACCATTAATTTTGCAGATTGGAATGGAGCAATATTGATCACGTGCAGGCAGAGAGGATTAACAGCATCAAGTTCAGTACAGACATCGTGGCTGAAGAACCTGTTCCTGTGCTGTACTGCTCAATGGATGTTCTATTGGTTTGTTTTAGTAAAGTATGTAACTTATGTTCATCTTTATGACATTGAAGGAGGCCCTTCACTCTATCAAGTTTATTCCCATTCTCAGAGCAATCCTATTCCCTGTGACATATCACATGATATTATAGAAGTATATAAAATTATGTGAGACATACATGTGGGAGACAATCAGAACCTTTTGCCCAGGGTGGAAATGTCAAAGATGAGAGGGTTTCTCTGGAACCAACTCCATATATTATGGATTTACAGCAGCCAATTAATCAGCAATTGTTTTGCAAGTGTGAAGAAATGAGAGGATCCAGGGAACACCTCTGCTGCCACAGGGAGAACATGCAAACTCCACACCGACAGCACCAGAGGATGCGATCGAACCCAGGCTGAGGGAGCGATGAGACAGCAGCACTACCTGCTGCACCACTGTGCCACCCTTCACTGCCTACATTTTAAAATTATGTGTCCTATTCATATGGCAATTTAATAGCAAATAAAACAATAGCAAATGTGCACTAAAAATACGGCAAAAGAGTTCAGCTGGTGCAATACATGTTATGTAACTTCTGAGTCAGGAGTGGTTAATTGTCATATGTACCGGCAATGGAATAGTGAGATTCTTATTTGCAGCAACATAACAGGTCTGTAAACACAGTACACACAGATAACGTAATAAACAACTATACAATAAATTAATAACCCAATACTCATTTAAAAAAAGACCAAAGCATTTGGTGCAACCAAAGTCATTTCATAGTTTCTAGTTGAGGTTATTGTTGTATAGTTTTCAAGAGCCTGATAGTTGTTTGGAACAAAACTATTCGTCAGCATGGTGGTCATCATTTTCAGACTCCTGGAACTTCTTCCCTATAGTAGGAGTGAGATGAGAGTGTGGCCGAGAAAGTATGGGTCTTTGATGAGATGAAGAAGTGTCTTGATCCAAAACGTCACTCATTCCTTGTATCCAGAGATGCTGCCTGTCCTGCTGAGTTACTCCAGCATTTTGTGTCTATCTCGGGTCTTTGATAATGTTGGCTGCATTTTGGAGTCAGCGTCTTCTACAAATTCCTTTGATGATGGGGAGGTCAGTACCCGTGATGGACCAGGTAGTGCCCGTCACTGTTCGTAGTCTTCGTTTCTGCGCTTTTGAGTTGGTGAAACGGGCCATGATAGTATTTTTATGAAGTGGTTGAAATTTTAATGCAACTTGATGGATGTGGTTAAATTTTACACAGTCAGTTGCTGCTAAATACTTAAGAGATGTGACAGCTACCACATCAAGCGGCACCTCAGTGAGACATGCCTGGGTGTGAATTTAATTCTCTTCCTGACAGATCAGTACGAACTCAGTGACTAAGCCTGATTAGCTGCTGCTAAAAATAGCTAAGCAGTTTAATGATTCTGGCTGCTTTGCTGTTTTTGTTTGTTCTATGGTTCTATGGTTTCTTTGTTGTTCCTGTACCATGGGTCGATTAGAAGGTTTCATAAATGATCTTTTACTTCGAGTCGTACAGCACTGAAACAGGCCATTCGGACCAGCTGCTCCATACCATTATAAAATACGGACAATATCCATGCCAATACCACCCTCCTGGTTTATAGTGGGCAGCTGTGTTTAGCAGAGAAAAGGGCACATAAGCCTTATTTCTTTATTTTGGCATTTTTTTAGGATCTAAGCATCAGATTTAGTTTTTTTTTAGGGTTAAATTTAGAGATACAGCTTTGAAACTGGCCCTTTGGCCCATTGGGTCCGCACCGACCAGCAATCATCAATTCACTAGTTCCCTCTTCCACATTCGGGACAATTTACAGAAGCCAATTAACCTACAAACCTGCACGTCTTTGGAATGAGGGAGGAAACCAGAGCACCTGCAGAAAACCCACGCGGGCTCAGAGACCGTACAAACTCCTTGCAGACGGCACCCGTAGTCAGGATCAAACCCGGGCCTCTGGAGGCTGCAAGGCAGCACCTCCACCACTACACCACTGTGCTGGCCAAATGGCATTTTTGGCCATCTCTAACTATGCATAATTTAATTGAGACACACGAGATTGCAGATGTTGGAATCTTGAGCAAAAGACAAACTGCAACATCAGTCAGGACCTCCTTCAGATTTATTTAAATTGAGTTGTGTAAGAATCAGCCACATGGGGTGGGTCACGTATACGCCAGACTGGGTAAGGATTGCAGATTTCCTTTGCCAAAAGACAGCGGTGAAGCAGATGGAACCCCAAGAGTCTGCTTTCTGAAGAAAGTTATTGTCCCAAAACATTATTTATCCATTCCCTCCAGGTTAGTAAGTTCCCGGTTCATATTAGTTTCTAGTTAATGTTGACCCACTCCACTGTCCAAGTTCAAATGTTGGCAAGCCTCTTGCAGCATGAAGGCATGGATTTCCTGCTTGTCAATGTCAGTTTAGATTCTAGTTTATTTTAGTGTTATGTTTAGTTCAATGTGGTGTTTAGTGAGGCTTAGTTGCATGGAAAAGGCCCTACGAGCCATGCTGATCAACGATCATCCATTTACACTAGTTCTACATTATCCTTTCTCATTCACACATTGTTGGGTTGTGGGAGGAAACCAGAGTACCTAGGGTCACAGGGAGAACATGCAAATTCTGGACAGACAGCACCCAAGGTCAGGATTAAACCTGGGTTGCTGGTATTGTGATGCAGTAACTCTACCAGCCGCTCCACTGTGCCGAGTTCTTAGGATGCAATCCTTGCACTGAATCAAATAGCAATTGATTGAATGCTGGCTGAATTCATTCAGAAAAAGATTCTTATAATCACTTCTGATTTGTTCTGCCCTTGAAACCTCCCAGTCTTCCACCTTTTTCTTCTCTCAGCAGCTGCAAAGGAGTGACCAAGAGTGATGGTTTCATGATTAGTGAAAATGGAAGATGCAGCAGGTGACCATTTCTGAAGTGCACTGGCCAGTTCAGCCACCAAAATCTCCAACAGAAGACCTCTGCTCAGCTTTATAAATAATTATAAAGCAAATCCAGCTTGCCAGAGCAGACACTGAAACAATGTTCAAAGAGGATTGACATCGCACGTATGAAAGTGCTTGTGTGACACCCAAGAACTGCGGATGCTGGAATCTTGAGCAAAACACAAAGTGCTGGAGGAACTCAGCGCATGTGCGGTGGGAACGCACCAAGAAAAGTCCCGACCCTAAACGCTGTCTGTCCCTTTCCTCCACAGATCCTGCCTGACCTTCTGAGTTCCTCCTGCACTTTTAGTTTTTCTTGTGGGATACATGCTATTGCACAATTGAACGTGGCAAATATTACGAGCTGCACTATAATGCTTTGATCACAACTTAAATCAAAGTTGTGCACCACGTTTCACTGATTCTGTTGGTAGTATAAATGGTAAACAGCGTATTGTCTGATTTTGGCTGCCTGCTCCGTAAATTGAATTGAGTGACTCCTGTTCCTTAGGGTGAAAACTATCCTTTAGGATGTTAAACTGTTGAGGACTTAAAAATGAGGAGAAATGAGCGGTGGAAATGAATCGATGAGATTGGTTTGGGAACACGTGTTAATTTGATGATTCAAATGGCCTCTTTCAATGCTGAAACGGAAAATGAGGAAAGGGATGATGAAGATGTTTGGAGCATAGTTTGTGGTGTATACATCATTTAATGTGAAGAGGATGAAAATAACATGTGACTGAAGAAGGAATGTGAGTGACGACCATTTTAAGCTTTGTTTTCTCTTCCTATAGATGCTGCCTGACTGCTGAGTACTTCCATCATTTTCCGTTTTTGTTTTGATTACGCTATATGTAATTTATAAGGCTGATTCTACACAATAGTCTATCATGATTTCAAAGCATCCACGCGCAATTGAAATTGTACACGCGGTCATTTGTATTAATTCAGTCCATCTCCAAATGGGTCTTTTTCAGCAAAGTATTTTTATTGCTGACGTTATCGTACAATTATAATGCATTAACACTTTACAACCTGTTGCAGAAGAAATATTTATAAGCACAAGCCCGAATTGCAGCAGGAGAGAATTTGCAGGCAAATATGTAAAGAACTTTGTAAAGAAGTATGTGAAGCCACAGTGAAGGGTGCGGTTATGTGGTAATATGAAGCATTTGTATTGTAAAGAAGTTGCACAATGGCCCGTGAATTCCCTGGCACCTGTGCAGTAGAGGCCTCCCCACATCTGCCGGTCACCTTTTAAGCTCAAACTCCATCCCAGAATTGCAGCTACAAGAACATCTGCTTCATCCAAGGTAGACACAAAATGCTGGAGTAACTCAACGGGACAGGCAGCATCTCTGGAGAGAAGGAATGGGTGATGTTTCGGATCGACACCCTTCTTCAGACTGATGTCGGGAGTGGGCGGTACAGAGGTTGAATGTAATCGGAGACAGTAAGACTGGTGGGAGAACTGAGAAGGGGGAGAGGATGGAGAGAGAGGGAAAGCAAGGGCTATTTGAAGTTAGGGAAGTCAAGGTTCATACCGCTGGGGTGTAAGCTACCCAAGCGAAATATGAGGTGCTGTTCCTCCAATTAGCGCTGGGCCTCACCCTGACAATGGAGGAGGCCCAGGACAGAAAGGTCAGATTGCAAATGGGAGGGGGAGTTAAAGTGCTGAGCAACCAGGAGATCAGGTAGGTTAAGGCAGACTGAGCTGAGGTGTTCAGCGAAACGATCGCTGAGCCTGCGCTTGGTCTCGCCGATGTACAGGAGTTGTCACCTGGAACAGCAGATACAGTAGATGAGGTCGGAGGAGGTACGTGAACCTCTGCCTCACCTGAAAAGACTGTCGAGGCCCTTAGATAGAGTCGAGGGGGGAGATAAAGGGACAGATGTTGCATCTCCTGTGGTTGCAGGGGGAAGAACCGGCGGGGGGGGGGGACGAGTTGACTCTGGGGTTGCGGAGGGAATGCTTTCCATAGAAAGGGGAGGAGATGGGAAGATGTGGCTACTAGTGGGATCCCGTTGGAGGTGGCGAAAGTGCTGTATCCAGCTGATGGGGTGGAAATTGAGGACCAGGGTGACTGTTGCGAATGGGGGGAGGGGGAGCAAGAGCGGAGCTGCGGGATATCGAGGAGACCCTAGTGAAAACCTCATCTGTAATGGAAGAGGGGAACCCCCGTTTCCTAAAGAATGAGGACATCTCGGATGATATATTAAGGAAAACTTCATCCTGGGTGCAGATGTGGCGTAGACGGAGGGATTGTGAGTAGGGGATCGAGTCTTTACAGGAAGCAGGGTGGGAAGAAGTGTAGTCTAGATACTTGCTTCATCCAGGTGGTCATAAAACCCTGCATTGGCTCATTAGTGCCCATCCTGAACCACCAGTCTGAATATCACATCAGCCCCCTCAGAGAGCCTTTAAGGAGAACAAGGCAAATCTCTGAGCTCAGACCAAACCTTGTTTAAAATGAGGGTAGACAAAAGATCCACCAGTGCTCCACTCCACAGCAATAGAACATGAGGGATCTCCAAATCAATAAATTATTTATTCCCCATCTTTCCACCCCATTCCTATACCCCACACGGAAAATCGACTTTACTATCCTTTCTAGGAAGCTCACATACTTTGAAGCTCTTATGGGTTACGTAATATATTCCCCAGTTTTCATTTGTTCACAGGATGTGTTCATCTGTGCCAATGTCATATAGATGAATCTGTAATTGCGGGTTTGCAACAATGTGGTGAGAGCCAGATTGAGGGGGAATGGTGATTTCTTTATCCTGAAGAACCTTGGTGATCTAGATTGGTTTATATGAAAATTCCAAATCACGATTACTGTTGCTCAAACTAGCTTTTCTAAATTAAAATCCAGTTAGATCCAATTGCTTGAATTTAAACTGCCCTGCTACATGGTAGGATTCAAGCCCATGTCCTTGGATCAATAGCCCAGAATTCTGGCTGCTGCTCCAATGGTACCAACCCCTTGTTCATTATGAACCAGGAAAACTGTAAAATAAAGATAGAGCTGAATGCTTGATGAAATCAACTCTTGAAAGCTATGATAAATTGTACACAGTACCTCCCTGTGGGAAGGGACAATGTAGGGACCACTCAGGGAAGACAATTTGAAATGTTATGCACCAACTACTGAGAAACGGTGAACAACTTTTGATCTGTAAATTTGTTGGCCAATTTGGCCTGGCAATTTTTCAAACGCTTCAATCTGTCTCTGCAATTGAACCTCCTGAAGGAAATTTCTTGTCAAATGAATGTTCCTCACGAAAACTCAAGATAACTACTCAACAGAATTACTGATTTTTAAAGTCTGGACCATTGCCTTCCACAGGTGGTAGTTTTGAAAAAATATATATCTGTTCTGCAACATAGAAACATGAAATATTTGATTAGTTTCATTTAGTGTATTTTTCCGATCCATTTCATTCCAATATAATAATGTCACATTAGTTACTTTTGCCTCAATAGGCTTTAAGCATTTTTATACCTTGAGTTCAAAATGGCATTTTCGTTGAACACAAGAAATTACATTCTTTCTTCATTCTCCAGAATCTCTGCGTTACTCTTCTGCAATCCTGTGATTTCCAGCATAATTATGTCCCTGTTCTTTGGCACAGGAATGATTTATATTATCCCAGTATAGATTGTTTGTGGACAGGCAATTTGTCTCTATTTCTTTAGCCTGCTGTATAGCCTTTGCACTGCCTGGTGGCATCTGGACCTCGAATGTCATGTCAAATTTTTTATAGTCAACTCGGAACGCACCTTTCTCCAAGGAGATGCAAGACTCAAAGCGGTGACCCCAAAGAATCTCATCTTCTTTGTAAGATGTCCTAGCTTGGCAGGTCATTCCTGTAAGGAAACACAAAGTAAAGAGCCATCCCTCAAATCACACCATTGCAGCGTCCCCCATGATCATGCTCCATCGTTCAAGGTCCTGGTCCATCATCTACCGAAGATCCATTTAATTATTCACACATATTATGTTAATGGGCTCGGCCACTAATAATGCAATAGGGACACAGTACAAAACTAAAGACACACTGTTTTAATTATTTAAGACTTTGGTGATTTTGTATCTTGAAAAATGGATGCAATTATAGCCGGTTTACCTAAATAATTACCTACTGGCCTCTGGGGCAATGCATTGGTTTCTATGGCGTGACAAACACTAACGTAAAGATACATTGAGTAGGCGTAGTCTCTAATTTCCAGAGGAATGAGAAGTGATCATATATTTGAATTAAATAAAAATTCTTAAAACACTTAACATAGTAAATGGTGTGAATTACTTTCCACCAGCTTGAAAGTTTAGACAAAAGGGGTCATCATTTCAAGATGAGGTGTTGGCTATTTGGTACAAAAATGAAGAGAATTTTTTTCACTCGGAATGTTGTGAGTCCTTCGAATTTTATATCCCAAAAGTCTAAAAATGGTCTGTGGATGATTAGATTCAATATTGAGATTGATATTGAGTATTGGCCACTCGGAGCTTTTGGAGATCTCTCTGAACTTTTTAAACTCCAAACAATAAATGGTGGGTGTTCTTAATATATTAGCACACCACATTACAGGAATCAATCTAGTTGCATCTCCCTTACCCTAGTCCTTCCTTGTCTAAAACTGCACACAGTACACCAATCTATCCCACAGTCCAGACCCTCCACCATTGACTTCATCTACACTCCATGCTTCTTCGGGAAAGCAGCCAACATAAAACGAGACCTTTCCCATCCAGGTTTTCTCCCCACTCCTATTGGGCAGAATATACAGGTTGAAAGCAAGCAATGCAAGATTCAGAAACAACTTTCCATCTGTTATCAGGCTTGTGAGCAGTCATTCCATAAGTTAGAGTACAATTCAATTCTCCTCTACCTTATTGCAGACATTGGATTTCGTCTCTGGAACTCTTGTGCTATTATGCTGTGAACTATATCTACCATGTGTATCTTTCCCTTTGCTCCACCTATTGTACTTGAGTCTGCCTTTATTGCACTACACATGACATTAATAAGCCTAAACCTCAACCTACCCAGGCCAAAATAATTACAATTGTATTTCCTTACTCCTTTATTTTTGACTTAACAATTCTTCTTCTCCGCCCTGTCGAACCACAGGAGGTAAGTTTTGCTAAGACAATGATATAAAATGGGCAATGCAGGATTAGACTCCTGAGAGTATCGAACAGTAAAACAATCGGGGGACTTGGGAAGAGGGCAGGCAAGTGGAGTTGACGCAGAAGATCCATTCTGACTGTACTCAATGCTAAAACGGGCTCAAAGTGACTCAGAAGGTCAGTTTTTTTCCTCAAATGCACTTACGACCTATTCCCCTTGCAAGATAAACTCCAAAAATGTATGCTCAAATATGCACCATGCTGTGCGACAGATTGTATATGAAGCAGTGAAGAGGGAGAGCGTAACTAACCTGTAGATTCAACGATGCCTTCCAGGATCACAACGATTTCAAACTGTTCTTTCTTCAAGGAGTCTGCAGACATTTCCCACAAAGGACTGCTGTCATTTATATCATGGGTTATGGTCTGTGGTTCCACCAGAAAGAGTCGGTCTTTCCCTGTGTCGTAGCCAAGATTAATTTCTGTCTGCTCCAGAGGTATGAATTCACCTTCTTTTGTTTGCCTGGATTTGATGAGCTTGGCTCTTAGCTTTGCGTCAACCATGTGGCTGTCCCGTAAGTCACCAACCCTGAACATCAGGCAAAAGCACTCATCTCTGGGTGATACCACAGCATACTTGCTGAATTTCAGAGTCTCGGCTCGCTTCTTGGGCCGTGAGATCTTCACAAACACACAGCCCACCATCATGGCGTCGATCATGGAGCCAACGATGCACTGAGCTATGAGTAAAATGACCCCTTCTGCACAATTTGAAGTCACCATGCGAGAGCCATAACCAATTGTCCTTTGACTTTCAATAGAGAGCAGCAAGGCAGAGACAAAGCCATCCACGTTATTGAAGCAAGGTTTCCAATTCACTTCCCCCACATGATTGATGTCATTTCTAAAGTAAGCGACTAAGAAGTAAAGAGTTCCAAAGGTAATCCAGGTCACAAGGTAACACATTGAGAAGACTACGATGAACCAGCGATACTTCAGGTCCACTATTGTAGTGAAAAAGTCAAGCAGGAATCGCTGCTTTTCTTGAATGTAACCAAGATTCACTTGGCATTTGCCATCTTTCATTACGTACCGTTGTCGCTTCTGTTGATTTGAAATATTGAAGAGTTGCCTGGTGTCATCTATCAGTTTACAACGCTGGTTTGGTGATGTGGGAACAGTTGAGAAATTTCTTATTGAAGGCCGCAAATTGCGGTTATGATTTGGGAGGTTGGGTAGACTGCCGGCATGTGGTAGGAACCACTTCGAGTTGGTATCTGGCACCATTTTCTCTCTGGGTAATATTCGATGACGTTTGTAACGTTCATCCACATCGCTGGGCGCACGCAACCTGGGCTTTATCGCTGGGTTGGGTGCAGGTGACTGCCAGTTCATATCTGGACTGGAAATATGGAGGAGAGCTGAAGCACTGTTGGTTGCATGGGCTTCACAGTCATTGTAGTCTAAGTTTGAAATGTTGCTCATTCTCCCTGAAGCTGCTGAATTCCTACATTGTGGAGATTGTGCCGTTTCTTCTATCGCGGGTATCAACTTGGTTTCTGACTGCATGAGAGAAATTATTGAAATATTTGTAGTTTGCCTTAAAAATTGTTCTACACTACTAACTAACAAAAAAAAGAGGTAAATTTGACCTGAAATACTGGTGGAAATTGGCCAATATATGATCAATTACTTATGATAATCACCTTTGTCCTACCAAGTTCACGCCATGGACCTTTCCAGAGGATAGACTGCCAACCCATTAATTTTATTAACTAGAACTTCCATCACCACGTTCATCCCATATTCAGTCTTTCAGATATGAAAAATACTTATTAATCAACAGGTGTGGATTTCATGAAACATAAGCAGGCAACATGAACATGTTGTTGCTAATGTTTCATGAAATGTTTCATGAACTTATTTGTCCCAATAAGTTGTTTTCTTATAGCAATTTTAAGGAACTTTCTGACTCACTGCTGTAACAATAGTCAATTACATGCAACTATAGAGGGAGGATGGGATCAAAGAAACAATTAATCCCCGCACATAGATGCAGAACGTCTGTTATATTGCTGTTCCCACATAGTTCTGTCTGAATCTAGCTCCCAAATAGAAAAGCCATTGAATTAACATGAACTATATGGAGTAGTTAGTAGAATCATACAAAATACAGCATGTACACAGGCCCTTCAGCCCACCTGGTCCAGTCTGACCATCAAGCACCAATTTACACTAATCCTATTTAATTCTCTCATTCCTGTCACATCACCCAAAGTTCCGCCACTCACCTATGTGTTGAGGGCACTTTGCAATGGCCAGTTAACTTTAATGGTCCAATATGTGATCAATCACCTGTGATATAGTTCTCCCATTGACCAATCTACTGTTGATTCTAATATTTTATGTCAGTTCAAATGCTGTGCAATAACTCTAACCTGTAAATTCATTTTGGAGGTGATTGAGGATGCTGACGGTAAAACAAAATGGGCAACTATAAATCAGTAGCTCTCTTTATGAGCTCAGAAGCTCCTCTTTCATGTCATCTTTGAAAGCAGTGCAGTATTATACAGGATTATACAGGATTACACTGAATTGATTGTCACAGAATTGGGTCCCAATAAGTTTGTGCTGCCATTTCTGCTCTGCTCATATCTCACTCCATTTCTATCCAATTTTATCAGCATAAGAAAATAAAGAACACAAAGTTTTGGATTTAACTCAGCGAGTCAGGTATCACATCGAGGATATGGACAAGCGACGAAGTGTCCCAACCTGAAACATCAGCAATCTATTCCCATCACAGATGTTGCATAACCCGCTAAGTTAGTCCAGAACTTTGTGTCTTTTATTTCTAAACCACCATCTGCAGTTCCCCATGTCTCCACTTTATCAGCATAAGCCTCTATCCTATTCTCCACAAATACTTCTTTCCTTTCCATGAATATATCTGTGTTATTCACTTTAACCACCTGAATTTTTCATTTGTTGAAGTTGACTCTTTGGATAGAGCTTTCTTCTGAATTCTGAACTGTCTCCTAACCTTGGCCACTGGTAATAGCCCTTCTGCTCAAGTGCAAAAGTTTCCTTATATTCCTTTCTGTCAAAACTTTACATTATTAAAAGAACCGTACCATGTTTTTTAAAATTTGGTAAACATAGATTTGCACATTTTCATGACACCACCATTGATTCTTGGGCTATGTATTTTTGATTTACAAAGCTATGTTTCACAACAGCAAATAGTCAACTGCTCTGCCTATACAAGTACACAGTGTCAAAATACTCCTAATACGTCTCACCCAACCATTGGGATTTCTGAAATGTCACTTCATGTAAAGGTTTCACTTTACCAGGATTGTATCCATTTTATAAATCAAGCAAAGGCTGTTTCATGTGCCCAACTCAGCTGTATTTTTTCATGAGACCCATCCATATCCTAGTCTAATAGCAAGGTAGGCAGCCAACCCAATTTGTAGTCCAACAGTAAGACAGTTCATAGGGCGATGGAGGTATTACATTTTGATTACGAGTGTAATCACACGTAAGAACATCAGAAATTGTACTTGCTACTGCACTGCCAGTTTTATTGCCACCAACTGTAAAACCTAATTTGTGATCCTGGATTAGATCAACCAATTTAGAAATAGTTGAGCATAAGTTTTCTAAAAGGATAATAACATAAATACATGCATGAATGGTAGTAATCTTATTGACGCTGCTTTGAAGTTAGTGATATTGTTGTTGAATTTCTTCAGCAATTCCACTTTACTGCTCAATCTCCATTCCTTTCAAATATGCCGATCACATCCTTACATTATCATTACTCAACAGGCCAAGATGGGATAGTAGGAAAAATGTTTTTATATCAAACTACACATCCTAATTGTCAAATTTGTCTATTTGTCAAATAGCCAATAATTTATAATGGAGTTAAAATAATCATCATATGCAGTAGATTATTCAATGGTTAGGACTGTTTCTCATTTAACTGGAACAACTACATGTAGATTTACCAACCATTACTGAAAATGTTCCATATCGACCTGCATCCATCATAAGTCTTGGGAGATATGCCAACATGTGCTTGCCTTTAGGAGTTTGAGCTGGAGGTATGGAGTTTCGACGGTTTCTGTTCTCCTTGTAATTAGTTGGCGTAGAGTTAATGTGTTGATAAGCATAGGCGTCATTGTCTCTGTACAGATCCATGCTGCAGCTCATCGTGGTAGTTTTCATGGTGGATTTTACTGCAATATACAACACATAGTAATGCCTCCCACACTCGTGATGCATAAAGAATTCCCCTTGTTATTTTAGAATCAACCTGATGAAATACTTTGGAGATGATCTCTCCGTTTTAAATGAGTTAAGATAACTTTTTTTTAAATGCATGTTTTGTTTTCCTGTATTAAAATGCAAAATAGCGAGGAGAATGAAAACCTGAAATAAAGAAGACAGAAAATGGTTGAAATGCGCAGCAGGTCAGGCAGCATCAAAGGAGAGAAAATCAGTTAGTGTTTCAGGTTAATGTCAACAGAACAAATGAAAGGTCATTTGACCTGAAGTGCAATATTTGGTTCTATCTTTATAGTAGTTTCAGGAATTGACAAAGTTAGACGTGCTAATTCTAGTATCATCGGAAGGTTTGCTGAGTTTTTGGTCGATGCAGCTATTTTGTAACTCTGGACCTCTGCACACACCATCTTTGACTGTAAATAATTTAACTCATAGTGCCATTCCTTTTTCTACACGAAGAAAATAAATTTTCTCAGGAGGTTTGGATATTTTAATATCCACTCAATAAGCTACTTTTAAAATATAATTTCTTTTTGAAGGAAATACTGAGGTAGATGATGAAAAGCTTGGTACATTTTCTAATTTCAACGTGATCGAGATGCCCATCTAAACTAGTCCCGTTTGTGAATGTTTGATATATTATTTCCTATCATGTACCTGTTTAAATGATTTTATTGAACCTGTCCCAACAACTTTCTCTGGCAGCTCATTCCATATACGTGCCACTCTCTATGTAAAAATGTTGCCCCCCCGGGTACCTATTAAATCTTTCCTATTTCACTTCAAACCTATACCATCAAGTTCTAGATTTCCCTTCATGGGAAAATGACTCTGTGCTCCTCGTGATTTTATTTCACCGCTATATGATCACCCCTCAGTATCCTGTGCTTCAAGGAACCTATTCTGCCCAACCTTTCCCCATAATCCAGTTTCACGAGTCAACATTCTTGTAAAGCTTTCCAGCTCAATTCTGTTAACCCAGACTGCCTCCTCCCCCTCCCCACCTCTCCCTCAGCCCTCGGGCCCTGACATTCCTTCTCCATCTCCCCCCACCCAAGTCGGACTAGCTTCTCATTTTCACACTACAAACAGCCTACAATAGCCTGTTTCCTTTATCATCAACACTTTTTTGCATATCTTTCATTCATTGTTCTTTATCTTTCCACAGCACTGTCTATATCTCTCGTTTCCCTGATCCCTGACCAGTCTGAGGAAGGGTCTCGACCTGAAACGTCGCCTATCTCCTTCGCTCCTTAGATGCTGCTGCACCCGCTGAGTTTCTCCAGCTTTTTGTGTAACCCCAGCTTAATAGCATCCTTCCAATAGTAGGGGGACCAAAATGGTACACAATACTCCAAATGCAGCCTCATAAATATTTTCTACAACTGCAACATAACATTACAATTTCTATACTAATTTCACCCACTATCGCACTATACCACCCATCTTTCCCCCCTCCTTACTGTCCCCTTCCATCTATATCTCTCTGTCTGGCTTTACATTTCACCCTTCTTCTCTCCTCATCTGACATCCCTTTGTCTCCTTTTCATCACAAGCCTTTGTTCACTCATCTGCCTATTGAACCCACCCCCCCCCTTACCTGCATTTACCTATCACTTACCAGGCTTTGTCCCACCCCCACCTCTTTTCCAGCTATGTCCTTCCTTCTACAATTGGCCCGACCCAAAATGTCGCCTGTCCATATCCTGAAGAGATGCTGCCTGAGTTGCTGAGTTACTCCAGCACTTTATAAACTAGCCCCTGCAGTTTCTTGTGTCTTCTATCCTCAATGCCCTGATTGGTGGAGGCTAGTGTGCTAACTGCCTTCTTCATCATCTAGAATTTGAAGTTCACCAGAATATCAATTTGTTTAGAAGGCACTGCCAAGGAACCCATATTAGAACGTTCTCCGGTAATGCAATGGTGCTGAGGGATACTTGGATACATAGTTTGTGGAATGACATCCATCCCTAGAAAGCACTGTTGGACCCCAGTAGGATGCTGTGCAACAATAGCAGCAGGGTTTAAAAATTGTATCTGAGCAGACTGCAACCTCCTTGGGTAGAGAAATTCAAAGCTTTTCCATCAAACACACTTTGTTTGTTTTTGCTCATCACCGCTCAAGGGACTGGGCCAAGGGGAGAGAGAAAAGATATGAGAGAGGAAGTGATAAACTGATTGGTCAGGTACAACTGGGTCATAAATCTTGGGGAGCACCTGGTGGCGCAGCGATAGAGTTGCTGCCTTACAGCGCCAGAGACCCGGGTTTTATCCTGACTACGGGTGCTGTCTGTACGGAGTTTGTACGTTCTCCCCATGATTGCATGGGTTTTCTCTGGATGCTCTGGTTTCCTCTCACACTCCAAACGTACAGGTTCGTAAGATAATTCGTTTTGGTAAAGATTGTAAATTGTCCCTCTTGTGTAGAATAGTGCTAGTGTACAGGGATCGGTGGGCTGAAAGGCCTGTTTCCGCATTGTATCACTAAATTAAACCAAAATAAATTGCTAACCTGAATATGGTCCACTACCTGAAGAAGGGTCTCGACCCAAAACGTCACCTATTCCTTCGCTCTATAGATGCTGCCTCACCCACTGAGTTTCTCCAGCATTTTTATCTACCTTCGATTTTTCCAGCATCTGCAGTTCCTTCTTAAACACAAGGTTCACTACCCTATTCTTTGACCACAACACCAGATTCTATCCTGCAAAACCACATACTAATTATTTTCACGTCAATGGAATCTTGTGTCGTTCTTCTAAATGCAAGAGTGCAGAAGCTCTAAATCTCTCCGCATGTCACAAATGCGCCATCAATGGAGTTAATTAGGTGAATCTCCTCTCCCTTCCCTCCGTCATAATTATGTCCCCTTTTGGGAGGATGACCAGAACTGTACGCAATATTCCAATTACGGCATCACCAGAGCTCTCTATCTATTCTTGACCTCAAATCCTCTTGCAGGAGAGCTTGTCAATGACGGAGAGGACAATGCCACAAGGTAAGAGGGAGAGATAAAAGGCCAATGAAAGAAAAATGTGCCGAGAGAATATATAAATTAGAATAGCTGAAAATTCAGATTAATTTCCGATTAATTACACCTGCTGTATTTTGCTTTTGAATTTTATGTTGATGAACAATATTTAATGAAAATAATAACAATATTTAATGAAATTATCCATAGAACAGCACAGCCCAGGAACAATGTTGGTGCCTAACATGGTGCCTAGCTGAACTAATCACACATGCCTGCAAGTGATCTATATATCCCCCCACCATTCCTTGCAAATCCGTTTGCCAATCTTAAAAATCTTAAACAATCTTAAATGTTGCAATTCTGTTCAACAAAATCAATTTTCATACCTAAATCAGCTTCTGCACTGCAAGAAGAATGGCACTATCATATCTGCCTCCACAACCACCCATTGGGAGTCAAGGAAAGAGTGTTCACATCACGGCCCCGTTTCCATCAATCTTTCCACCACCAACCACAAGAAGCACAAGAAATGCAAGAAGCAATTGTATGCAGATGCCGAGAAGTGTGTTTAGCTCTGGCTGAACAATTTCTAATCATGTGCTGTGGACTCAATAAGAGGACCACCCATTATATTTTCCCCCTCACACTCATTGTGACTATGCCATGATTTTGTTTTTTCCAACATCTACAGTTCCGTCTTAAACATGCCATGATTCTCAATCAACAGTAACTATTCATTAATTTATTCTCATTGCTGTGTAAAAATATATGCATTACCTTTAAAGTCAATAACATTTATAGAACACTGTTATCTTTTAGACCTATGCAGGACTAGATGGTGTTTCCTTTTCTTTCATTTTAAGCTGTGGATCTTTATATCCGATGAACAGAGCGCTTCTTATTTCAGGCCCTCAATGTCAGCACAAAATATTTACTGGCCAAGGAGAAAACAATCCAATTGGAGCTTCCTTTGTTCCACAACAATACTCCTTGTATCTAACCTGAGAAGAACACTTCTCCTTGGGCCAGGATTACTTTTTACTCCATTTTCAGGACCACCTGTCCAATAATTTATTCCAGTCCAGACTGATGCAAATCCACCTGAATCAAGTTTGAAGCACTGGATATTTTGATGTGAATGCTTGAGTATAACTTGCTTCACATCAGTGTCATTTGAAACCCCCACATGCACCCTTTCCATTACACTTTTTCCTCTGTGAAGAGATATGATAGTGTTATTGCTGATTATACAAAGTACAAAAACCTCAGCTTTGTTTGCATTTGTGCATTCATACGCTTATTGCTTTTACAGAATGTGACCATGTCACCTTTCACAAACGATACACAAAACCTAACCTTGGGTCTTTTTAAACAAAGTAAATGTTACAATTCTGCTGAACAAAATCCATTTTCATACCTAAATCAGCTTCTGCACTGCAAGAGGAATCTGAATGTACAATTGGAATTCTTGGAGCCTCCCTCTGGACTATTTCAGGAAAGAATCGATAAAGTTCCAGACCGTAAGTATTCTTGAGCCAGTGCGTAGCCTCATACACCGCTCATTGTCTTCTGATGCTTATTCTCCCTGCTTATATATTGTTGTTTTTTCCAATTAGAGGTGCTGAGATCGAAACCAGTGTAGTCACTTCCAGTCCTTCATAGAACAGGCTGTTTGTTAATCTGTCTTAATGTCACACTGCATTACCTCAGGATAAATTAATCAGGAAGGTTGGGCCCAGCAAAGACGACACAGAATTCCCTAGCTTGTGACTGACGGAGCTTGAAAATGACAGCATCTTATGTTTATATATTGCCTGTACCATGGATATGACACAAACCACTTTACAGGAACATCATCCAAATCTGACACTCAGACACATGATGAAATATCAGGATAGATGAACAACATTTTGGCCACTTATTTAAGTTTTAACCAGAGTCTGAAAGGAGGCAGAGAGACCTGAGCAGTTTAGGAAGGGAATTCCAATGTTTATGCTCCAGGCAGTGAAGGACACAGTCACTAATGGTGGAGACAGTAGATTCAGAATGGTCAAGAAGCCTGAGGTGGACTAGCACAGATGGAAGTCAATCTTTTCTAGAACACGAGATTACAAAGGCTGAATAAGGTGACATTGGAGGATCTGAGCAAGTGTGCAAAATACTTCTAGATGCGCTGGGACGCATCCTCAGTGATGCGACCTGGGGTCATTGGGTGTTTCGGGTCAGACACCCTCGCCCAGGCGACCCAGCCGGGGTTGATCAGGCCCCGACTTGCGTCCCAGCAGCAACCGCCCACGGATCAGCCATCTTAATAACTACTCTGCAGGGGTTGGGAGATTCTAGTGCATGTATGGACTGGGCTCTGTGGGGGGTGAGTCCTGGCCGGGCTCCTCCTGCGTCTCACCAGGTTGCACTATGGGATTGTAAAATGAGACATTGCTTAATAGGTGATCACTGAACACGAGCTGATGTGAATTTAAGAGACAGGTAGGCAAGATTTGAATGACAAGTTTACAGAGGGTAGAAAAAAGGTTTGATGGTCAGGAATGCATTGGGATAGTCAAAGCCAGAGATAACAGGACATTTCTGACTGTCTCAATGTCTGGTGAGCTGAGGTAGAGGGAGAGAGATTCATCCATTCAACTTCAGCAGTTGCTTAATTGGACAGGCTCTTGCCGCTTGAGTCAGAAGGCTACAGTTCAAGCCCCATTCTAAAAGTTAAAACACACACATCCAAGCTGATGATGCTAAGTAGTGCAATAATCGTCATATGAATTTTTGCCAAAATGCCTTTGAGCTGTGCGTTGCTTGTCTTTTACTTTAAAAAGTTGTAGTCAGAGTCATCGAGTTATTCACCATGTAAACAGGCCCTTTGACACCAATTCTCTGCTGACCAGCATGCCTTCTTCTTCTTCTTCTTTCGTGTGGCGTGCACAGCCTAAAGTCGTTGGACAACTTGTTCTATTTGATCTACCGTTTGTGCACGTCGAGTTGATTGCATTAGTCGAAACAGGGCGGACCATGTGAAGGTTGCAATCTTCCACCCCAACCAGCATGCCTATCCATACTAATACCACCTACCTGCATAAATTCCATATCCTTTTACGCTTGCTCATGGAATACCAGGTGCCTCTCAACTGTTGTGAATTTTCCTGCCTCTGCAACTGGAAGCTCATTCCAGTTAGCAGCTAATCGTTGTGTGAAACAGTTATCCCTCAGATTCCCATGAAACCTTCTCCTTCTCACAAACCTAAACCTAAACCAACGCTAGTTCACGCTAGTACCATATTATCCCAGTTGCATTCACTCACTACCCATTAGGGGCAATTTTACAGTCGGCAATTAACCTACACACCTTTCTTTTGGGATGTGGAAGGACAATGACGCCTTTGGAGGAAACCCATGCACTCACATAAAAATCATTCAAACTCCACACAGACAGCACCTGAGATCAGGATCAAACTCAGGTCTCTGATGCCATGAGGCAGCAGGACTACCAGCTACGCCACTGGGCCACTTTAAATTGTTTACTGTGAACAAGTCCTGCAGTGAGCCACTTTATTGGCTGAAAAGTCTGTTGGGTAAACTTAAGCTGTGAAGTCCGCTATATAAATTCAGCCATCATTTCTAAAATTCCTCTCTAAATCATCTGACAGATTTCTGCAGCACTCTCAATCTGTAATCTTCAATAAACTCAATGGTCACACTTTGTTTCTGGTCAATGGTCACTCTGCATACGACACCAGGCATATTAATCTTTGCAAATCAAATAGTTGGGATCAGTCCCATGGTACTATATGATTGTCCGTCTTGCTAAGCAGATAGATATTGGACTGAGTCATGTGTAGGGAGGAACTGAAGAAGGGTCTCAACCTGAATCAACACCCATTCCTTCTCTCCAGAGATGCTGCCTGTCCTGTGGAGATACTCCAGCATTTTGTGTCTACTATAGGAAGGAACTGTTGGTTTATACCAAAAATAGACCAAAGATGCTGGAGTAACTCAGCAGGTCAGGCAGCATCTCTGGCGAAAAGGAATAGGTGACGTTTCGGGTCACAACCCTTCTTCAGACTGTAAGATACAGGTGGAGAGTGGGGGGGGGGGGGGGGGGGGGGTTGGTTTGGAAAGTGGAGGAGAGAAAAGGCCAGAACCAAAACAGGACCAGCAACAGATGACCTCAGGAAGGGTGGAATCCGTAATAGCCCAGATGTGCTAGCGACAGGGGTATAATGATGTGAACAGTGGAACTAGTACGACGTCTAGGGTGGGAAGGGGAGGGGAGCAACGGGTGGAAGGAGGGCAGATATTCAGGATCTCACCTTATTTGTTCATGGTAAAGCCATGTTTAATCACAACCTCTGCTGATATGAATGAAAGCAATCTTCAGTTGTTTCTCATTGGCGAGACAACCCACTGGCAATAGACCACTTATCATTTTGTTGAATTTTCAATATTTGATTGCTTTGAAAGCTTTTTAGGATATCTACATCTCTCAATTGTTTGAACTTTTTTTTTCTAATGAATAATCTCAGCAAGTAGCCTGGAAAGGGTTGTATTTTATTGTGTCATTAATTTTATTTAGTACAATATTGAGTAGATATTTGTGTTGCCCAATTGTAAAGTCATATTAGCGTTTGCATGGGATGAGATTCAATCAGAGGTTGGTCCATAAATAGAATGAGCCCATAGACTGAGCCGGAGGGCACTGGGCCAACTCAATTAATGATGTCAATAAAGTTTAATCTCTGTTATTGAGTTAATTGGATCACATTAGGCAAGTTGCAAGTGATGCTATAAAGATCTTTGTCAGTATTTGGTATGGATCTACCATCTGTGATAAAATGGATATGATTGGAGATACTGGCATTTCCTCGGGAGCTTCACTTTACTTTAGGCTTCAGAGACACAGCGCGGAAACAGGCCCTTCGGCCCACTGAGTCTGCATTGACCAGCGAACACCCCATACACTAACACTATCCGACACACTCAGGATAATTTACAATATTACCAAAGACAATTAACCTAAAAACATGTATGGCTTTGGAGTGTGTTAGGAAACCGGAGCACCCGGAGAAAACCCACGCGGTCACAGGGAGAATCTACAAACTCAGTACAGTCAGCACCCGTAGTCAGGATCGAACTCAGGTCTCTGACGCTATAAGGTAGCAGCTCCTCCGCTGCGCCGCCACTGTGAGCCCTCAAACTCAGGAATTCTCTTCATCACAATGTATTCATTTGCAGGCACAGCAGTTCACAGCACATGTTGCTCCCAGTAGCTATGGTTCATGCAGGCTTACATCTCTTACCTTCAGAGCACATTTACACTCTCCACACCGCTCACTTTTTACACAAACTTTCTTTTCACTGTCACCAGCTTACACTGCTCGGCCTACACTCACGCAACTCTCACAATACACAATACACATTCCTTTCACCACACAGTTCACACGTGCAGTTCCTCGCTGCCCCGCTTTCACAATAACCTCAGTTCCCATTGGCACTCTGATCACCACATTCAAGTCACACTGGCCTAATTTTGCTCCTATGACTTATCAACTTATCATTATCAAATTTTATGAAGAAAGCCCTGGTTAACTTGTGAATTACATTTTGTGCGTGTGAGTGTGAGAGTGAGTGTATGTGCCTGTGCATGTGTGTAACATGCACTCTAGAGCCCCAGCAGCATTTGATACACTGCACACTATCAAAGTCATTAATGAAGCAGAATAACAAATAAACCTGGATTTTTTTTCTTCCAAATTGAAACAGCTTTATTCATTATTGGAGTTGCTGACGTATTTAGCCCCAGCAGAACTCCAACTGATGGGATATCGCTTTTCCCTTTTTGTAGACTTCAACAACCTGAGAAATCTCCAGTCTAGCCACAGTACCATTGCTCTTAATAAATATTTATATTGTTATATTGATGACTGTTCCAGAGCAATTATGCCATCTATCACCCAAATCTTAAATCAGCTCAAACTATTTATCTCTATGCAAAGAGTTATTTTTCATTCCACACTAGGAATCCATGGTTTAGGATGTTGATTTCAGTTGTTGTCATGGGCATATTTTTTTCTATCTACTTTCTTTCCATCTCACCTTCCAGAAATAGATTACTTTCTCTTAACTGGGTACCTGCAGACTGACTAGGGGAGCCTGAAATTCCATTGCCTAAATAGTGCGAAGCATGAAATGAGCAAGAGGGAAAATAAACTAGAATGAATCACAATGGAAGTGGAAGGGATCTTGCAGTAATAGGATTATGCAGAGCTAGTAGAGCTTAAAGAAAGGGAAATCATATTGCATATCTGTCAGTCTTCTTTAAAGTGGTAACTTTACAGGTAGGACCAATGGATGTGGTGTCTTGTGAATTTCAAAAGGCCTTCGATAAGATCCACACGAGAGAATATTAAACAAAAATAGAGTACTTTAGGTTGTGAATAATACACCGTCATGGATTGAAGTTTGGTTAATGTATAGAAAGCCAAAAGTAGGTGTAGAGTTGCTACCTTACCACACTAGTGACCCATATTCAATCCTGACATCTGCTGCTGTTTGTGTAGAGTTTGCATGTTGTCACTTTACTTCGGAGTCACGTGAGTGACTACGTGAAGAAGCCCCGCCTGGCGCTTGATCGGCATTCCGTCGATGCTGTCGGTAGGAGAAGAACTGCAGAGCGCAGCTCCACCAGCGGTGAGGAATAGGCCCGCAGGTAAGTGATTATTTTTACTTCCAGGGCATTTCTAACTCTGTGAGGCTGGTGGGTAAAGACCAGGAGGAGTTTAAAAATAAAAATGGAGAAAGCTCCTAAAAAATCGCGGGTAAAACGTGTGTCCCGGGGAGGAGAAGAGTCGGGACAGCAGATTATTATGGAGCCGGTTCCGATACCGGTGGCCGTTGAAATACCCGTTAGCGAGCCTTTGGTTGCTCCACAAGCAGAAGCCACGGAGGAAAATCCAGTGCCTAAAAAATGTAAAAGGAAATCTGAAGGGCCCGTGGTTTCTGATGACTCTGATACTGGAAGTCCTCCAGATAGAAAAGCCTTATGGCTTAAAATGGATCAAATGGAGAAAATTATCCAGACAATTATCAACCAAGGGTCTAAAAACCCAGAATATTCCCAGGCAGCCCCTGAGGGGGTTCCATATCATGAATATGGTGCCAGTTTGAATTGGGAATTTGAAACTCCAGAGCCCGGGATTGGGCTGGAGGAAGTCTCCTTTGAGCAAGTCTCAGGAGTACCAGAGACTGATCCTGAAGGTGGTGATTTCGGTCATGAGTACCCACCACAATACAAAAATATTGCTCCAGGTGTGTCCTTTGTCCTATGTGGCACAAAGTTGTGCTATACCTGGAGGAGGCGGTGAGGCCATGGAAGAAACCCTGGCGGCCAACATTAATTATTTTGTCTCTCACCCGCTTCAAGAAGCTGTTATGGTTGAAACAGCAGAATTATATAAAACACCTGTTATTTGTACCTCACTGAAGGTACCTACGGTGAATCCGGCTATTTGGGCGCCAATGTCATCAATGCTGCGGGCGCAGGAAATACGATTTCAAAGAGTCCTCAAACTGATTTCGGCTGGGATCACTGCTTTTGGAAGGCAAGTGGAAGGTTGTGGAATGACCAAAGTTCAGAAGATTATGTTGGCATTGTTCTGCAACTCATTTTTTGAGATTAAATGTATGAGGAAGATTGCCATTCGGCCCATTTTATATCCAAGATTTGCAGGTTTGTGCAGATCAAGCAATGTTGAAGCTCCTGGTTATTTGTTCGGAGAAAATCTGTCTAAACAAATTAAAGAGATTGATGAAAATGCAAAGACTATTGGCCTCATGAAACCCTTTGTTTTTGGCCAAAGAAGGGCCGGTCAAACGAGAAGGGGATTTGATTTTGGAACTGGAACAAGCCGAGGCAAGAGTATGGTAAGGAAGTATTACCAACCAGCACAGCCGAATGTTCACCCATATGTTGGGAGAAGGAGACCACCACGTCCAGTTGGAGAGGTACAAAAACTTTATCCTATTACAGAAGAATCTTTGGATGAACCTCACATTAGTGGTAGACTACAAATGTTTTATAATGAATGGGACTGTATAACATCTGACCGTGTTATATTAGAAACTGTTTTTGGATCTACCATTGATTTTGTAAAAGGTATTGATCCACCGGGACAGAATAAGCCTAATCGTATGTTGGTGCTTTCTGTATTTGAAAAAATTCAAATTGATAAAGAAGTTAAGAATTTGTGAAAAAAATGAGTTATCGAGAAATCAGATGAGGGTCCACAACAATTTGTATCAAATATTTTCCCCAGACCAAAGAAAGATGGGGGTTGTAGAATCATTTTAGACCTCACACAATTTAATACATTTGTCCAGTATAAACATTTTAAAATGGATTATACTGGACAAATGCATAATATGCAATGCAGCTGGTATCAACAGATTGTTACATAGCTACAATAGATTTGAAGGATGCATATTATTCAGTACCAATTCATCGTCACTTTCGCAGGTATTTGAAATTTAATTGGATGGGACAGCTGTGGCAATACAAAGCATTACCTAATGGATTAAGCTCAGCTCCTAGGCTGTTCACTAAATTGTTGAAACCAGCACTTGCACTGCGAAGGGCACAAAAACACATTGTTATGGCTTATCTAGATGACATTTTAATTGTCAATGCTAATCAGGAGTCAGCTGAAAAATCAGTCTCAGCAACTACAAGCCTGTTTGAAAGGCTAGGTTTCCCGATTCATCCAACAAAATCTAAGTTACAGTCATCCCAAACTATTGAATATTTGGGATTTGGGATTAATTCAGTTACCATGTTAGTAACTTTACCAATAGACAAGATTGTTGATATTACAAATGTATTTTGGTGCCTTATTGACAAACCTTATCCCTCCATCCGAGAAGTTGCTAATACAAGCACTTATACAGCGAGCAGGCCATTTTGATAGGTCCATGCAATTGCCAAAGGAATTGATAGGCCCATGCAATTGCCAAAGGAAGCTTTATCAGAATTGCATTGGTCGATTGAGAATGTTCCACAAGCTGTTAAAAACATATTAGTTCAGCAGCCAGCAGTGATTTTGCAAACTGATGCAAGTTCTCTCGGATGGGGTGCTACGGATAATGATACCAGCTGTGGGGGCAAGAGGATTTATTTCTCCAAACATATGGTATTAATTATTTGGAGTTACTGGGAGCATTTTATGGATTAAAAACTTATTGTTCTACTATGAAGGATTTGGATGTCCAATTACAAGTAGACAATACCACAGCTGTGGCATATATCAATCACATGGGTGGAGTAAGATCATTATCATGTGATCATCTGGTTAACCAGATGTGGCATTGGTGTATTGGTAAGAATATTTGGCTTTCAGCTATTTATCTCCCAGGGAGAGACAATATTGTGGCAGACAAAAGATCACAAAAATTTAAAGACAGTACAGAATGGATGTTAAATCCACAAATTTTCAAAAATATTGTCAGTCGGTATGGAGTACTGGACATTGATCTGTTTGCATCTAGATTAAATCACCAATTGCCCAAATACGTGTCTTGGGAACACGATCCAGGAGCAGTAGCGGTGGATGCTTTCTCGCTACACTGGGGGAATACGTTCTTTTATGCCTTTCCCCCATTCTGTCTGATTGGGCAATGTCTCAAGAAAATAGCGCAAGACACTGCCAAGGGCATTTTGGTGGGGCCAAATTGGCCTACACAGTCATGGTTCCCATTGAGGCTTAAAATGATTATTGCACCATGTATGACGATTCCTAGTTGCAACGATTTGTTGATACAACCAGTAACAAAAGAAATTCATCCATTGCATGATCATATGAATTTGTTAATCTGCAGGTTCTGACCAGACCATTGCAAGAGCTTGGACTGTCGGATAGGACCATGGATGTTATAGCTGCAGCTTGGAGAAATAGCACTAAAAACAATAAATGTCACATACAAAGAAATGGGAAGCCTTCTGTAGACAGTCAAAGATATCTTATCATACTGCGAACATATCAAATGTATTGGAGTTCCTTGCTGGGTTGCGTTTTGATGAGCACTTAAGTTATAGTGCCATTAATAGTGCTCGTAGTGCTTTGTCGTCCTATTTAGGACAAATTTCTGATCGAGACTCAATTGGGTCTCACCCATTAGTATCCCGGTTCATGAAAGGAATTTTTAATAAAAATCCTCCCAAACCCAGTTATACAGAAATTTGGGATGTTAGCATTGTTCTCACTTTGCTTAGGCAATGGACTCCAATTACTTCAATGTCTTTGCAGAGGTTAACATTTAAGGTAGTAATGTTAATGGCATTAGTGTCAGCTCAAAGAGTACAAACTTTGCAATTGTTATGGTTAGATTGCATGCATGTGGCTTCAGATAACATTGTGTTTTATGTTTATGATCTGATCAAACAAAGCAGACCAGGAAAAACTGGAACCAAGGTAATGTTTAAAGCATACCTTGTCGATGAAACATTGTGCGTAGTTAAGCATTTAACTCAATACATTGAAGGAACCAAAAATCTCAGAGGTGCTGAGACAGCGTTACTGATAACGCACAAAAAACCACATACAAAAGTTTCAGTTCAAACCATTTCTAGATGCTTAAAACAGGTTTTGGATTTAGCAGGAATAGACACTGATGTGTTTAAATCTCACTCCATTAGGGCTGCAGCTACGTCCGCGGCGAAGGTACAGGACGTACCACTCAATCATATTTTAGAGTCCGCAGGGTGGTGTCAAGAAGAAACTTTTTCAAAGTTCTAAGATAAACCTGTTGTCACTGTGCCAGGATTTGGACACGCAGTGTTGGGTTCTCTTTAAATGCTTGCTTTGTTTTATATTATCGATTTATATTATCGATTTATGTTATCATTTGATATCATTATCATTTTTCTTTTGTAAAATATTCCCCTGGGATAGAGGGGTTATTAAAAAATTGTTCTTTTTATGATTAAAAGACTTATTACATAAATTGAAACAATGTTTTAAAAATATTATTTACTCACTACTGTATTGACCAAACAGAGTGTCGTATGGAATGAATCTATGACATAAAAACCACAGAGCTTTAAAATCTTCACGTAGTCACTCACGTGACTCCGAAGTGAAATAGTAAGATTAAACGAGAACTTACCTGTTCGAAGTTTGATCTTTATTTTATGAGGAGTTACGATGAGGGATTACGTGCCCTCTGCTCCCAGCTCTCATAATATAAATGATCATCAGGTAGTTCTAGTCTTACTATCAGGTAGTTACAGGTAGTTGAGCCTGACTATCTTACTCCGGCTATTGGTTCTGTGTTTTTCATGCTGCTGCTTTGAAGTATGCCGATCAAGCGCCAGGCGGGGCTTCTTCACGTAATCCCTCATCGTAACTCCTCATAAAATAAAGATCAAACTTCGAACAGGTAAGTTCTCGTTTAATCTTACTATTTTGACCGTGTAGGTTCTTCAGTTTTCTCCCATATTGCAAATAAGTGCAGGTTGGTAGACTTGTTGACCTCTTTAAATTGACCCTAATATGTAAAAGAGTGATAGAATCAGGGGTGAGGTGATGGGAATATGGGAAGAATAAAATTAGATTAGTGTAGAATTGGTACAAAACAGGTACTTGTTGGATGGCGAATTCTCTGTGCGCCAAAGAGGCTTTTTCTATGCCATATGATTATGTGAATCTATGAATAATCTAGTAATGCTCATGTTGGAAAACTGGCTACAATGGAAGACATTGGGATAGATGCGAATCGCAGCTAACCTATAGTTTCTGTTTAGTCTTAGTTTTAAAGATGCAGAATGGAAACAGGCCATTTGACCCACCAAGTTCATGCCCACCATTGATCAGCTATTCACACTAGTTTTATGTTGTCCAATATTCACAGCCACTCCCTACAAAGAATGAATCATTTACAGTGGCCAATTAACATACAAAGTTGGCGATCCAGTATTAATAACACAAAGTGCTTAGAGGGAGATAATTATGTTAATGAAACAGTTAAGACAGCAGGATAATTGACCAAATATACATAACATGTGGTTAAAGAACTGGTTTATTAGAATTACCAAAGCCTTCAAATTTATATAAGCAAAGAGTTTTGCAGGGGAGAAGTCTGAATGACTGAGTAAATTTATAATTGGTCAAAGTTATAATTGTATGCTTTATATATCTATCAATGACTTGCCATTTGTATATGCTCATGTTAATGGGTTATATATTTTAAATAATCTTTCTGGGAAGCAGTGACGTGTACAGAGGGGGTGGAAGATTGCAACCTTCACGTGGTCTGGCCTGTTTCGACAGATGCAATCAACCTGGCATGCACAATCAAATAAGATCAAATAGAACAAGTAGTCTTACAACTTTAGGCTGTGCACGCCATATGCAAGAAGAAGACGAAAAAGAAGTGTACAGATGTTTCTGTGTATCTTTGAGCACTGAAATCTATTGTGCAGTATGATCATCATACATTGGTGTAGTGAGTGCTGCTGTTTCATTTGGGAACAGCTGCCTTCAGTAAAGGATTTTCTGTTATAATTTCAGAGCACAGCAATGCCAGATGGAAACCCAGAGATACTACTGCCAAGCATTTTAGTGATTTAATGACAGAAAGCCTTATCAAGGGCCTGTTTTCATGTCATATCTCTAAACTAAACTAAACTAAATGAATTTCAGTGGGAACAGCAGCATGCCTTCGTCAGAAAGCACATTTCCTCAAGTGCCATCTGTGGATGATCTAAACTAATCCTTTTATGTGAAATGTTTTTGTTTTAAATCTACTTTTTTTTAATTGTTTGCTACAAATTTGTCACATTCAGGGCCATAAAGTAATGAACGATACTAGCTATGTGAGTCATAACCACATCCTGTGAATTAATTGTTAACATTTACCATTGCTCTCTGGTGTTAGATGTCCACATGTAGAATTTGTCCTTTCTGATACTAAAGGCGTCCAGTGAGCGTTCATGAAGAAAGACTAATTTTTCTTCTTTCGTGTCCATCTTCCATGTTTCAAATGTTGACATCGCTGTCATCGTCCGTCCTGACAAGGATGCAATCTTCCGGCGACAATCAATGGGAGCATCACTTGTTGCAATAGATTATGGTGGTAGCAGAATTAGCTTGGGATACCACTCACACGTGTATATCACCTAGTAATAAAAGGATAATAAGCACCAGTAGGGTTATCAACAATGCAGGACGTTCAACAACAACGCCCTGTCCTCAATCAGTGAATGCAAATCTCAGGTGTAATTGCAAGCAAGAAGCCTGATTTTTATTTTTTGCCTTTTATTTTCAGAATAGAGATGCTGTCTGCATCAGTCGTATTAGCCAGCCCAACTGCAGTCAGGAGCTAAACCTGATCATTCCTGGCTAGATCAATCTCTGTATTATTACAGGAGAGGACATTTGGCAATAAACTATGAAGCACTCAAAATCAACGGCAAAAAATGGGTCGTATACAAAGGGTATAAAGTATAGTTGGTGCAGTTATTCAGGGACAGAATTATGAGGAAGTGGTAATTATTTGTGGTAAACCTATTTGAAACAACAACAAAAATTCTAATAGATTCAACATGCAAAATAACTGCGAATTCATCAACTTGATCGTAAAACTGAATGTGTCACTGGGTTAAAAAACACATGCAAAAATGAACCCTTTTATGGAGTTAGAGGGAGCCTATGTTGGACACACAGTGTGTACTACATTTTCAGTTACTATAAAAAGATAAGAATATATGAAGTAAGAGCAGAAATAAACCATACGCCCCCCTTGAGCCTGTACATTCAATAACAGCCCAGTTGATCTCATCCAGGCCTCAGCTCCATCAGTTTGCATGTTTACTACAATCCTCGATACATCCAAATTCTTAAATCTTCTCTCAACCCTCAATGCTCCTGATGAAAATGCCACAAGATAAAGAAACATGCCTACCTTGTGTTGATGTCACCAGGTAAATTGCCCCAGCAGGCAGATAAACCTTCAAAGGAGGGAGCAGCTGAATTAGGCAGTTAAAGGTTACTAACTATAAACCAGGTTACCACCTGAGGTTCAGAGTTATAGTTACACAGCTCGGAAACAGGCCCTTCGGCCCAGTTGACCAAGGTGCCCCATCTACATTATACTTGTCCCACCTGCCCGCGCATGGCCTATAGCCCTCTTCACGTTTTCTATCCATGTACCTGTCCAAGCCTTTTAAATGTTGCAGTTTCTGTCTCAACTGCCTGCGCCAGCTCATTACCCACCACCCTCTGTAAAAAAAGTTGTCGCTCAGATTCTTATGAAAACTTTCTCCAAACACCTTAAACCTACGTAGTCTGGTTCTTGATTTCCATACTCTGGAAAATAGACTCTGCATCTACCCTACCTATACCCCTCATGATGTTATACATCTCTATAGAGAATTCATTGCCACAGACATTGGGTATTTTTAAGATGGAGATTGGCAGTTGATTGTTCAGTAAGGGTGTCAAGGGTTATGGGGTGCAGGGACAGAAATCGCTATCAAAATAGATCTCGCCGTGTTGACCTACAGCCCTGCCTGGACTGATGGGACACCAGCGATGCTTCTCCGCGCTGGCTGTAAACCTGGGCCATGTTTCCCGCAAGCCCAAGCAGGGCTGTAGGTTAACCTGGCAGGACAAGCATAGTTGAGCTGAGTTTAGCGCTGCTTCTCTGCGCTGGCTGTGGGCCTGGGGGCACAGCTCCCGTCTGAATCCCAACCTCTCTGGCCACCCATGGGGGGGGCACTCGGGTGGGGATGGGACAGCGCCGAACAGCCGGGATCGATCCTGGCTGCGGATGAGGCGCAGGTCGGTGCCGAGAGTGTTTTGGCACGTCTCCCTCCTCCAATCACCGCACTCTATCCTCAGTCCCCCTCCTTCTCCAATTATCGCGCTGAATATCATGTCTTGCCCCCATTGCATGCTAATGTCTCTCTCGTCCAATCGGCGCCCTCGATCAGCACTCCCACCCCCATTGTCTCGAGGAAAGCGGAGATTTCACCGGGTTTTAAAATCTGGATTACAAAAATTTGGGGGGGATCGTCCCCCACTTCTCAAAACACGTGTCCCCCCTGCCCCCCCCCCCCCAGGATTTCCGCCCCTGATGGGGTGAAGGCAGGAGAATGGAGTTGGGAGGGAAAGATAGATCAGCCATGATTGAATGGCAGAGTATACTTTATGGACCAATGGCCTAATTCTGCTCCCATGACTTATGAGCTTCAGAACTGAAAGACCATCTCTCATCCTCCTACGCTCCAAGGAATACAGTCCTAATCTGCCCAACCTCACCCGATAGCTCAGACCCTGAAGTTCTGACAACATTCTCATAAATCTTCTCAACACTCTATTCAGTTTAACTACATCCTTCCTAGATCTCCTTTATTTTACCACTATCTCGAGGGTTATGGTAGGAAAGAAATTCAACAACTGGTAGTAGGTATGTTACAAAACTTACCTTTAGCGGCGCTGCACTTCTGCCGCTCCCCGTGTGCGCGACTTTCGCGCCTTGCAGAGGGGGGCGGGCTTAAAGTGCCGTTTTTCCACAGGCCTGGATAATCGATGAATGTCGGGCGATTTGGTTGCTGAAGAAAAATCGCTCCGACATTTAATGAATGGTGGTATTTTTAAATTACTCTAGATTATTTATTAACTAGAGTAATTTAAAAATCACCTTCAAAAGCCGTGACCGCAGACAACCGGAAGCATTTTGCGTAGGGAAGAAAAAAAGGTAAATACTTTATTTTTATATTAAAAGTTGTTTTTTCGGGAGGCATTAATAATATTTTTATGTTGCGAAATGGGTTCCCCAAAAAATGTATGAACCCCCAGTATTTTTCCCCCCGACTTCACCGCTAACCGCAACGTTCCAATCCACCGCATTCTACTAAAACCCACTCGCTAGTTGATTTAAATGGCCATTAATTTACAGCATAAAACACTAAATTCTTTCCATTTGGCCCAGAAATTCATGAAAATGAGATTTAAAAATTATGTTATATTGTGGATTATTGTGTGAATGTTATTTGGACACTTAGGCAATTTTAAAAAAGTTTATCTTTTCTTAAGAAATTGATAGATGTTTAGATCTACTCATTGAATTTTGTAATTAGCTACAATTAGATAACTAACTAATTATATGCTTTAATTTCAGGTAATCCAAGTAAGATTGTTTAATATTTGTTTCAGAATGCTTCAATCTATAATAACTGAAAATTTCATCGAGTTCTCTTAATTTTTAAGAATGTTATGGACATTTAACTTTTCCAGATCACAGCTTTTGAGTTAAGTCAATTGAAAGGCAATGGGAAGCAAGATGCTCATTTCCGAGTATGAAAATGGCCATAACTTTCTTAATACTGAAGATATGAAAGTAAATTAGGTGTCAAATTAAACTTCTTTTTATGCTTTATCTGATGGGATAAATTGCAGACTTGATTTTTAAAATCTCAAAATTTTGTAACATTGCTACTGGTAGGAAATGAGAGGAATGTGCGGGTTGGAATGAGAGACAGGTAAACTATGAACAAGTTTTACTATCGAAATGGTGTCATTGTACTATCAAAATGGTGCCAATCGAAAGTAGTGCCATTGGTTATAGATGAAAAGGTGCGCAGTAGGCCAGTGGTGAGAAGAAAAAGAGTTACATATTGGAGACAAAAATAATGCAGATGCTGGAATTTTGATCGAAATATAAAGCGCTGGGTGGATCAGCAGGTCAGGCATCATCTGTGGGGGGAAATGATAGACGACATTTTGGGTTAGAGCCCTTCTTCAGATTGATTGTAGTAGGGGATAGCTAGGAAAATAAAGTGGAGGCGGAACAATGCCTGGCAAGTGATAGGTGGATGCAGGTGAGGAACGTTAGACGAAGAGGAGTGAAATGAAAAGACAGAGGGATGGATATTGATGGAAGGCAGATAGGTGGAAGGAGACACCTGGGGGTTGGATTTAGATGAAAGGAGAGACCAGAGGGAGAAATGTAGGTGGAAGGATCACTTAATGTTGTGAACAATGTTTTGTATATGGCTTCATCTCATATAAAGGTGGTACCTTCACCACTGAGGAGGCATGTTATCCCATAAATACAACAATACAACAAAAAAGTGGCCAATGATTTTATTGAATGTAGTACAAGACACAGAATACAATGATCAATGGTTTTCCAGCTCACAAAAGTTGTTGCTACAGAATAATACAGTGATTGCTTTGAGAGGTTACATTTCAAAGAACACGACATGACACTTTCTACACCTGATTTTTTTATTGTCTCTGTCTGAGTAGAATTATTTGCTTTATTTCCAGAACTTGTTTTAATCCCACTGCAGCTGATGCTGATCTTTCTAATTATCTGCTTTTTTGGTTTCAGCAACCTCCAATATGTCACCAAAACAACCAATTTTTCACAAGATTTACACGATGAACATTGGTAGGTTGTGGGATAACCCACCTAATCCATTTCTATTACTCTCTAAAGCATACTGAGGGCCATCTTCAAAAATAGGAGCTTTCTCCCCCCGAACCCTAAGTTTGATTGTTATATGCGGAGCTCCCACCACCATTGTTACACCCAAGATCACCATTATCCACATCTTCTAACTATTACCCCATTGCCCCAGTAAGATCAGGATTATTCGGTGAAGAACCACTGGTTATACTGATTATTTTAGGGGCGAATTGCATCAATAACTTTTATTCTTTTGGGATCCCAGACACAATCCTCTTCCAAATTACTTTCAACCATCCCAGAGTTTGGAGGGCACCAAGCAGTGTCATAGCCTTGACTGTGCCATGTCTTCTGGAGTGGGTGCCCTTGATAATCTATCTTTTTGACTTTTCCCACATTGACTCGCAACTTAAGCACAATCTTTTGGCTGGGATCGATATCCAGGGGATACCTGCTAGCTTTTTGGAGGTCCCTACTGACATAGACTCCAGGACCCAGCATGCCATCCTTGGATTGACGGAAACCACTTTTACAAATGGCCTGTGCACTTGCAACACTGGTTCCATGGTACATCACATAGATCTTGCCTTCAACTGGACACCCAAAACTTTCGAGGCACGGTGGATTAAAACCAGGTTCATCTTCTTCAGCCCAGAAATTTACCATATAATAGTCCATGGTAACGAGTCGAATTTCAAAACTTGCCTTTTGACAAAAACAAAAGAAGAGATTTCTTAATTCTGTCCTTAACCCTTAACCAAATCTGATCATATTTCCCTCTCCGCTTTCCCCCTCCACCCTGTCCCCTTTTACGTTTCACTGCTCCACTTCTTTTATTTTGTTTTACCATTTCCTCTTTATTTCACCTCTAGTCTTTATCATTATCTCGAACCATCTATCAATCGAATCCTCTTCCCTCACCTATCACATACTGGGCTTTGCCCCATCCCTTCTCTCCAGCTTCCTCGTCCCTGCTCCATCAGTCTGAGGATAGATCCCGACAAGATCCCAAAACAAGATCCATCCATTTCCCACCACAAATGCTGCCTCACCTGGCAAATTAATACTTTATACTTTGTAATCAGTACTTTGTTTTCAGCTCAAGCATCTGCATTTCCTTGTGTCGCTATACGCCCCTCAAGTTTTTCCATGCTGGTGAATCTGCCAAACAGATTCTTGGAAAAACATAACGTAGACACAAAATGCTGGAGTAACTCAGTGGGACAGGCAGCATCTCTGGAGAGAAGGAATGGGTGACGTTTCGGGTCAAGACTCTTCTTCAGACTGAAGAAGTATTTCGCTCCACTACGAAATCTCCTCAAGGTATGTCGCACCACTTGGAAAAACATATCCTGGCTTTGGCTCAACCACAATCTTAAATATTGTAAAGGTATTTAATGCTTTATGATATTGCCCTGACCAATATATCAATGAATAAACGTCTTGACTTGTAAGTTGTGGTCTATATATTTTTAAGTATAAGCTGGGTTATGGGTTTTCAGTTTCCTTTTCTATGCAGAGAATACATTTGAGCAACAAATCTGGTTTTGTGAGAGTGGAAAAAAAATTTGCTTCCGGAGCAATGGGTCAAACATTTACTTATTTTCTATATATATATATATATATATATATATATATATGTATATTTTGACTCGTATTGGAGACCCTATTGGACATTATCTTGCACTAAATGTTATTCCTTTCATCCTGAATCTGTACAGTGGACAGCTTGATTTTAAGCATGTATAGTCTTTCCGCTGACTGGATCGCACGCAACAAAAAAGCTTTTCACTGCTCCTCGTATATGTGACAATAAACTGAATAAACTAAACTAAACTAAACTCAACTAATTTGCCAATAGTTTAACCTTAGTACATCCGACCAATGTTTCTATCCCTTTCAAAATTTGCACAAAAATTTGGTTTCAATAACAAGTTACGCATAGTTGTAACATGTGTAAAATACCAGTATAAAAAAAAAACAGAAAGCATCTATGGAACAAAAAGCTGAATTAACTTTAGAGATTGAGTTCTTACATCAGAACTGTCCCCTTTGGGCACAAGTTTCAACAGTTGATTTTCTGAAAAGGAAAAGGAGTGAAAAGGAAACTTAAAGGCACGGGAGTGAAAACATTAGCATTTTCCAGAAGTTGTGTGTCTCTCTGCTCCCCGTTACTGATAACATTACAGTGTGTTTCACCTCGTACACCGCATATTATTTCTGATTACAATGATATAAAAATGCAGGAATTAATTCACAATTGATGTTCCAAGGGAAATCCAGCTTCAACTCTCGTGAGATTGCAATAACAGGAAATGACTGTACAACTTTGTTGATTCAATCCTCTGGCGATCAGAGTCTTATTGATAGAAACTGGTACATGAAGACATCGTATTTATAACAATTTTCTCAGGAATACGACATGACAGCCTTAAAGATAATATCCCAGAGAGAAAGCACGCAGTTATGCAATTAGTCCCACACCCTGGCTCTTGTTCATAGCTTTTTGTTTTTGTAGTTTTCAAGTTTCCCTTGTTAAAATTTCAACGTCACACAATATTACAACCCGTAAATGTGTAAGAACGTTCTCCTCTTCCCCTTGATTCCTTCACCATTTACAGTTTGGATCACACACACGCAGGAACAGAGATCATCGTGTTACTCACCTTGATCCAGGAAGTAACACTGCCGTCAGGATGGACAACATCTGTAATTTATTTCAAATTTTTTGAGTTTCAGTTTCAATTTCTCCAAAGTATTTTTATTACGTCAGTTTATGAGTTTATACTTCTCCAAATTCATTCGCTTATAAACATCAAAGGCCAATGTTTAAAATCAGTTGTAAATGCAAATTGATGGAAATACATAGTAGGTTTGGCAGCATCTGCGGAGAGAAACAGAGCATTCACATTTTAAGTCTGTGGTCTGTTCGAGTCTGATGAAGGTCATTAACCAGAAATGTTAACTAATTTTCTCATCACAGAATGCAGCCCAACTTGTATTAATTCCTAACTTTTCATAGTTTCCTTCTTAACAAAATTTGTCAAGAAAATTGAGCTGCTGTATTGTGCCAACACCCTCTGTTGTTCTGGTCTTAAGATCTTACTCATTTGCTCACTAATGATTTCCATGTGTTAAAATGTTGTTTTTATCAGAAATTAAAATTAAAACAAAATGATTTATATTAGCCACCGCTTACAAAATAATAAAATAATAGTCATAGAATTATGCAGCATGGAAATAGCCCTCTCGCCCTCATCTCATCTATGCTGAGCAAGATGTCTATTGAAGCCAGTCCCATTTGTCTGCCCTTAGTAAAGGATATCCAGTTGAAAACAGAAATGAAAAACAAAGAAAATGCTGGAAGTAAACAGGTCTGGCAACATCTGTGGTGAGAAACAGTTAATGCTTCAGATTAATCCATTTTCATCACGAAACTCATGAGACCTCGCAAGTATACTTGTCTTGATTGGATTTATCCAAATGGAATATACCCCAGGTCTACAGAGTCACAGTAAAACTGTGCATAGAAAAGTAGCATTGAGAAAACTATGACCATGGCAAATCAGCTGTCGGGTTTAGTTGGGGCCACAAGAGTCTGCAGATGTTGGAATCTTGAGCAAAGAAAACAGATTACAAAAAACAACTCAGCAGGCCAGGCAGCATCTGTGGAGGGAATGGACAGATGATGTTTCGGGTGAAGGGTCATTGTCGTTTGTCCATTTCTCCATCACAAATACTTCCAGCTTATAAATGGTTCGAACCGGGTGACGGGTGGGTAAAGATATTAAATAGGTATATCTCTCCTAATTTATTTTCTTTTTTTTCCTCTTCTTTTTCAATCTCTTTAGATTCTTATTTCTTCTTTCTGTCTCTCTCGCTATTCGTTTCTATCTATCTCGACATTCTTTATTTTAATCTTTCTTTCACTGCTCTTTCATTATTAAATTAAAAATAAGAAGTTGTACAAGAATTGTAATGAGCATGTATGCATTAGGTACTTAGGTACCACATTACTGTACTTCTAACAAAAATAAAAATATATAGGTGAAAAAAAATACTTCCAGCTTTGTAATCAGGTTGTTGATCCTTGTATCAGTTTGTGAAGGGTTAACCAGGAGGACATATGTGACCTCCCTCATCTTGAGTTGGGATGCTTGGTGTTGTCTGACCACTACTGAGTGTTGACAGGAATTTTCCACAGAGGAGCTGAATGGAAAGTAGCTCATGGCTGCAAAAATGTCATGGTTTTGTATGTGGAAGGTAGTGTCTCACAAATCTGATTGAGGTGTTTGAAGATGTCGATGAGGGCAGAGCTGTAGATGTTGTATATATGGACTTCAGCAAACCATTCGGCAAGGTTCCACATGGTAGGCTGCTCTGGAAGATAGATCGCATGGGATCCAAGGAGAGGCAGCTGAATGGATAGAAAATTGGTTTCATGGAAGGAAGCAGAGGATAATGGTGGAAGGCTGCTACTCGAACTAGGGGCCTGTGACTAGCGGTGTGCCTCAGGGTTTGGTGTTGGGCCTGTTACTGTCTATATCAATGATTTGGATGAGAACATACATGGCAAGATTAGCAAGTTTGCAGATGATACAAAAGTGGGTGGTATTGCAGATAGTGAAGAAGGTTGCGAACAATTGCAGCAGGATCATGATTGGTTGGCCAGGTGGGCAGAGGAATGGCTGATATAATTTAATACAGAGAAATGTGAAGTGTTGCATTTTGGGAATAACATGGACAGGACCTTCCCATTGAAAGGTAGGGTTCTCGGGCGGTTTGCAGACCTAGGGATCGTGGAGTGTAGGTACATGTTCCCTTGAAGGTGGAGTCGCAGGTAGATAGGATGGTCAAAAAGGCTTTTGGCCTTCATCTGTAAAGAAGTTGGTAGGTCATATTGCAGTTGTGTAAGACGTTGGTGAGGCCCCATTTAGAGTATTTTGTCCAGTTCTGAGCACTATGTTATAGGAAAGATGTTATCAAGCTGGAATGGGTACAGAGAAGATGTATGTTGCCAGATCATGAGGGTCTGAGCTTTAGGGAGATGTTGACCAGACTGTCCCTATTCCTTGGAGCATAGAAGGGTGAGGGGTGATCTTATAGAGGTGTATAAAATCATGAGAGGAATAGATCAGGTAGATGCACAGAGTCTCTTGCTACGACAGGTTTAAAGGGATATGGGCCAAATGCAGGCAGGTTAGACTAGTGTAGCTGGGTCATGTTGGCCAGTGTGGGAAAGTTGGGTGGAAGACTATGACTTTTTCTGCCAGCTATCTCCCCTCTCCCTCAGTCTGAAGAGGGGACCATTCCCAAACTGTCGCCCATCCTTCTCCCTCCACATATACTGCGTGACCCGCTGAGCTCCTCAAACAGTTTATATTTTGCATCACGTACATCACCTGTTCCCTCAACTGTGATTATTAAGTAATGCTGAGATGCAGTTCAATGTCATTTAGATGTGATCGGAAACAAGGTCAACGTTTTCTCAAAAGCTGCATCACCTTACTGCATGAACTGTGGCAAATTTTAACATTAGATGAGCTAAATTCAATTTTCTCTCATTTCACTTTAGTATAAAGCAGTGATAATCTGTGACAGGAAAAGCAAACTACAGTAGCTGATGGCACAGAGTTTAATTTTGAAAAACCACATTGTTCAATTTCCTTTTGAAGAAATCAATTAATGAACACCTAATTCTGCTCTTGAATTAGGATAGTGAAACTAATCGGAGAGCTAGGGTGGAGGAGAGACACAGAGAGGGGGAATGCTAGGATTACTTGAAGTTCGAGAAATCAACACCAGTGGCGTGAACACTGGCACACCGTATACAGTCTATTTGGTCTGCAGTACAAATATGACCAAGATAATTTCACAATTGTTCGAGCATTCATCCGCCTTCGTTTACCACAACCACTCCTTCCAGTCTCTGCTCACTGACTTGTGTGTGAGTCATCCATTTGCATTCTTCATATTGAGTTCTTCAGAAGACTGTCACCTTATAGTGGAGTAAAAGATCATGAGAGGGATAAATAGGGTAAATGCCCAGAGGATGAGAATCAAGAACCAGACAACAAAAAGTTAAGGTGAGGGGGAGTGGGGGAGATTTAATAGGAAACTAAGGAGTAACTTTTTAACATAAAGCATGGTAGGTATATAGAATGAGATGATTATGAAACATTTAGACAGGTTCATGGATAGGATAGGTTTCGATGGATATGGGCTAAATGCAGTCAGGTTGAACTAATGTAGATGAGGCATGTTGGTCGGCATGGGAAAATTGGGCTGAAGGGCCTGTTTCCCTGCTGTATGCCTCTATGGCTCTTGAGAAACAGGATGAAGGATTAGAAATATTCAATAATTCCAATTCAGAGATGGCACAGTTGATTGTACACACACTGTGGATTCAAGTCTCATTATAAAGATTTGAGTAGATAAATGGCATCTGATGATACTGTGCAAAATTCAGAAAATGTTAGACTACAAAAAGTGCCCTATAATTGCAATTAATAAAAACTTCCTTTAACTGGTTCTTCACAAATTAAATTCCTTTATTTTTAGTAACGTCAAAGTGAATCTAAGCTTCATTGTTTTCATCCCTTTTGGTAAAATAAGTTGATTGTGTCATTGGAATTTGGCATGACATTACTTGCCTGATATCCACTTCCTCAGAAGTATGAATCCACGTCAGGTCTATGTAAATGATTTTCTAGGGTTGCTTTTGTTCATCCAGGGCAATTACTACACCTAAAGTCCTGAGAAAATTAATTCCATAAATGTTACAGATAAATTGTTAAAATTATACTGCAAATTTTTGGGGTATGCCATGAACAAATTTGTAGTACATTTGTCACTAGGTTTGTAGGGAGGAACTGCAGATGTTGGTTTAAAGATAGACACAAAAAGATGGTGTAACGCAGCTGGACAGGCAGCATCTCTAGAGAGAAGAAATGGGCGACGTCTCGGGTTGAGAACATTATACGCTGCCAGGGGTGGTGGTGGAGGCAGATACGATAGTGGTGTTTAAAACCTTTTGAATAGGCACATTGATATCGGCACATTGTGTGTCGAAGGGCTTTTTCATGGGTCTCGACCAAAAACTTCCCCCATCTCTTCTCTTCAGAGATGCTGCCTGTTAGGCTGAGATGCTCCAGCATTTTGTGTCTATCTTTGGGTAGGTTTAGAGGGTATGGGCCAAACACAGACAGGTGGGACTTAGGAAGTTCAGGATGTCCCCAACAACTCTCACCAACTTCTGCAGATATGTTTCCATGCTGTATCTCTAAACTAAACTAGACTAAATGAATATCAGCAGGAATAACAGCGAGGCTTCGACAGAAAGCAAGTTTCCTCAAGTGTTATCTGTGGATGATCTAAACTAATCCTTTTATGTGAAATGCTATTTTTAAAATGTACCATTTTATCAAAATGGCAAAAACATGAGGGTAGACTATTATCTGAATGGTGGCAGATTAGGAAAGGGGGAGATGCAACGAGACCTGGGTGTCATGGTACACCAGTCATTGAAAGTAGGCATGCAGGTGCAGCAGGCAGTGAAGAAAGCAAATGGTATGTTAGCATTCATAGCGAAAGGATTTGAGTATAGGAGCAGGGAGGTTCTACTGCAGTTGTACAGGGTTTTGGTGAGGCCACACCTGGAGTATTGCGTACAGTTTTGGTCTCCAAATCTGAGGAAAGACATCCTTGCCATAGAGGGGGTACAGAGAAGATTCACCAGACTGATTCCTGGGATGTCAGGACTTTCATATGAGGAAAGATTGGATAGACTTGGCTTGTACTCGCTGGAATTTAGAAGATTGAGGGGGGATCTTATAGAAACTTACAAAATTCTTAAGGGGTTGGACAAGCTAGATGCTGGAAGATTGTTCCCGATGTTGGGGGAGTCCAGAACAAGGGGTCACAGTCTAAGGATAAGGGGGAATTCCTTTAGGACCGAAATGAGGAAAACATTCTTTACACAGAGAGTGGTGAGTCTCTGGAATTCTCTGCCACAGAAGGTAGTTGAGGCCAGTTCATTGGCTATATTTAAGAGGGCGTTAGATGTGGCACTTGTGGCTAAAGGGATCAGGGGGTATGGAGAGAAGGCAGGTACGGGATACTGAGTTGGATGATCAGCCATGATCACATTGAATGGCGGTGCAGGCTCGAAGGGCCGAATGGCCTACTCCTGTACCTATTTTCTATGTTTCTATGTTTCTATCATTGCTTGGTTAAACATGTCACGTTCAAGGCCATAACGTGATGGGCAATGCTGACTTTGCAAGTCATAACCACATCCTGTGAATTAATCGTTACAATTTACTATTGCTCTCTGATATTAGACTTGTATTAGATGCCCACATGTGGAACCTTTGTTTAATTTGTCCTTTCTGATACTGAAGGTGTCCAGTGAATGTAGACTCAGTCTCACAAGTATATATCTCCTCGCCTTGTAAGAAAAGGATTCTATGGATAATAAGCACCAGTAGGGTTATCAACAATGCAGGGCACTCAACAACAAAGCCCTGTCCACAATTAATGAATGCAACTCTCAGGTGTAATTGCAAGCAAGAAGCCTGATTTTTATTTTTGCCTTCCATTGCATGAATAGAGATGCTGTCTGCATCAGTCATATTAGCATTATTCCTGGACAGTTATGCTCTGTTTTATTAATGAGGACATTTGCCAGTAAACTTTACAGCACTTGAAATTAAAGACGAAAATGGGTCTCATATATAAAAGATACAAGTTATAGTTTGTGCAGTTAAACAGAGAGAGAATCATCAGCAAGTGGTAATTATTTGTGGTCGTTGCAAATTTGAAACTATAAAATAATCTAAAAGATACAACGTAACTGCAAATTCATCAACTTGATTGAAAGATCTAACTTGTCACTGGGTTAAAAAACACAATGCAAAAATGAACCATTTTCTGGGGTTAGAGGGAGCCTATGTTGTACACACAGTGTGTACTAAATGTTCAGTTCCTATAAAAAGATAAGAAGATATGAAGTAACCAATAGACAATGGGTGCAGGAGCAGGCCATTTGGCCCTGCGAGCCAGCACCGCTATTCAATGTGATCAATGCTAATCATCCCCAATCAGTACCCCGTTCCTGCCTTCTCCCCATATCCCCTGACTGCTATTTTGAAGAGCCCTGTCTAGCTCTCTCTTGAAAGCATCCAGAGAACCTGCCTCCACCGCCCTCTGAGGCAGAGAATTCCACAGACTCACCAATCTCTGTGAGAAAAAGTGTTTCCTTGTCTCCGTTCTAAATGGCTTCCTCCTTATTCGCAAACCGTGGCCCCTGATTCTGGACTCCCCCAACATCGGGAACATGTTTCCTGCCTCTAGTGTGTCCCAACCCTTAACAATCTTAACAAGAAAGACCAAAAATGAAACATACGCCCCCTTTGAGCCTGCACAGACATTCAAGATTAGCCTAGTTGAACTCATCCAGGCCTCAGCTCCATCAGTTTACATGTTTACTATAACCCTTGATACATCCAAATTCTTAAATCTTCTCTCAACCCTCAATGCACCTGATGAAATTGCCACAAGATAAAGAAACATGCCTACCTTGTGTTGTCACCAGTTATATAGCCCCTGCAGGCAGATAAACCTTCAAGGGAGGGAGCAGCTGAATTAGGCAGTGTTAAAGGTTACTAACTATAAACCAGAGTAATACAGCGCGGAAGGCCCCATAGCAGAAATCTCCACGTCGCGGGGCTAAAAACTGGAAGTATCCTGAGCTAATTCTGCTACTTCCATCATCTATTGCGACAAGTGACGGCTTCCACTAATTGTCGCCGGAAGCTTGCGTCCTTTTCAGGACGGACGGTGGCAGCGAGGTCAACATTTGTAACAAGATGGACATGAAAAAAGAAGACAGCACGGAAACAGGCCCTTTGGCAGAGTAGACAGAGAATGGCAGAGTAGACTTGATGGGCCAAATGGCCTAATTCTGCTCCTATGACTTATGAGCTTCTGAACTGAAAGACCATCTCCCATCCTCCTACACTCCAAGGAATACAGTCCTAGCCTGTCCAACCTCTCCATGTAGCTCAGACTCTCAAGTCCTCATAAATCTTCTCCGCACTATTCAGTTTAACTACATCCTTCTCAGAGGTCCTTTAGTTTACCACTAACACAAGGGTTGTGATAGCAAAGGAATTGAACAATTGGAAGGAAATGTGAGGGTTGGAATGGGTTTGATGGGAGAGTGACAGGTAGACTCATGGAACGGGTTTTACTATTGACATGGAAATGGTTGAAAGTAGTGGCATTGGTTATAGATGGAGAGGTGTGCAGTAGGCCAGTGGTGAGAAGAAAAAGAGTCACATCATGGAGACAAAAAACATGTGTGATGGTAGAATTTTGATCGAAATACAAAGTGCTGGAGTAGCTCAGCAGGTCAGGCATCATCTGTGGGGGGAAGTGATAGACGACATTTGGGGTTACAGCCCTTCTTCAGATTGATTGTAGTCGGGGATTCGAAAGCCAGTAAAAAGGTGGATGCGGAACAATGCCTGGCAAGTGATAGGTGGATACAGGTGAGGAAGGTTAGATGAAGAGGCGTGAAATGAAAAGACAGAGGGATGGATATTGATGGAAGGCAGATAGGTGGAAGGAGACACCTGGGGGAGGGATTTTGATGAAAGGGGACAACAGAGGGAGGAATATAGTCGGAAGAGGCACATAATTTTGTGAACAATGTTTTGTATATGGCTTCATCTCATATAAAGGTGGTACCTTCACCACTGAGGAGGCATGTTATTCCATAAATACAACAATAGAACAAAAAAGTGGCCAATGATTTTATTGAATGTAGTACAAGACACAGAATACAATGATCAATGGTTTTCCAGCTCACAAAAGTTGTTGCTACAGAATAATACAGTGATTGCTTTGAGAGGTTACATTTCAAAGAACACGACATGACACTTTCTACACCTGATTTTTTTATTGTCTCTGTCTGAGTAGAATTATTTGCTTTATTTCCCGAACTTGTTTTAATCCCACTGCAGCTGATGCTGATCTACCTAATTATCTGCTTTCTCGGTTTCAGCAACCTCCAATATGTCACCAAAACAACTAATTTTTCACAAGATTTACACGATGAACATTGGTAGGTTGTGGGATAACCCACCTAATCCGTTTCTATTACTCTCTAAAGCATACTGAGGGCCATCTTCAAAAATAGGAGCTTTCTCCCCCCGAACCCTAAGTTTGATTGTTATATGTGGAGCTCCCACCACCATTGTTACACCCAAGATCACCATTATCCACATCTTCTAACTATTACCCCATTGCCCCAGTAAGATCAGGATTATTCGGTGAAGAACCACTGGTTATACTGATTATTTTTGGGGCGAATTGCATCAATAACTTTTATTCTTTTGGGATCCCAGACACAATCCTCTTCCAAACCACTTGGAACCATCCCACAGTTTGGAGGGCACCAAGCAGTGTCATAGCCTTGACTGTGCCATGTCTTCTGGAGTGGGTGCCCTTGATAATGTATCTTTTTGACTTTACCCACATTGACTAGCAACTTAAGCACAATCTTTTGGCTGGGATCAATGTACAGGGGATACCTGCTAGCTTTTTGGAGGTCCCTACTGACATAGACTCCAGGACCCAGCATGCCATCCTTGGATTGACGGAAACCACTTTTACGAATGGCCCGTGCACTTGCAGCACTGGTTCCATGGTACATCACATAGATCTTGTCTTCATCTGGTGACACAAAACTTTCGAGGCACGGTGGATTAAAACCAGGTCCATCTTCTTCAGCCCAGAAATTTTCCATATAATAGGCCATGGTAACGAGTGGAATTTCAAAACTTGCCTTTTGACAAAAATGAAATAAAATAAAAGTAAGAGATTTATTCATTCTGTCCTTAATCCTTAACCAAATCTGATCATATTTCCCTCTCCGCTTTCCCCATCCACCCTGTCCCCTTTTACGTTTCACTGCTCCAATTCTTTTCTTTTGTTTTACCATTTCCTCTTTATTTCACCTCTAGTCTTTATCATTATCTCGAACCATCTATCAATTGATCCCTCTTCCCTCACCTATCACATACTGGGTTTTGCCCCACCCATTCTCTCCAGCTTCCTCGTTCCTGCTCCATCAGTCTGAGGATAGATCCCGACAAGATCCCAAAACAAGATCCATCCATTTTCCACCACAAATGCTGCCTCACCTGGCAAATTAATACTTTGTAATCAGTACTTTGTTTTTAACTCAAGATTCTGCATTTCCTTGTGTCTCCATATGTCCCTCAAGTTTTTCCATGCTGGTGAATCTGCCAAACAGTTTCTTGGAAAAACATAAGGTAGACACAAAATGCTGGAGTAACAGGCAGCATCTCTGGAGAGAAGGAATGGGTAATGTTTCGGGCCAAGACCCTTCTTTAGACTGAAGAAGTATTTTGCTCCACTGCAAAATCTACTCAAGGTATGTCGCTCTGAAATTTACTTTGAAAAACATACCCTGGGTCTGGCTCAACCACAATCTTAAATATTGTAAAGGTATTCAATGCCTTATGATATTGCCCTGACCAATATATCAATGAATAAACGTCTTGACTTGCATGTTGTGGTCTATATATTTTTAAGTATAAGCTGGTTATGAGTTTTCAGTGTCCTTTTCTATGCGGAGAATAAATTTGAGCAACAAATCTGGTTTTGTGAGAGTGGAAGAAAATTGTTTCCAGAACAACGGGTCAAACATTTACTTATTTTTCTATATATATATAGAATTTTCTTCCACTCTCACAAAACCAGATTTGTTATATATATATATATATATATATATATATATGTATATATGTATATTTTGATTCATATATATATATATGTATATTTTGACTCGTATCTTCGAATCAACACTTCACACTACCTCGGCAAGGCCACCAGGATAATCAAGAGCAAGTCTTAGTTTCTCCCCTCTCCCCTTTATGCAGGTGGTACTGAAGTGTGCAAACCTCCAGATTTAGGGACAGTTTCGTCCCAGCTACTATCACCAATTAGTATCACTAATTAGAGCACGTTCCTGAGCTACCGTCCACCTCCTTGGAGACCCTATTGGACATTATCTTGTTCTAAATGTTATTCCTTTCATCCTGAATCTGTACAGTGGACAGCTTGATTTTAAGCAAGTATAGTCTTTCCGCTGACTGGATCACACGCAACAAATAAGCTTTTCACTGCTCCTCGTATATGTGACAATAAACTGAATAAACTAAACTAAACTAAACTCAACTAATTTGCCAATAGTTTAACCTTAGTACATCTGACCAATGTTTCTATCCCTTTCAAAATTTGCACAAAAATTTGGTTCCAATAATAAGTTACGCAGTTGTAATATGTGTAAAATACCAGTAGTAAAAAAAAAATCAGAAAGAATCTATGGAAGGAAAAAGCTGAATTAACTTTAGAGGTTGAGTTCTTACATCAGAACTGTCTCCTTTGGGCACAAGTTTCAACAGTTGATTTTTTGAAAAGGAAAAGGAGTGAAAAGGAAACTTAAAGGCACGGGAGTGAAAACATTAGAATTTTCCACAAGTTGTGTGTCTCTCTGCTCCATGTTACTGATAACATTACAGTGTGTTTCACCTCGTACACCGCTTATTATTTCTAATTACAATGATATAAAAATGCAGGAATTAATTCACAATTTTTGTTCCAAAGGAAATCCAACTTCAACTCTCTGAGATTGCAATAACAGGAAACGACTGTACAACTTTGTTGATTCAAACCTCTGGCGATCAGAGTCTTATTGATAGAAACTGGTACATGAAGACATCAATATTTTTAACACAGTCCAATATTCGCAGGAATACGACATGACAGCCTTAAAGATAATATCCCAGAGAGAAAGCATGGAGTTATGCAATTAGTCCCACACCCTGGCTCTTGTTCATAGCTTTTTGTTTTTGTAGTTTTCAAGTTTCCCTTGTTAAAATTTCAACGTCACACAATATTACAACCCGTAAATGTGTAAGAACGTTCTCCTCTTCCCCTTGATTCCTTCACCATTTACAGTTTGGATCACACACACGCAGGAACAGAGATCATCGTGTTACTCACCGTGGTCCAGGAAGTAACACTGCCGTCAGGATGGACAACATCTGTAATTTATTTCAAATTTTTTGAGTTTCAGTTTCAATTTCTCCAAAGTATTTTTATTACGTCAGTTTATGAGTATACTTCTCCAAATTCATTCGCTTATAAACATCAAAGGCCAATGTTTAAAATCAGTTGAAAATGCAAATTGATGGAAATACATAGTAGGTTTGGCAGCATCTGCGGAGAGAAACAGAGCATTCACATTTTAAGTCTGTGGTCTGTTCGAGTCTGATGAATGTCATTGACCAGAAATGTTAACTAATTTTCTCATCACAGAATGCAGCCCAACTTGTATTAATTCCTAACTTTTCATAGTTTCCTTCTTAACAAAATTTGTCAGGAAAATTGAGCTGCTGTATTGTGCCAACACCCTCTGTTGTTCTGGTCTTAAGATCTTACTCATTTGCTCACTAATGATTTACATATGTTAAAATGTTGTTTTTATCAGAAATTAAAATTAAAACAAAATGATTTATATTAGCCACCGCTTACAAAATAATAAAATAATAGTCATAGAATTATGCAGCATGGAAATAGCCCTCTCGCCCTCATCTCATCTATGCTGAGCAAGATGTCTATTGAAGCCAGTCCCATTTGTCTGCCCTTAGTAAAGGATATCCGGTTGAAAACAGAAATGAAAAACAAAGAAAATGCTGGAAGTAAACAGGTCTGGCAACATCTGTGGTGAGAAACAGTTAATGCTTCAGATTAATCCATTTTCATCACGAAACTCATGAGACCTCGCAAGTATACTTGTCTTGATTGGATTTATCCAAATGGAATATACCCCAGGTCTACAGAGTCACAGTAAAACTGTGCATAGAAAAGTAGCATTGAGAAAACTATGACCATGGCAAATCAGCTGTCGGGTTTAGTTGGGGCCACAAGAGTCTGCAGATGTTGGAATCTTGAGCAAAGAAAACAGATTACAAAAAATAACTCAGCAGGCCAGGCAGCATCTGTGGAGGGAATGGACAGATGATGTTTCGGGTGAAGGGTCATTGTCGTTTGTCCATTTCCCCATCACAAATACTTCCAGCTTATAAATGGTTCGAACCGGGTGACGGGTGGGTAAAGATATTAAATAGGTATATCTCTCCTAATTTATTTTCTTTTTTTTCCTCTTCTTTTTCAATCTCTTTAGATTCTTATTTCTTCTTTCTGTCTCTCTCGCTATTCGTTTCTATCTATCTCGACATTCTTTATTTTAATCTTTCTTTCACTGCTCTTTCATTATTAAATTAAAAATAAGAAGTTGTACAAGAATTGTAATGAGCATGTATGCATTAGGTACTTAGGTACCACATTACTGTACTTCTAACAAAAATAAAAATATATAGGTGAAAAAAAATACTTCCAGCTTTGTAATCAGGTTGTTGATCCTTGTATCAGTTTGTGAAGGGTTAACCAGGAGGACATATGTGACCTCCCTCATCTTGAGTTGGGATGCTTGGTGTTGTCTGACCACTACTGAGTGTTGACAGGAATTTTCCACAGAGGAGCTGAATGGAAAGTAGCTCATGGCTGCAAAAATGTCATGGTTTTGTATGTGGAAGGTAGTGTCTCACAAATCTGATTGAGGTGTTTGAAGATGTGACCATAAAGGTCGATGAGGGCAGAGCTGTAGATGTTGTATATATGGACTTCAGCAAACCATTCGGCAAGGTTCCACATGGTAGGCTGCTCTGGAAGATAGATCGCATGGGATCCAAGGAGAGGCAGCTGAATGGATAGAAAATTGGTTTCATGGAAGGAAGCAGAGGATAATGGTGGAAGGCTGCTACTCGAACTAGGGGCCTGTGACTAGCGGTGTGCCTCAGGGTTTGGTGTTGGGCCTGTTACTGTCCTCTATATCAATGATTTGGATGAGAACATACATGGCAAGATTAGCAAGTTTGCAGATGATACAAAAGTGGGTGGTATTGCAGATAGTGAAGAAGGTTGCGAACAATTGCAGCAGGATCATGATTGGTTGGCCAGGTGGGCAGAGGAATGGCTGATATAATTTAATACAGAGAAATGTGAAGTGTTGCATTTTGGGAATAACATGGACAGGACCTTCCCATTGAAAGGTAGGGTTCTCGGGCGGTTTGCAGACCTAGGGATCGTGGAGTGTAGGTACATGTTCCCTTGAAGGTGGAGTCGCAGGTAGATAGGATGGTCAAAAAGGCTTTTGGCCTTCATCTGTAAAGAAGTTGGTAGGTCATATTGCAGTTGTGTAAGACGTTGGTGAGGCCCCATTTAGAGTATTTTGTCCAGTTCTGAGCACTATGTTATAGGAAAGATGTTATCAAGCTGGAATGGGTACAGAGAAGATGTATGTTGCCAGATCATGAGGGTCTGAGCTTTAGGGAGATGTTGACCAGACTGTCCCTATTCCTTGGAGCATAGAAGGGTGAGGGGTGATCTTATAGAGGTGTATAAAATCATGAGAGGAATAGATCAGGTAGATGCACAGAGTCTCTTGCTACGACAGGTTTAAAGGGATATGGGCCAAATGCAGGCAGGTTAGACTAGTGTAGCTGGGTCATGTTGGCCAGTGTGGGAAAGTTGGGTGGAAGACTATGACTTTTTCTGCCAGCTATCTCCCCTCTCCCTCAGTCTGAAGAAGGGACCATTCCCAAACTGTCGCCCATCCTTCTCCCTCCACATATACTGCGTGACCCGCTGAGCTCCTCAAACAGTTTATATTTTGCATCACGCACATCACCTGTTCCCTCATCTGTGATTATTAAGTAATGCTGAGATGCAGTTCAATGTCATTTAGATGTGATCGGAGACAAGGTCAACGTTTTCTCAAAAGCTGCATCACCTTACTGCATGAACTGTGGCAAATTTTAACATTAGATGAGCTAAATTCAATTTTCTCTCATTTCACTTTAGTATAAAGCAGTGATAATCTGTGACAGGAAAAGCAAACTACAGTAGCTGATGGCACAGAGTTTAATTTTGAAAAACCACATTGTTCAATTTCCTTTTGAAGAAATCAATTAATGAACACCTAATTCTGCTCTTGAATTAGGATAGTGAAACTAATCGGAGAGCTAGGGTGGAGGAGAGACACAGAGAGGGGGAATGCTAGGATTACTTGAAGTTCGAGAAATCAACACCAGTGGCGTGAACACTGGCACACCGTATACAGTCTATTTGGTCTGCAGTACAAATATGACCAAGAGAATTTCACAATTGTTCGAGCATTCATCCGCCTTCGTTTACCACAACCACTCCTTCCAGTCTCTGCTCGCTGACTTGTGTGTGAGTCATCCATTTGCATTCTTCATATTGAGTTCTTCAGAAGACTGTCACCTTATAGTGGAGTAAAAGATCATGAGAGGGATAAATAGGGTAAATGCCCAGAGGATGAGAATCAAGAACCAGACAACAAAAAGTTAAGGTGAGGGGGAGTGGGGGAGATTTAATAGGAAACTAAGGAGTAACTTTTTAACATAAAGCATGGTAGGTATATAGAATGAGATGATTATGAAACATTTAGACAGGTTCATGGATAGGATAGGTTTCGATGGATATGGGCTAAATGCAGTCAGGTTGAACTAATGTAGATGAGGCATGTTGGTCGGCATGGGAAAATTGGGCTGAAGGGCCTGTTTCCCTGCTGTATGCCTCTATGGCTCTTGAGAAACAGGATGAAGGATTAGAAATATTCAATAATTCCAATTCAGAGATGGCACAGTTGATTGTACACACACTGTGGATTCAAGTCTCATTATAAAGATTTGAGTAGATAAATGGCATCTGATGATACTGTGCAAAATTCAGAAAATGTTAGACTACAAAAAGTGCCCTATAATTGCAATTAATAAAAACTTCCTTTAACTGGTTCTTCACAAATTAAATTCCTTTATTTTTAGTAACGTCAAAGTGAATCTAAGCTTCATTGTTTTCATCCCTTTTGGTAAAATAAGTTGATTGTGTCATTGGAATTTGGCATGACATTACTTGCCTGATATCCACTTCCTCAGAAGTATGAATCCACGTCAGGTCTATGTAAATGATTTTCTAGGGTTGCTTTTGTTCATCCAGGGCAATTACTACACCTAAAGTCCTGAGAAAATTAATTCCATAAATGTTACAGATAAATTGTTAAAATTATACTGCAAATTTTTGGGGTATGCCATGAACAAATTTGTAGTACATTTGTCACTAGGTTTGTAGGGAGGAACTGCAGATGTTGGTTTAAAGATAGACACAAAAAGATGGTGTAACGCAGCTGGACAGGCAGCATCTCTAGAGAGAAGAAATGGGCGACGTCTCGGGTTGAGAACATTATACGCTGCCAGGGGTGGTGGTGGAGGCAGATACGATAGTGGTGTTTAAAACCTTTTGAATAGGCACATTGATATCGGCACATTGTGTGTCGAAGGGCTTTTTCATGGGTCTCGACCAAAAACTTCCCCCATCTCTTCTCTTCAGAGATGCTGCCTGTTAGGCTGAGATGCTCCAGCATTTTGTGTCTATCTTTGGGTAGGTTTAGAGGGTATGGGCCAAACACAGACAGGTGGGACTTAGGAAGTTCAGGATGTCCCCAACAACTCTCACCAACTTCTGCAGATATGTTTCCATGCTGTATCTCTAAACTAAACTAGACTAAATGAATATCAGCAGGAATAACAGCGAGGCTTCGACAGAAAGCAAGTTTCCTCAAGTGTTATCTGTGGATGATCTAAACTAATCCTTTTATGTGAAATGCTATTTTTAAAATGTACCATTTTATCAAAATGGCAAAAACATGAGGGTAGACTATTATCTGAATGGTGGCAGATTAGGAAAGGGGGAGATGCAACGAGACCTGGGTGTCATGGTACACCAGTCATTGAAAGTAGGCATGCAGGTGCAGCAGGCAGTGAAGAAAGCAAATGGTATGTTAGCATTCATAGCGAAAGGATTTGAGTATAGGAGCAGGGAGGTTCTACTGCAGTTGTACAGGGTTTTGGTGAGGCCACACCTGGAGTATTGCGTACAGTTTTGGTCTCCAAATCTGAGGAAAGACATCCTTGCCATAGAGGGGGTACAGAGAAGATTCACCAGACTGATTCCTGGGATGTCAGGACTTTCATATGAGGAAAGATTGGATAGACTTGGCTTGTACTCGCTGGAATTTAGAAGATTGAGGGGGGATCTTATAGAAACTTACAAAATTCTTAAGGGGTTGGACAAGCTAGATGCTGGAAGATTGTTCCCGATGTTGGGGGAGTCCAGAACAAGGGGTCACAGTCTAAGGATAAGGGGGAATTCCTTTAGGACCGAAATGAGGAAAACATTCTTTACACAGAGAGTGGTGAGTCTCTGGAATTCTCTGCCACAGAAGGTAGTTGAGGCCAGTTCATTGGCTATATTTAAGAGGGCGTTAGATGTGGCACTTGTGGCTAAAGGGATCAGGGGGTATGGAGAGAAGGCAGGTACGGGATACTGAGTTGGATGATCAGCCATGATCACATTGAATGGCGGTGCAGGCTCGAAGGGCCGAATGGCCTACTCCTGTACCTATTTTCTATGTTTCTATGTTTCTATCATTGCTTGGTTAAACATGTCACGTTCAAGGCCATAACGTGATGGGCAATGCTGACTTTGCAAGTCATAACCACATCCTGTGAATTAATCGTTACAATTTACTATTGCTCTCTGATATTAGACTTGTATTAGATGCCCACATGTGGAACCTTTGTTTAATTTGTCCTTTCTGATACTGAAGGTGTCCAGTGAATGTAGACTCAGTCTCACAAGTATATATCTCCTCGCCTTGTAAGAAAAGGATTCTATGGATAATAAGCACCAGTAGGGTTATCAACAATGCAGGGCACTCAACAACAAAGCCCTGTCCACAATTAATGAATGCAACTCTCAGGTGTAATTGCAAGCAAGAAGCCTGATTTTTATTTTTGCCTTCCATTGCATGAATAGAGATGCTGTCTGCATCAGTCATATTAGCATTATTCCTGGACAGTTATGCTCTGTTTTATTAATGAGGACATTTGCCAGTAAACTTTACAGCACTTGAAATTAAAGACGAAAATGGGTCTCATATATAAAAGATACAAGTTATAGTTTGTGCAGTTAAACAGAGAGAGAATCATCAGCAAGTGGTAATTATTTGTGGTCGTTGCAAATTTGAAACTATAAAATAATCTAAAAGATACAACGTAACTGCAAATTCATCAACTTGATTGAAAGATCTAACTTGTCACTGGGTTAAAAAACACAATGCAAAAATGAACCATTTTCTGGGGTTAGAGGGAGCCTATGTTGTACACACAGTGTGTACTAAATGTTCAGTTCCTATAAAAAGATAAGAAGATATGAAGTAACCAATAGACAATGGGTGCAGGAGCAGGCCATTTGGCCCTGCGAGCCAGCACCGCTATTCAATGTGATCAATGCTAATCATCCCCAATCAGTACCCCGTTCCTGCCTTCTCCCCATATCCCCTGACTGCTATTTTGAAGAGCCCTGTCTAGCTCTCTCTTGAAAGCATCCAGAGAACCTGCCTCCACCGCCCTCTGAGGCAGAGAATTCCACAGACTCACCAATCTCTGTGAGAAAAAGTGTTTCCTTGTCTCCGTTCTAAATGGCTTCCTCCTTATTCTCAAACCGTGGCCCCTGATTCTGGACTCCCCCAACATCGGGAACATGTTTCCTGCCTCTAGTGTGTCCCAACCCTTAACAATCTTAACAAGAAAGACCAAAAATGAAACATACGCCCCCTTTGAGCCTGCACAGACATTCAAGATTAGCCTAGTTGAACTCATCCAGGCCTCAGCTCCATCAGTTTACATGTTTACTATAACCCTTGATACATCCAAATTCTTAAATCTTCTCTCAACCCTCAATGCACCTGATGAAAATGCCACAAGATAAAGAAACATGCCTACCTTGTGTTGTCACCAGTTATATAGCCCCTGCAGGCAGATAAACCTTCAAGGGAGGGAGCAGCTGAATTAGGCAGTGTTAAAGGTTACTAACTATAAACCAGAGTAATACAGCGCGGAAGGCCCCATAGCAGAAATCTCCACGTCGCGGGGCTAAAAACTGGAAGTATCCTGAGCTAATTCTGCTACTTCCATCATCTATTGCGACAAGTGACGGCTTCCACTAATTGTCGCCGGAAGCTTGCGTCCTTTTCAGGACGGACGGTGGCAGCAAGGTCAACATTTGTAACAAGATGGACATGAAAAAAGAAGACAGCACGGAAACAGGCCCTTTGGCAGAGTAGACAGAGAATGGCAGAGTAGACTTGATGGGCCAAATGGCCTAATTCTGCTCCTATGACTTATGAGCTTCTGAACTGAAAGACCATCTCCCATCCTCCTACACTCCAAGGAATACAGTCCTAGCCTGTCCAACCTCTCCATGTAGCTCAGACTCTCAAGTCCTCATAAATCTTCTCCGCACTATTCAGTTTAACTACATCCTTCTCAGAGGTCCTTTAGTTTACCACTAACACAAGGGTTGTGATAGCAAAGGAATTGAACAATTGGAAGGAAATGTGAGGGTTGGAATGGGTTTGATGGGAGAGTGACAGGTAGACTCATGGAACGGGTTTTACTATTGACATGGAAATGGTTGAAAGTAGTGGCATTGGTTATAGATGGAGAGGTGTGCAGTAGGCCAGTGGTGAGAAGAAAAAGAGTCACATCATGGAGACAAAAAACATGTGTGATGGTAGAATTTTGATCGAAATACAAAGTGCTGGAGTAGCTCAGCAGGTCAGGCATCATCTGTGGGGGGAAGTGATAGACGACATTTGGGGTTACAGCCCTTCTTCAGATTGATTGTAGTCGGGGATTCGAAAGCCAGTAAAAAGGTGGATGCGGAACAATGCCTAGCAAGTGATAGGTGGATACAGGTGAGGAAGGTTAGATGAAGAGGCGTGAAATGAAAAGACAGAGGGATGGATATTGATGGAAGGCAGATAGGTGGAAGGAGACACCTGGGGGAGGGATTTTGATGAAAGGGGACAACAGAGGGAGGAATATAGTCGGAAGAGGCACATAATTTTGTGAACAATGTTTTGTATATGGCTTCATCTCATATAAAGGTGGTACCTTCACCACTGAGAAGGCATGTTATTCCATAAATACAACAATAGAACAAAAAAGTGGCCAATGATTTTATTGAATGTAGTACAAGACACAGAATACAATGATCAATGGTTTTCCAGCTCACAAAAGTTGTTGCTACAGAATAATACAGTGATTGCTTTGAGAGGTTACATTTCAAAGAACACGACATGACACTTTCTACACCTGATTTTTTTATTGTCTCTGTCTGAGTAGAATTATTTGCTTTATTTCCCGAACTTGTTTTAATCCCACTGCAGCTGATGCTGATCTACCTAATTATCTGCTTTCTCGGTTTCAGCAACCTCCAATATGTCACCAAAACAACTAATTTTTCACAAGATTTACACGATGAACATTGGTAGGTTGTGGGATAACCCACCTAATCCGTTTCTATTACTCTCTAAAGCATACTGAGGGCCATCTTCAAAAATAGGAGCTTTCTCCCCCCGAACCCTAAGTTTGATTGTTATATGTGGAGTTCCCACCACCATTGTTACACCCAAGATCACCATTATCCACATCTTCTAACTATTACCCCATTGCCCCAGTAAGATCAGGATTATTCGGTGAAGAACCACTGGTTATACTGATTATTTTTGGGGCGAATTGCATCAATAACTTTTATTCTTTTGGGATCCCAGACACAATCCTCTTCCAAATTACTTTGAACCATCCCACAGTTTGGAGGGCACCAAGCAGTGTCATAGCCTTGACTGTGCCATGTCTTCTGGAGTGGGTGCCCTTGATAATCTATCTTTTTGACTTTTCCCACATTGACTAGCAACTTAAGCACAATCTTTTGGCTGGGATCAATGTACAGGGGATACCTGCTAGCTTTTTGGAGGTCCCTACTGACATAGACTCCAGGACCCAGCATGCCATCCTTGGATTGACGGAAACCACTTTTACGAATGGCCCGTGCACTTGCAGCACTGGTTCCATGGTACATCACATAGATCTTGTCTTCATCTGGTGACACAAAACTTTCGAGGCACGGTGGATTAAAACCAGGTCCATCTTCTTCAGCCCAGAAATTTTCCATATAATAGGCCATGGTAACGAGTGGAATTTCAAAACTTGCCTTTTGACAAAAATGAAATAAAATAAAAGTAAGAGATATATTCATTCTGTCCTTAATCGTTAACCAAATCTGATCATATTTCCCTCTCCGCTTTCCCCCTCCACCCTGTCCCCTTTTACGTTTCACTGCTCCAATTCTTTTCTTTTGTTTTACCATTTCCTCTTTATTTCACCTCTAGTCTTTATCATTATCTCGAACCATCTATCAATTGATCCCTCTTCCCTCACCTATCACATACTGTGTTTTGCCCCACCCATTCTCTCCAGCTTCCTCGTTCCTGCTCCATCAGTCTGAGGATAGATCCCGACAAGATCCCAAAACAAGATCCATCCATTTTCCACCACAAATGCTGCCTCACCTGGCAAATTAATACTTTGTAATCAGTACTTTGTTTTTAACTCAAGATTCTGCATTTCCTTGTGTCTCCATATGTCCCTCAAGTTTTTCCATGCTGGTGAATCTGCCAAACAGTTTCTTGGAAAAACATAAGGTAGACACAAAATGCTGGAGTAACAGGCAGCATCTCTGGAGAGAAGGAATGGGTAATGTTTCGGGCCAAGACCCTTCTTTAGACTGAAGAAGTATTTTGCTCCACTGCAAAATCTACTCAAGGTATGTCGCTCTGAAATTTACTTTGAAAAACATACCCTGGGTCTGGCTCAACCACAATCTTAAATATTGTAAAGGTATTCAATGCCTTATGATATTGCCCTGACCAATATATCAATGAATAAACGTCTTGACTTGCATGTTGTGGTCTATATATTTTTAAGTATAAGCTGGTTATGAGTTTTCAGTGTCCTTTTCTATGCGGAGAATAAATTTGAGCAACAAATCTGGTTTTGTGAGAGTGGAAGAAAATTGTTTCCAGAACAACGGGTCAAACATTTACTTATTTTTATATATATATATATATATATAGAAAAATAAGTAAATGTTTGACCCGTTGTTCTGGAAACAATTTTCTTCCACTCTCACAAAACCAGATTTGTTATATATATATAATATATATATATATATATATATATATATATATATGTATATATGTATATTTTGATTCATATATATATATGTATATTTTGACTCGTATCTTCGAATCAACACTTCACACTACCTCGGCAAGGCCACCAGGATAATCAAGAGCAAGTCTTAGTTTCTCCCCTCTCCCCTTTATGCAGGTGGTACTGAAGTGTGCAAACCTCCAGATTTAGGGACAGTTTCGTCCCAGCTACTATCACCAATTAGTATCACTAATTAGAGCACGTTCCTGAGCTACCGTCCACCTCCTTGGAGACCCTATTGGACATTATCTTGTTCTAAATGTTATTCCTTTCATCCTGAATCTGTACAGTGGACAGCTTGATTTTAAGCAAGTATAGTCTTTCCGCTGACTGGATCACACGCAACAAATAAGCTTTTCACTGCTCCTCGTATATGTGACAATAAACTGAATAAACTAAACTAAACTAAACTCAACTAATTTGCCAATAGTTTAACCTTAGTACATCTGACCAATGTTTCTATCCCTTTCAAAATTTGCACAAAAATTTGGTTCCAATAATAAGTTACGCAGTTGTAATATGTGTAAAATACCAGTAGTAAAAAAAAAATCAGAAAGAATCTATGGAAGGAAAAAGCTGAATTAACTTTAGAGGTTGAGTTCTTACATCAGAACTGTCTCCTTTGGGCACAAGTTTTAACAGTTGATTTTTTGAAAAGGAAAAGGAGTGAAAAGGAAACTTAAAGGCACGGGAGTGAAAACATTAGAATTTTCCACAAGTTGTGTGTCTCTCTGCTCCATGTTACTGATAACATTACAGTGTGTTTCACCTCGTACACCGCTTATTATTTCTGATTACAATGATATAAAAATGCAGGAATTAATTCACAATTTTTGTTCCAAAGGAAATCCAACTTCAACTCTCGTGAGATTGCAATAACAGGAAACGACTGTACAACTTTGTTGATTCAATCCTCTGGCGATCAGAGTCTTATTGATAGAAACTGGTACATGAAGACATCAATATTTTTAACACAGTCCAATATTCGCAGGAATACGACATGACAGCCTTAAAGATAATATCCCAGAGAGAAAGCATGGAGTTATGCAATTAGTCCCACACCCTGGCTCTTGTTCATAGCTTTTTGTTTTTGTAGTTTTCAAGTTTCCCCTGTTAAAATTTCAACGTCACACAATATTACAACCCGTAAATGTGTAAGAACGTTCTCCTCTTCCCCTTGATTCCTTCACCACTTACAGTTTGGATCACACACACGCAGGAACAGAGATCATCGTGTTACTCACCTTGATCCAGGAAGTAACACTGCCGTCAGGATGGACAACATCTGTAATTTATTTCAAATTTTTTGAGTTTCAGTTTCAATTTCTCCAAAGTATTTTTATTACGTCAGTTTATGAGTTTATACTTCTCCAAATTCATTCGCTTATAAACATCAAAGGCCAATGTTTAAAATCAGTTGAAAATGCAAATTGATGGAAATACATAGCAGGTTTGGCAGCATCTGCGGAGAGAAACAGAGCATTCACATTTTAAGTCTGTGGCCTGTTCGAGTCTGATGAAGGTCATTGACCAGAAATGTTAACTAATTCTCTCATCACAGAATGCAGCCCAACTTGTATTAATTCCTAACTTTTCATAGTTTCCTTCTTAACAAAATTTCTCAAGAAAATTGAGCTGCTGTTTTGTGCCAACACGCTCTGTTGTTCTGGTCTTAAGATCTTACTCATTTGCTCACTAATGATTTACGTGTTAAAATGTTGTTTTTATCAGAAATTAAAATTAAAACAAAATGATTTATATTAGCCACCGCTTACAAAATAATAAAATAATAGTCATAGAATTATGCAGCATGGAAATAGCCCTCTCTCCCTCAACTCATCTATGCTGAGCAAGATGTCTATTGAAGCCAGTCCCATTTGTCTGCCCTTAGTAAAGGATATCCGGTTGAAAACAGAAATGAAAAACAAAGAAAATGCTGGAAGTAAACAGGTCTGGCAACATCTGTGGTGAGAACAGTTAATGCTTCAGATTAATCCATTTTCATCAGGCAACTCATGAGTCCTCGCAAGTATACTTGTCTTGATTGGATTTATCCAAATGGGATATACCCCAGGTCTACAGAGTCACAGTAAAACTGTACATAAAAAAAGTAGCATTGAGAAAACTATGACCATGGCAAATCAGCTGTCGGGTTTAGTTGGGGCCACAAGAGTCTGCAGATGTTGGAATCTTGAGCAAAGAAAACAGATTACAAAAAATAACTCAGCAGGCCAGGCAGCATCTGTGGAGGGAATGGACAGATGATGTTTCGGGTGAAGGGTCAATGTCGTTTGTCCATTTCCCCATCACAAATACTTCCAGCTTATAAATGGTTCGAACCGGGTGACGGGTGGGTAAAGATATTAAATAGGTATATCTCTCCTAATTTATTTTCTTTTTTTTCCTCTTCTTTTTCAATCTCTTTAGATTCTTATTTCTTCTTTCTGTCTCTCTCGCTATTCGTTTCTATCTATCTTGACATTCTTTATTTTAATCTTTCTTTCACTGCTCTTTCATTATTAAATTAAAAATAAGAAGTTGTACAAGAATTGTAATGAGCATGTATGCATTAGGTACTTAGGTACCACATTACTGTACTTCTAACAAAAATAAAAATATATAGGTGAAAAAAAATACTTCCAGCTTTGTAATCAGGTTGTTGACCCTTGTATCAGTTTGTGAAGGGTTAACCAGGAAGACATATGTGACCTCCCTCATCTTGAGTTGGGATGCTTGGTGTTGTGTGACCAGTACTGAGTGTTGACAGGTATTTTCCACAGAGGAGCTGAATGGAAAGCAGTTCATGGCTGCAAAAATGTCATGGTTTTGTATGTGGAAGGTAGTGTCTCACAAATCTGATTGAGGTGTTTGAAGATGTGACCATAAAGGTCGATGAGGGCAGAGCAGTAGATGTTGTATATATGGACTTCAGTAAACCATTCTGCAAGGTTCCACATGGTAGGCTGCTCTGGAAGGTTAGATTGCATGGGATCCAAGGAGAGGCAGCTGAATGGATAGAAAATTGGTTTCATGGAAGGAAGCAGAGGATATTGGTGGAAGGCTGCTACTCGAACTAGGGATCTGTGACTAGCGGTGTGCCTCAGGGTTTGGTGTTGGGCCTGTTACTGTCCTCTATATCAATGATTTGGATGAGAACATACATGGCAAGATTATCAAGTTTGCAGATGATAAAAAAGTGGGTGGTATTGCAGATAGTGAAGAAGGTTGCGAAAAATTGCAGCAGGGTCATGATTGGTTGGCCAGGTGGGCTGAGGAATGGCTGATAGAATTTAATACAGATAAATGTGAGGTGTAACAAGAGCAGGACCTTCACAGTGAAAGGTAGGGGTCTGGGGAGTGTTGTAGACCTCGGGATCGAGGAGTGCAGGTACATGTTTCCTTGAAGGTGGAGTTGCAGGTTGATCGGGTGGTCAAAAAGGCTTTTGGCCTTCATCAGTCAGATACTAGAAGTTGGGAGGTCATGTTGCAGTTATATAAGATGTTGATGAGGCCACATTCAGAGTAATTTGTCCAGTTCTGAGCATTATGTTAAAGGAAAAATGTTGTTAAGCTGGAACTGGTACAGAGAAGATGTACAAGGATGTTGCCAGGACTCAAGGGTCTGAGCTTTAGGGTGAGGTTGAGCAGGCTGGCTCTATTCCTTGGAGCACAGGAAGGTGAGGGGTGATCATATAGAGGTGTATAAAATCATGAGAGGAATAGATCAGGTAGATGCACAGAGTCTCTTGCTACGAGAGGTTTGAAAGGGATATGGGCCAAATGCAAGCAGGTTAGACTAGTGTAGCTGGGACATGTTGGCCGGTGTGGGAAAGTTGGGTGGAAGACTATGACTTTTGCTGCTAGCTATCTCCCCTCTCCCTCAGTCTGAAGAAGGGACCATTCCCAAACTGTCGCCCATCCTTCTCCCTCCACAAAAACTGCGTGACCCGCTGAGTTCCTCAAACAGTTTATATTGTGCATCACGTACATCACCTGTTCCCTCATCTGTGATTATTAAATAATGCTGAGAGACTGAGAAAATAAAAAGTGCTAAACATCCTTTTTACGAACAGATACTGTCTTAATGATGCGCATTTTAAAATCTTTTTTTTCTTTTTGCAAAGGATCAGTTATTAAGATGTAAGTGTCAGTTAGATTTCAGTTCAATGTCATTTATATGTGATTGGAAACAAGGCCAAAGTTTTCTCAAAAGCTGCATCACCTTATTGTGGCAAATTTTAACATTAGATGAGCTACATTCAATTTCTCTCATTTCACTTTAGTATAAGGCAGTGATAATCTGTGACAGGAAAAGCAAACTACTGTGGCTGTTGGCACAGAGTTTAACTTTGCAAAACCACATTGTTCAATTTATTTTTGTAGAAATCAATTAATGAACATCTAATTCTGCTCTGGACTGATTAATATTATAATTAGTGAATTAGGATAGTGAAACTAGTCGGAGAACTAGGGTGGTGGAGAGACACAGAGAGAGGGAATGCTAGGATTAACTTGAAGTTAGAGAAATCAACACCAGTGGTATGAACACTGCCACAGCGTATACAGAATATGTGGTCTGCATTACAAAACTGATCCACAATTATTGCAAGAGAATTTCACAATAATTCAAGCATTCATCTACATTGGTTTGCCACAACCACTCCTGACTTGTATGTGAGTCATCCATTTGCAATCTTCATATAGAGTTATTCAGAAGACTGTCACCTTATAGAGGTTTATAAGATCACGAGGGATAAATAGGATAAATGCCCAGAGTAGGAGAATGAAGAATCAGACAACGTATAGTTAATGTGAAGGTAGATTTAATAGGAAACTAAGGTGTGACAGGGTTATGGTAGGAAAGGAATTGAACAAATGGCATAAAATGAGAGGAATGTGAGGGTTGGAATGAGTTTTCTGAGAGACAGATAAACTAACAAAAGTTTTACTATTGAAATGGAAATGGCTGAAAGTAGTGCCATTGGTTATAGATGGAGAGGCCTGTGGTGAGAAGAGAAAGAGTTATATAATGGTGCCAAAAAAAATGCATATGCTGGATGAAAGGAGAGCGGAGGGAGAAATATAGGTTGAAGAGTCACATAATGTTGTGAACAATGTTTTGTATATGGCTTCATCTCATATAAAGGTGTTACCTTCACCACTGAGGAGGCATGTTATCCCATAAATACAACAATACAACAAAAAAGTGGCCAATGATTTTATTGAATGTAGTACAAGACACAGACTACAATGATCAATGGTTTTCCAACTCACAAAAGTTGTTGCTACAGAATAATACAGTGATTGCTTTGAGAGGTTACATCTCAAAGAACACGACATGACACTTTCTACACCTGATTTTTTTATTGTCTCTGTCTGAGTAGAATTATTTGCTTTATTTCCAGAACTTGTTTTAATCCCACTGCAGCTGATGCTGATCTTTCTAATTATCTGCTTTCTCAGTTTCAGCAACCTCCAATATGTCACCAAAACAACCAATTTTTCACAAGATTTACACGATGAACATTGGTAGGTTGTGGGACAACCCACCTAATCCGTTTCTATTACTCTCTAAAGCATACTGAGGGCCATCTTCAAAAATAGGAACTTCCTCCCCCCAAACCCTAAGTTTGATTGACATATGTGGAGCTCCCACCACCATTGTTACACCCAAGATCACCATTATCCACATCTTCTAACTATTACCCCATTTCACAAGCAAGATCTGGATTATTCGGTGAAGATCCACTGGTAATACCAAATCAATTTTGGGGGAATTGCACCAATAACTTTTATTCTTTTGGGATCCCAGACACAATCCTCTTCCAAACCACTTTCAACCATCCCAGAGTTTGGAGGGCACCAAGCAGTGTCATAGCCTTGACTGTGCCAAGTCTTCTGGAGTGGGTGTCCTTGATAATCTATCTTTTTTACTTTTCCCACATTGACTAGCAACTTAAGCACAATCTTTTGACTGGGATGGATGTACAGGGGATACCTGCTAGCTTTTTGGAGGTCCCTGCTGACATAGACTCCAGGACCCAGCATGCCATCCCTGGATTGACAGAAACCACTTTGACAAATGGCCTGTGCACTTGCAACATTGGTTCCATGGTACATCACATAGATCTTGCCTTCAACTGGTGACACAAAACTTTCGAGGCACGGTGGATTAAAACCAGGTCCATATTCTTCAGCCCAGAAATTTTCCATATAATAGGCCATGGTAACGAGTCGAATTTCAAAACTTGCTTTTTGACAAAAATAAAATAAAATAAAAGTAAGAGATTTATTCATTCTGTCCTTAATCCTTAACCAAATCTGATCATATTTCCCTCTCCGCTTTCCCCATCCACCCTGTCCCCTTTTACGTTTCACTGCTCCTTTTCTTTTGTTTTACCATTTCCTCTTTATTTCACCTCTAGTCTTTATCATTATCTCGAACCATCTACCAATCGATTCCTCTTCCCTCACCTATCACATACTGGGCTTTGCCCCACCCCTTCTCTCCAGCTTCCTCGATCCTGCTCCATCAGTCTGAGGATAGATCCCGACAAGATCCCAATACAAGATCCATCCATTTTCCACCACAAATGCTGCCTCACCTGGCAAATTAATACTTTATACTTTGTAATCAGTACTTTGTTTTCAGCTCAAGATTCTGCATTTCCTTGTGTCTCTACACGTCCCTCATGTTTTTCCATGCTGGTGAATCTGCCAAACAGATTCTTGGAAAAACATAACGTAGACACAAAATGCTGGAGTAACTCAGCGGGACAGGCAGCATCTCTGGAGAGAAGGAATGGGTGAAGTTTCGGGTCAAGACCCATCTTCAGACTGAAGAAGTATTTCGCTCCACTACGAAATCTCCTCAAGGTATGTCGCACCACTTGGAAAAACATACCCTGGCTCTGGCTCAACCACAATCTTAAATATTGTAAAGGTATTCAATGCCTTATGATATTGCCCTGACCAATATATCAATGAATAAATGTCTTGACTTGTAAGTTGTGTTCTATATATTTTTAAGTATAAGTTGGGTTATGGGTTTTCAGTTACCTTTTCTATGCGGAGAATACATTTGAGGAACAAATCTGGTTTTGTGAGAGTGGAAAAAAAATTTGCTTCCAGAGCAATGGGTCAAACATTGACTTATTGTCTATATATATATCTGTATATTTTGACTCGTATCTTCGAATCAACACTTCACACTGCCTTGGCAAGGCCACCAGGATAATCAAGAGCGAGTCTTAGTTTCTCCCCTGTCCCCTTTATGCAGGTGGTACTGAAGTGTGCAAAACTCCAGATTTAGGGACAGTTTCTTCCCAGCTGCTATCACTAATTAGTATCACTAATTAGAGCACGTTCCTGAGCTACCGTCCACCTCCTTGGAGACCCTATTGGACATTATCTTGCACTAAATGTTATTCCTTTCATCCTGAATCTGTACAGTGGACAGCTTGATTTTAAGCATGTATAGTCTTTCTGCTGACAGGATCGCACGCAACAAAAAGCTTTTCACTGCTCCTCGTATATGTGACAATAAACTGAATAAACTAAACTCAACTCAACTCAACTAATTTGCCAATAGTTTAACCTTAGTACATCCGACCAATGTTTCTATCCCTTTCAAAATTTGCACAAAAATCTGGTTTCAATAACAAGTTACGCAGAGTTGTAAAATGTGTAAAATACCAGTATTAAAAAAAAATCAGAAAGCATCTATGGAACAAAAAGCTGAATTAACTTTAGAGATTGAGTTCTTACATCAGAACTGTCCCCTTTGGGCACAAGTTTCAACAGTTGATTTTCTGAGAAGGAAAAGGAGTGAAAAGGAAACTTAAAGGCACGGGAGTGAAAACATTAGCATTTTCCACAAGTTGTATGTCTCTCTGCTCCCCGTTACTGATAACATTACAGTGTGTTTCACCTCGTACACCGCTTATTATTTCTGATTACAATGATATAAAAATGCAGGAATTAATTCACAATTGATGTTCCAAAGGAAATCCAGCTTCAACTCTCGTGAGATTGCAATAACAGGAAACGACTGTACAACTTTGTTGATTCAATCCTCTGGCGATCAGAGTCTTATTGATAGAAACTGGTACATGAAGACATCAATATTTTTAACACAGTCCAATATTCGCAGGAATACGACATGACAGCCTTAAAGATAATATCCCAGAGAGAAAGCATGGAGTTATGCAATTAGTCCCACACCCTGGCTCTTGTTCATAGCTTTTTGTTTTTGTAGTTTTCAAGTTTCCCTTGTTAAAATTTCAACGTCACACAATATTACAACCCGTAAATGTGTAAGAACGTTCTCCTCTTCCCCTTGATTCCTTCACCATTTACAGTTTGGATCACACACACGCAGGAACAGAGATCATCGTGTTACTCACCTTGATCCAGGAAGTAACACTGCCGTCAGGATGGACAACATCTGTAATTTATTTCAAATTTTTTGAGTTTCAGTTTCAATTTCTCCAAAGTATTTTTATTACGTCAGTTTATGAGTTTATACTTCTCCAAATTCATTCGCTTATAACCGTCAAAGGCCAATGTTTAAAATCAGTTGAAAATGCAAATTGATGGAAATACATAGTAGGTTTGGCAGCATCTGCGGAGAGAAAAAGAGCATTCACATTTTAAGTCTGTGGTCTGTTCGAGTCTGATGAAGGTCATTGACCAGAAATGTTAACTAATTTTCTCATCACAGAATGCAGCCCAACTTGTATTAATTCCTAACTTTTCATAGTTTCCTTCTTAACAAAATTTGTCAAGAAAATTGAGCTGCTGTTTTGTGCCAACACGCTCTGTTGTTCTGGTCTTAAGATCTTACTCATTTGCTCACTAATGATTTACATATGTTAAAATGTTGTTTTTATCAGAAATTAAAATTAAAACAAAATGATTTATATTAGCCACCGCTTACAAAATAATAAAATAATAGTCATAGAATTATGCAGCATGGAAATAGCCCTCTCGCCCTCAACTCATCTATGCTGAGCAAGATGTCTATTGAAGCCAGTCCCATTTGTCTGCCCTTAGTAAAGGATATCCGGTTGAAAACAGAAATGAAAAACAAAGAAAATGCTGGAAGTAAACAGGTCTGGCAACATCTGTGGTGAGAAACAGTTAATGCTTCAGATTAATCCATTTTCATCAGGCAACTCATGAGTCCTCGCAAGTATACTTGTCTTGATTGGATTTATCCAAATGGAATATACCCCAGGTCTACAGAGTCACAGTAAAACTGTGCATAGAAAAGTAGCATTGAGAAAACTATGACCATGGCAAATCAGCTGTCGGGTTTAGTTGGGGCCACAAGAGTCTGCAGATGTTGGAATCTTGAGCAAAGAAAACAGATTACAAAAAACAACTCAGCAGGCCAGGCAGCATCTGTGGAGGGAATGGACAGATGATGTTTCGGGTGAAGGGTCAATGTCGTTTGTCCATTTCCCCATCACAAATACTTCCAGCTTATAAATGGTTCGAACCGGGTGACGGGTGGGTAAAGATATTAAATAGGTATATCTCTCCTAATTTATTTTCTTTTTTTTCCTCTTCTTTTTCAATCTCTTTAGATTCTTATTTCTTCTTTCTGTCTCTCTCGCTATTCGTTTCTATCTATCTTGACATTCTTTATTTTAATCTTTCGTTCACTGCTCTTTCATTATTAAATTAAAAATAAGAAGTTGTACAAGAATTGTAATGAGCATGTATGCATTAGGTACTTAGGTACCACATTACTGTACTTCTAACAAAAATAAAAATATATAGATGAAAAAAAATACTTCCAGCTTTGTAATCAGGTTGTTGATCCTTGTATCAGTTTGTGAAGGGTTAACCAGGAAGACACATGTGACCTCCCTCATCTTGAGTTGGGATGCTTGGTGTTGTGTGACCAGTACTGAGTGTTGACAGGAATTTTCCACAGAGGAGCTGAATGGAAAGCAGCTCATGGCTGCAAAAATGTCATGGTTTTGTATGTGGAAGGTAGTGTCTCACAAATCTGATTGAGGTGTTTGAAGATGTGACCATAAAGGTCGATGAGGGCAGAGCTGTAGATGTTGTATATATGGACTTCAGCAAACCATTCGGCAAGGTTCCACATGGTAGGCTGCTCTGGAAGATAGATCGCATGGGATCCAAGGAGAGGCAGCTGAATGGATAGAAAATTGGTTTCATGGAAGGAAGCAGAGGATAATGGTGGAAGGCTGCTACTCGAACTAGGGGCCTGTGACTAGCGGTGTGCCTCAGGGTTTGGTGTTGGGCCTGTTACTGTCCTCTATATCAATGATTTGGATGAGAACATACATGGCAAGATTAGCAAGTTTGCAGATGATACAAAAGTGGGTGGTATTGCAGATAGTGAAGAAGGTTGCGAACAATTGCAGCAGGATCATGATTGGTTGGCCAGGTGGGCAGAGGAATGGCTGATATAATTTAATACAGAGAAATGTGATTGTGTTGCATTTTGGGAATAACATGGACAGGACCTTCCCATTGAAAGGTTGGTTTCTCGGAAGTGTTGCAGACCGAGGGATCTAGGAGTGCAGGTACATGTTTCCTTGAATGTAGAGTCGCAGGTAGATAAGGTGGTCAAAAAGGCTTTTGGCCTTTATCAGTATAGAAGTTGGCAGGTCATATTGCAGTTATATAAGACGTTGGTGAGGCCCCATTTAGAGTATTTTGTCCAGTTCTGAGCACTATGTTATAGGAAAGATGTTATCAAGCTGGAATGGGTACAGAGAAGATGTATGTTGCCAGGTCACGAGGGTCTGAGCTTTAGGGAGAGGTTGAATAGGCTGTCCCTATTCCTTGGAGCATAGAAGGGTGAGGGGTGATCTTATAGAGGTGTATAAAATCATGAGAGGAATAGATCAGGTAGATGCACAGAGTCTCTTGCTACGACAGGTTTAAAGGGATATGGGCCAAATGCAGGCAGGTTAGACTAGTGTAGCTAGGTCATGTTGGCCGGTGTGGGAAAGTTGGGTGGAAGACTATGACTTTTTCTGCCAGCTATCTCCCCTCTCCCTCAGTCTGAAGAAGGGACCATTCCCAAACTGTCGCCCATCCTTCTCCCTCCACATATACTGCGTGACCCGCTGAGTTCCTCAAACAGTTTATATTTTGCATCACGTACATCACCTGTTCCCTCAACTGTGATTATTAAGTAATGCTGAGATGCAGTTCAATGTCATTTAGATGTGATCGGAAACAAGGTCAACGTTTTCTCAAAAGCTGCATCACCTTACTGAATGAACTGTGGCAAATTTTAACATTAGATGAGCTAAATTCAATTTTCTCTCATTTCACTTTAGTATAAAGCAGTGATAATCTGTGACAGGAAAAGCAAACTACAGTAGCTGATGGCACAGAGTTTAATTTTGCAAAACCACATTGTTCAATTTCCTTTTGAAGAAATCAATTAATGAACATCTAATTCTGCTCGAATTAGGATAGTGAAACTAGTCGGAGAGCTAGGGTGGAGGAGAGACACAGAGAGAGGGAATGCTAGGATTACTTGAAGTTCGAGAAATCAACACCAGTGGCGTGAACACTGGCACACCGTATACAGTATATTTGGTCTGCAGTACAAATATGACCAAGAGAATTTCACAATTGTTCGAGCATTCATCCGCCTTCGTTTACCACAACCACTCCTTCCAGTCTCTGCTCGCTGACTTGTGTGTGAGTCATCCATTTGCATTCTTCATATTGAGTTCTTCAGAAGACTGTCACCTTATAGTGGAGTAAAAGATCATGAGAGGGATAAATAGGGTAAATGCCCAGAGGATGAGAATCAAGAACCAGACAACATATAGTTAAGGTGAGGGGGAGTGGGGGAGATTTAATAGGAAACTAAGGAGTAACTTTTTAACATAAAGCATGGTAGGTATATAGAATGAGATGATTATGAAACATTTAGACAGGTTCATGGATAGGATAGGTTTCGATGGATATGGGCTAAATGCAGTCAGGTTGAACTAATGTAGATGAGGCATGTTGGTCGGCATGGGAAAATTGGGCTGAAGGGCCTGTTTCCCTGCTGTATGCCTCTATGGCTCTTGAGAAACAGGATGAAGGATTAGAAATATTCAATAATTCCAATTCAGAGATGGCACAGTTGATTGTACACACATTGTGGATTCAAGCCTCATTATAAAGATTTGAGTAGATAAATGGCATCTGATGATACTGTGCAAAATTCAGAAAACGTTAGACTACAAAAAGTGCCATATAATTGCAATTAATAAAAACTTCCTTTAACTGGTTCTTCACAAATTAAATTCCTTTATTTTTAGTAACGTCAAAGTGAATCTAAGCTTCATTGTTTTCATCCCTTTTGGTAAAATAAGTTGATTGTTTCATTGGAATTTGGCATGACATTACTTGCCTGATATCCACTTCCTCAGAAGTATGAATCCACATCAGGTCTATGTAAATGATTTTCTAGGGTTGCTTTTGTTCATCCAGGGCAATTACTACACCTAAAGTCCTGAGAAAATTAATTCCTTAAATGTTACAGATAAATTGTTAAAATTATACTGCAAATTTTTGGGGTATGCCATGAACAAATTTGTAGTACATTTGTCACTAGGTTTGTAGGGAGGAACTGCAGATGTTGGTTTAAAGATAGACACAAAAAGCTGGTGTAACACAGCTGGACAGGCAGCATCTCTAAAGAGAAGAAATGGGCGACGTCTCGGGTTGAGAACATTATACGCTGCCAGGGGTGGTGGTGGAGGCAGATACAATAGTGGTGTTTAAAACCTTTTGAATAGGCACATTGATATGGAGGGATGTTGATCATGTACAGGCAGATGAGTGACGATCTTGGCATCTTCTTCGGCACATTGTGGGTCGAAGGGCTTTTTCATGGGTCTCGACCAAAAACTTCCCCCATCTCTTCTCTTCAGAGATGCTGCCTGTTAGGCTGAGATGCTCCAGCATTTTGTGTCTATCTTTGGGTAGGTTTAGAGGGTATGGGCCAAACACAGACAGGTGGGACTCAGGAAGTTCAGCATGTCCCCAACAACTCTCACCAACTTCTGCAGATATGTTTCCATGCTGTATCTCTAAACTAAACTAGACTAAATGAATATCGCCAGGAATAACAGCGAGGCTTCGACAGAAAGCAAGTTTCCTCAAGTGTTATCTGTGGATGATCTAAACTAATCCTTTTATGTGAAATGCTATTTTTAAAATGTACCATTTTATCATTGCTTGGTTAAACATATCACGTTCAAGGCCATAACGTGATGGGCAATGCTGACTTTGCGAGTCATAACCACATCCTGTGAATTAATCGTTACAATTTACCATTGCTCTCTGATATTAGACTTGTATTAGATGCCCACATGTGGAACCTTTGTTTAATTTGTCCTTTCTGATACTGAAGGTGTCCAGTGAATGTAGACTCAGTCTCACAAGTGTATATCTCCTCGCCTTGTTAGAAAAGGATTATATGGATAATAAGCACCAGTAGGGTTATCAACAATGCAGGGCACTCAACAACAAAGCCCTGTCCACAATTAATGAATACAACTCTCAGGTGTAATTGCAAGCACGAAGCCTGATTTTTATTTTTGCCTTCCATTGCATGAATAGAGATGCTGTCTGCATCAGTCATATTAGCCAGCCCATATGCAGTCAGGAGTTAAACATGATTATTCCTGGACAGTTATGCTCTGTTTTATTAATGAGGACATTTGCCAGTAAACTTTACAGCACTTGAAATTAAAGACGAAAATGGGTCTCATATATAAAAGATACAAGTTTTAGTTTGTGCAGTTAAACAGAGAGAATCATCAGCAAGTGGTAATTATTTGTGGTAATTGCAAATTTGAAACTATAAAATAATCTAAAAGATACAACGTAACTGCAAATTCATCAACTTGATTGAAAGATCTAACTTGTCACTGGGTTAAAAAACACAATGCAAAAATGAACCGTTTTCTGGAGTTAGAGGGAGCCTATGTTGTACACACAGTGTGTACTAAATGTTCAGTTCCTATAAAAAGATAAGAAGATATGAAGTAACCAATAGACAATAGGTGCAGGAGGAGGCCATTTGGCCCTGCGAGCCAGCACCGCTATTCAATGTGATCAATGCTGATCATCCCCAATCAGTACCCCGTTCCTGCCTTCTCCCCATATCCCCTGACTGCTATTTTGAAGAGCCCTGTCTAGCTCTCTCTTGAAAGCATCCAGAGAACTTGCCTCCACCGCCCTCTGAGGCAGAGAATTCCACAGACTCACCAATCTCTGTGAGAAAAAGTGTTTCCTTGTCTCCGTTCTAAATGGCTTACTCCTTATTCTTAAACCGTGGCCCCTGATTCTGGACTCCTCCAACATCGGGAACATGTTTCCTGCATCTAGTGTGTCCCAACCCTTAACAATCTTAACAAGTAAGAGCATAAATAAAACATACCCCCCCCCCTTGAGCCTGCACAGACATTCAAGAACAGCCTAGTTTAACTCATCCAGGCCTCAGCTCCATCAGTTTACATGTTTACTATAACCCTTGATACATCCAAATTCTTAAATCTTCCCTCAACCCTCAATGCACCTGATGAAAATGCCACAAGATAAAGAAACATGCCTACCTTGTGTTGTCACCAGTTATATAGCCCCTGCAGGCAGATAAACCTTCAAGGGAGGCAGCAGCTGAATTAGGCAGTGTTAAAGGTTACTAACTATAAACCAGAGTAATACAGGGCGGAAGGCCCCATAGCAGAAATCTCCACGTCACGGGGCTAAGAACTGGAAATATCCTGAGCTAATTCTGCTACTTCCATCATCTATTGCGACAAGTGATGGCTTCCACTAATTGTCGCCGGAAGCTTGTGTCCTTTTCAGGACGGACGATGTCAGCGAGGTCAACATTTGTAACAAGATGGACACGAAAAAAGAAGACAGCACGGAAACAGGCCCTTTGGCAGAGTAGACAGAGAATGGCAGAGTAGACTTGATGGACCAAATGGCCTAATTCTGCTCCTTTGACATGAGCTTCTGAACTGAAAGACCATCTCCCATCCTCCTACACTCCAAGGAATACAGTCCTAGCCTGCCCAACCTCTCCATGTTGCTCAGACTCTCAAGTCCTCATAAATCTTCTCCGCACTATTCAGTTTAACTATATCCTTCTCAGAGGTCCTTTATTTTACCACTAACACAAGGGTTGTGATAGCAAAGGAATTGAACAACTGGCAGGAAATTCGAGGAATGTGAGGGTTGGAATGGGTTTGATGGGAGAGTGACAGGTAGACTCATGGAACGGGTTTTACTATTGACATGGAAATGGTTGAAAGTAGTGGCATTGGTTATAGATGGATAGGTGTGCAGTAGGCCAGTGGTGAGAAGAAAAAGAGTCACATCATGGAGACAAAAAACATGTGTGATGCTGGAATTTTGATCAAAATACAAAGTGCTGGAGTAGCTCAGCAGGTCAGGCATCATCTGTGGCGGGAAGTGATAGATGA